>JAVIWB010003080.1:0-396966 GCA_031893035.1 Dermolepida albohirtum
AGCATGCTCATAGAACGCCCAGAGTTATCCAATTGGCAATATAGATTTTTGGCTACTATTCAAATTTTCCGAAGAGAAAATATTGTAGAACCATTTATTATACTCATATCTTAGTGACAATGAACTAAGCAATGAATTTCAAATGTACAAATTAACGATATAGAAAATATTTAGCAATTTAACATCCTTTACATCCTTACATAATGTAAACGGTGTTTTTTTTTTGGAGGCGGAGAAATTTAAATTGAAATAAAACGCAGAAAAATATTTTTAAGATCAACGAAATTGGCCTTACTTAAAAGATAATTTTATGGCATGAATGTTTGAATACGATTTCGGGCATGAGGCCGCCGCGGCTGGCACGTACATGGCATAATCTAGAGGTCCAATTTTCACACACTCTTCGCAGTAAATTAGGCTGTATTTCGGCAATACCGGGTCGAATGTTGGTTTCCAGGTGCTCAATTCTTTCAGATTTATCGGCGCAGACATGCGACTTTACATATCCCCAGAGAAAATAATCTAATGACGTCAAATCGCACGGACGAGGTGGCCAGTTTCATTTCGTGAAATTAATTGTTCGTCAAATGTTTCTTTTAGTAAATTAATTGTACCGTGTGCTGTGTAGCATGTGGCGCCTAGTAAAGCCACATGTGTGCAACATCAATGCCTTGTAATTGAGGCAAGAAAAAGTTAGTAATCATGTCTCTGTACCGCTCATCGTTGACTGTAACGTTCTGACCATCATCATTTTTGAAGACATATGGACCAATGATTTCACCGGCACATAAAGCGCACCAAACGGTGACTTTTTCTGGATGTAATGGTGTTTCAACAACGGGTTGTGGATTATCATTGCTCCAAATGCGACAATTCTGCTTAGTGATATAATCATTTAACCAAAAGTGTGCTTCATCACTAAACAAGATTTTCAAATGAAATTGTGTATCAACAGCAACGTTTCCTTCGGCCAATTCACCAAATGTACGGCGCGATGGATGATTGAGTTGCTTCAATTCCTATACAAGTTGAATGTTTTAAGCACGTAAACCAAGATCTTTACGCAAAATTTTCCTTAAAGTGGATGGACACAAGTTAAATTGTTGAACACGATGACGAATTGACGCATTTGGACCATATAATGTGCGCACTGTACGACGTCTTACGCGGTACGTTAGAGTTAACATATTGCGAAACCAATCCATAGTTTCTCGAATTAATTGCTCTAATGGACGACTATGAGCACCATAAAATGCACGTAATGGCCGACGAGTTTCTCGAATTGAACCATGTTTTTCAAAATAAATTTGAACAGTTTGCAAATGTTGCTCCTGCATGAATCTATTCATGACAAACTGCCAAACCAAACGTACTCCAAAACAACCGAGAAATGTCAAATCGTCTGTCACAGAAAACAGTATTACCAATTTAAAGTTCTCCGTCTACAAAACAAACACTCTTTACATATACAAATACTTTATGGTTAATTTTCAACTTTATAAAATTTCATTCGACATCATGACAGACAACAACAATAAAATTCATTTAGTGGTGCTTCTTTATTTTTATGTCATTTATTTTTTTGTAGTTTACCTACGTCGTGACCTTTTTTTAGCAGCATTATAACTTGGGAATTACGCAGTGGTTGGCAGCACACTATGATATTTGTAATTATAATTTGGTAATTCTGCATATACTTCCACTTCATATTTTTTGACGTTCGAATTTGGTACTCGATTACTTTTGACAAATTAGCCTATGGGGAAAACGAGCCAGGAAGGCTAGTCATCTACACATACATAAATATATATAACTATGAGAATCGACACCATGGAAAAAGTGGATCTTTTTCCGACGGAGATCCGACCAGCTAGGTAACTTCGAATTTCTGATGATCAAGTTCAAAAACTGATGAAATATAGGGGCTAAAAAAGCTGTAGTCAAAGGCAACTTCAGCAGGTATATGCAAAGAAACAAAAAAAATGTATCAAGACTTAAGAGCCACAATCGATCTGAAAAGGTTGAAGTGCAATAAACTTTAAGGCTACCTCAACTAATTTATCCGTCAATCTTCACTTTTGACGCATTCCCATGTGACTTCTGTTTATACTCCCAAACAAAAAGGTTATCGTTTTCAAACAGAATTGATTTTATTAAGACTTTAGGAAAGAATTTCAGCAATCTCCCAAAAAACGATTTATATCCTTGAACTATTGCAGAAAATTGCTAATAAGATTATTGCGCTACGCAAAAACTATACAGAACGTGATAAAAATATTGTTTTTTAAACTAACAAATAAAATTTTGATAATACTAGTCCACGTCTCTATTGAAAATCCTTAGAAAATTATTGATATAATTTCAATATTTACGCAATGAATTGAAAACTTCAGAATATACATATTTTTGGGTACATTGTTTATACAAAGGGTACTAGGAAAGTTTTACAATACAGCCTTGTTTATTTAATTTTTTCAAAGTAATTTCCTCTACACTCAATACACCTCTCCATCCCCGAAACCAATCTTTAAACCAATTCTGCTGTTTCACTAGGGAGTAAAGCACACTCGTTATCCCAAGCCCGCAGAAGGTCTTCATCACTGGAAAGCCGCCTCCCTTTCAGCTCATTTTCACATGCGGGAACAGTGCAAAGTCGCAGGGAACAAGATCTGGACTGTAGGGAGGGTGCTCGCGAAGTTTCAATCCTGCGTGGTCAAATATTCGGTGCAGGCTTTGGCGCGGTGAGCTGGAGCATTATCGTGATGGAGGAACCAGGTGTCCATTCTTGACTTCGGCCTCCATTCTTAACTTTGGCCGCAGGTTCTTCATAGATCCAATGACTTTAGACAAGCACTGTTCAATATACCACTTAGCTGTGACTGTCTTCTGTGTGTTCAAAACGATGCGTTCCACAATTCCACTCGATTTGAAAAATGCAGCTATCATCACTTTGTTTTGAGCTTTGATCGGGACATTGTAATAGTACAGCCAAATTTCGTCACCTATCACGATATTGTTCACATACTGAGATTGTCCCTTATTAAACTTTTTTAGCATTTACCGGCACCAAGTCACACGTCGTGTCATCTGCTCTTCAGTCAGTTGATGCGGCACCCAGAGAGAACAAAGTTTCTTCACGTGCAAATGATCATGCAGAATCGAACGAATTACTGGTGTATTTAGGTCTGAAGTACCCTCTATCTGTTGGTGGGTCACTCGCCTGTCCTTGTCAAGCATTTTCCTCACAGTAGTAACGTTTTCCTCCGTAACTGACGTTCGTGGCCTTCCTGGCCTCTTAGCATCCTCCACAGTTAAATTTCCCCTTTCGAATTCTCTATACCACCTGAATATCGTTGTGCGATGTGGATGAACATCAATGTACCCTTTGTACGTTACTCCTTTTTTGGTAAAGAGATACATGTATATGTGACTAAAATTATATGTTCTTAATGAAAAACTAAATTACATATTTTGAAAATAAAAATATTCGATATTAAATAACTTTACAATAATTTATAGTAAACTAGATTTAAAAATGAGAATACTCCTTACACTAACGAAATAATAAATGAGATTAAGCATTCAATGAGGTACAGCATGTAATATTTTTACTAGTTTTTATTTCTGATTAATAATTTGCAACAACTATTTATATATTTCATTGAAGTCAGCCGTAGATAAATAAATTAACCATACATTTCTTAGCTACAATATATAACTAGAATTAAACTGTAAATTTAGTTGTAAGAATAAATTTTCTTGATGAAAAATTCTGTTTGCTCTATTTGTTATATGTATGACATAATAACCTTAGATAACTTTTTTTAAAATGCGATTTTAAAGACATCTAAACTTAAAAACTATATTTAAAGAAAATAGTAAGCGAAAATGAAAAAACAAGCGGACTGGTCAATGACATCGATCTACTTACGGATAATTGATTTCAAATATAATTTGAATTTAAAAATACTAAAGTGCTAATAAGAAAAGAAAACCAGGAAATGTCTAAAAAATTATAACGGTAAAATTCGATAACTCTAAAATTAACACCACTGTGCTATGAAATTCAAGAAACCATAATTGCAGAAATTATTGATATTGAAAATGTACGAGGATAACACTGATTTGGACAATTGATGATATCTCCAAAAACAAGAGTTTTATTGCCTATATAATGCAACGTTTACAACGTTACCGTGCATTTATGACATGCATTAGCAATGCAAAACCCTATTTTCTAGTTAGGTGCTAGCGTGATCATTTTGCGATGTCAGACCTCTGAAATCGTCTTTCCCCTTCCGGATGTACAGTATATCTGGGTAATGGTAGATAGTCCCCACGTATATAAAGGGTTCGCAGCTAGAACAATTAATATAAGGCGCATAACGTAGAATACAGACACTTTCAGAACGTTCAGGAGATCGTGAACAAACATTTGTAGACTGAGACCGGTCTTAATTTCGTCGCTTTGCTCATTTCGAGGTCTTGAATGATCTAAGCAAAAATAGAGATATATCTATTATCAATCAGAGTCGATCCTCTCTTATGCATAAACGTATGCTTAAGTGATAGGTACGTACATATAACGCCACTTATGAGGTCCTGTAAAACTTGTCGATGGATATAGACAAATATATATATATATATATATATATATATATATATATATATATATACTTATATAAATATATGTATACCGTGAATATATTTTATAATGCAACATGCACATATGTACGTACATACACTAGTTGCTAGAGTAACGTAATAATGAAATGACAGCAATGTATTTTAGCGTGTATTTTATTTTGCAACATAGGATGTGAAATACAGTAGTTGAACAAAATTAAAAAACTAATTTAACAAATTTTCAAAAAAGTCACCATTGATGGCCAGACAGTATCCTAAGCGATTGTAGAATTGATTTATTGTATTTTGTATCTGCTCTGGAGTTATTTCTCTTGCAGCAACTCGTATTCTATTTTTTAATTGGTCAATATTGTTTAGAGGTTCTCCATGAAAAACTTTATTTCTGATACATGACCAAAGAAAGAAATCGTTTGGAGACAGGTCTGGTGACCTTGCGGACCATTCTACTTCTCCTCCATGACCTATCCAACGGTTTGGAAACCTTTGATTGAAAAATGTTCTAACCATATAAGAATTATGTGCCGGCGCGCCATCATGCTGGTACCAAATCTCACCATCAATATTTAAAGCGTGGAGGGCTGGCATAACTCTGTACTCAAGCAATTCTAAATATTTTTCTTCTGTAAGAGTACCCTCAATAAAAAACGGTCCTACAATATGGCGTCCAATCAACCCAGTTCAAACATTGACTTTCTGTGGCCGCTGAGTCCTTGTGATATGATATCTATGCAAATTTTGTCTACTCCAGTAGCGGCAGTTCTGTGAATTTACTTCACCATTTACATAAAATGTTGCTTCATCTGTAAAGCAAATTCTGCGTAGTAAAGTATCATCATTATGAAGCTTATCCAACATGATTTCACAAAAGTTACTTCTTCTTTCTGCATCATTCGCAATTAGTTCCTGATGGTTTTGAAAATGATACGACTTAAAATGTTCTCGTTTTAGTAGTTTATGCACGGAAGATTTGCTTACATTTGTAGTTTGTGCTAAAGCTCTTGTGGAGAGCATATTATTATTTTCTATTGCTTGTAGAATTTCATCTCTTTTGGCGTCAGTAATAACATATCTTGGCCTATTCTTTTTTTATGATTAGGAACGATGCATCCATTATTTTTATACTTCTGTACTAACCTACTTATTGTAGTTGGACTCGCTCTTGGACGGTCAGGATATGTAATTTGAAACAAATCTGCTACTCTCCTCAAACTCATATTCGAGTTATACCAGTTCACTAATAACAGTTTTTCTTCTACACTATACATACCTCAAAAATAGAGTAACTTATTTTGACATCCTATGTTGCAAAATAAAATACACGCTAAAATACATTGCTGTCATTTCATTATTACGTTACTCTAGCAACTAGTGTATGTATGTGCATGTTGCATTATAAAATATATTCACGGTATATATATATTTATATAAGTATATATGTAAAGTCCGTACGAAGTACGATAGAATGTATGTATATATATATATATATATATATATATATATATATATATATATAATGGCAAATACACAATATATATCACACAGTTTACAGAAAAGCAACATATGCCAACAGATATCTGAATGGAAAGTCACACCATCACCGATTCCAACTTCTGGCAGTAGCGAAAACCCTAGTTTCGAGTTCAATGCGAATAACAGACCATAGCCACATCTCACAAGAGACTTCAAAACATCTTACAGGCAAATGATTTCGATAACCGGATGATACAAAAAGCGTTCCCAACAACTACGCCTAAGCAATGTATCGAGGATGACGACACATGGGCATCTACAGCGGTACAGCGGTACCCTGTAAAAGCTACAACGGACAAAATAGGGCATATACTCCGACCCTGTAACATAAGACCTGCTATTAAAGCTGCGAACTCCATAGCATCAATGCTAAGAAACCTTGTAAGGAATGTCACGGTACCTAGATAGGCCAAATCAATCACAGAATCTCAGCACGAATGCAGGACATGCTGTGGACGTACGAAATAAAACTACTACGTCGACACTAACACAACATGTCATCATAACAGAACATTCAATATTAAAACGAGGTAACACCTTGAATGCTAAGAACGACGGTTTGCGCATTTCTTACACCTGGAGACCTATCATAAAACAATTTAACATTAATCCATTGTTAATGACACCTCATTATAATCCTATTAAACCTGAACCGAATGTTCCAGAATGCATTAAAAACTCATTACACCGAAACCAAAACCGATGTAACCCAAAGAGTTACGAGGAGCCAGTATATAAAGCAGCAGTAAGAGCAGTCACAGCCCCTTTCAGGTTGACGCTTCACTACGGAATAACTTCTGAAGAAAATGATTGAGATGTCATCGAAACGTCGCGACGCCAATTCTTTCGGGAACTTCTGTCCAACATCACGGGAGCGCGAGAAGCTGATATTACTCATATGCATATATATATATATATATATATATATATATATACATCATTTTTAAGTTCGTTTAAGTATGTAAATATCTTTGTTTTTGTTTTAGTGTATGTGATGAAGATTTACAAGGTTTCTATTTGTAAGTCCAAATATATATTTACAAACCAAGTAATATAGTATGTTATTCTTTACAAATGAAAGAATTGCGTTTACGAAATCTTCTGACCCAAGCAGCGCACAAATTATTCAAACCAGAGTAAGGTAACAACAAAAACATTATTGTGTGTATTGCAAAAATTAAATTAAATAATTCATTTTCAGTCTGAAGAAGATGAACGAAGAGAGGGTTTGGAAGAAAAAGGATCAACAGAAACTTAATACATGGAAAAGAAAAAAATTACCTTCTAATTCTGCGAAAACTTCTTATATTCTTAAGGGTACCAGATAACCTCCTTATCATTCGTGAATCTATTCCTTATGGTCCTTAGTTCTTCTTTCCATTTCCTTCAATGTTTTCCCCTCTTACTTCCTAATTCATCTAATTTCTCACTGCAGCTTTTTCTTGGTTTTTCTTTGCTACCGACATTTTTGACTTGTTATTCTTTCGACCTTTACGTTTCTTATTCATTAAGAGTCTAAACCAACTTAGCTGTTTTGCTCGATCTTTATGGTGTTCTATTCTAAATCTGTCATATTTTGTATTTCTTCGTTTCCTTCTCTCTTATTTGACGTTCGCCGATATCTTTTTTTTTAATTTAGTTGCAGCGTTGCTCTTCCATTAATTCTTTCTCTTCAGCAATCAGAATTCACTGACTTATGTCATATTTGGCAAAACTATTCTATTATAAATCTTTAATCTAGTCATATTATCTATCGAACCACGGTTTACTTAACTGTGTTCATTACTTTGCTTAACACAGCATAGTGAAAATTGTTAAAAGGAATCATTCAAATTTTAATAACACCCTGTCTACTATATATGTTTCAGAGAATCACTCATCGTCAGGCAGACTTGTGTTATTAACGAACGATTCCTATATGGTATAATGAATAATCTTTGCCTTACTCTCTCGTCCAACACAAAAATGTATTGAACAACAAAGCGGAAACGTGTCGGCAACTCTGCCTGATGATGAGTGATTCTCTGAAACGTATGTTGTATACAGAGTGTTATTGACATTTGAATGATTCCTTTTAACATTCTTTTATTTGGCAAATCGCCGTGATGCAAGCGTCTGTCTATAACGCTCTGGAAACTTTGTTGCCGACATGCGAGATAGACGCGTTCTCGCTTTGTCGTTCAATACCTTTTTGTGTTGGACAAGAGAGAGGGAGGCATTGATTATTCATAGTAAACATTGTTTGATTTTCTTAGGGAGGGGGGGTTGTTAGATCCAATTACATTTTTTCTATCCCCCGACTAAGTATATACTTTCAAGGTATTCGTAAGCTCTTACTTTTAACCCATCAACATATATTTTTTGATATATATTTCTTGTTGAATTTATGATCATGATTTTTCACTTATTTGTATAAACATTCAACTCTAATATTCTTTATCTCTTCTGTTCATATTTTCCTAATCGTTCACTCCTTCATGTGTATCTACTATCGAAACAGTGTCATCAGTATACAATTCTTACCGATCATGACCTGCCGGTTATATAATTTATCAAACATGTAAAACAGGAACTGTATTAATAATTATGTTGCTTTGGTGTTACAGGTGCACGTATTATTATTATTTGGAGTTATCTAATTAAAATAACTAATTAGCAAATAATTAATACAATTATGAAATCCCAAAAGATTTTATTTTGTAAGAAAGAGTGTAAAAAATGCTATCTGTTTACTTAGTTTACTATTCATATCAAAATTTAATTCAAAAATTCTGAAACTGTTTAATTTAATTTTATATTCATGATTATAAGATTTAACACATCTTCTACAAAACTATGTTATCAGCATAGAGTAAATTGTCAATTCTTACCAGTTGTTCCTCGATCTCTGGTATTATTGATTAAAATATATATAATATCAAACATATAAAACAAGAACTCTTATTAAGATTATGTTGTACTGTTGCAAATGCACTCATAAATATTCGTGTATTATTATATCATTATTTGGGGTGGATTAATAAAACTAATTAATTAAAAAATAATAACTACAATTATAAAATCTAAAGTCGTTTCTAATTTCATATTCTGACCAACCAAATGTAAGAAATGTTGTCTGTTTACTTAGCTCACTATTCAATATTAAAATTTAATTCAGAAATTTTTGAATCGATTAATCTAATTTTATGTTTGTAGATTATAAGGTTTATCACAACAACTTTTACAACACACTCCTTTCACATTAAGGTAACCGTTTTACTAATTCAGCACTGTAGATGCAAATATTTATTCTATGGTAACGTTGAGTAACTAAAAGCTACTCTTTAATCCAATAAATTATCTACAACAAATTAATTAAATAAATCTCTCCGATTAGAATATCACGATGACCAGTAGTGACCTCGATTTCCACCGTGTCGAGGAAACCTGAACACAAACACATCATTAAAATACAACACGTATCGGATGTTTTCATAATCATAATGAGATTAATTTACACTAAACTACATTCATAAACACTTAACAAATTAAAACACCGAACCGTATACGGAGTATATATTCTGTGCGTATACTAAACTTATCTACCCGAAAAATGATTTATTATAATTAGTCTTATCTGTTATTTAACAACTTCACTGACAGTGAGTAGATTAACATTAAAGTAATGCATACAGACGACAAACAAAAATAAATATTAATTGCGTCACGCGATCTCAATTCTAGAGAAAAAAAACTAAGACTTTTACGCTAGTCTGAACACGAGCGAGTTGTTACCATACATTTTTCTAAATCATTTGTGATTTATGTGAAGAATGACTACGGAAGCATAAAATTTTCTATACTTAATATCTGTCTCTCCAGATTTTTCTCAGAGAATTTCTTTTGGTTACTAAACCGCATTTATGAGGAAACAGTTAAAATACATAATGTAAATTGCATTTATTTTACTCCAAATTGTTGTGCTATAAAAGAGTAAGAAACAAGCTAATAAAAATTTTAAAAAATCATTCTATTATCACAATAAATAAGTAAAATTAAATAAAAACATAATACGTGTTATACTTAAACGAAAGAGATTTATTAGGAAACTTTTCAAACCCAAAAATCAGAACTGGATGACATATTTGCAGATCTCAAAGTAACTTGTCGATTCCGCAATCACATGGTTTTAAGGGGCAAAATCGATCGTTGCAAATCGGTTTCCCGTTTCCCGTTTGCCATTATTTCGTGACAGTTACACGTAAAAATTATTCAAATATTTAAATATATAGCACTTCAAGAGAATTATCAATATATGCTGATATCAGTAGAAAATATAAACAAAGTGTATAAACTCATCCAAAAATAATCAACCCTTTTAGTAAAAGTTGCAAAAATTAATTCCGAAATACTAGGAAACGATTAATAACATTTTAACAGAAAATGTTGATCTTAAGAAATGATGAATGCAAAATTTATACCACCTCAATTGATAATTAATAAAAATTGAGATAAAATTAAGTGCCGAATGGCATTTACCTGAAGAAGGAAGCATGGAAAAAGTTTTCTGGACAAGCTGAAAGACTATGATAATTTATAATTCAATGTAAATTATTAACAAAGGTTGCAATTCGTCTAAAGAGCATTAGTAAACGTTATGTAGATATCATGTGACATTTACTATGAACTATGAGTCGCCATCGAACAACAAATCATCGTTCGTTGTATCTCCTTTCATTAGACTCTTTGTGATATTCGTTTGATTTAGCTAATTATAAGTGTGATTATTTTCTCACTCGTTGACTTCATTGAACGATGAAAGAAAAGTAACTCGATAACTTTATATTTAAATTTTTCGCGACATTCTCTTAAATAACATTTAAAAGCGTACAAATCGTATTTTCCCAAAATATCGTTTTTATATCCACTTATAAAAAGGTTTGAAACTTATTGTAATCGGGACAACAGATTTAGAATAATTTCAATTCTTAGTATTTTTATTTCAAAAGAGGTAAACAATAATATGAAGGAAACTGTGAAATATGGCCTACAAAAAACACTTGTGGAAGTTATTTACAACTACTGGTTTACCTGTAATACAAAAAGAAAACAAAATTCAATTTTCATGATATAATTCAGGTGAATTAAAGAAAATTATTGACACAAAAATGACAAAATTGGTCTTCGACAATTTTTGAATCAATTTCTGTTTAAAATTCTATTATATCATAAATTCGGCCGCACCGTAGTTAATTCTCTAGAAAGATAAATATTATATAGGCAAATGGAATTTCGGACGCAAATCGTTAATAGTTCATTAATAATCAGTTCCGTAAGTTTTAAAATTGCAATTTTACAAAATATGAATACTAAATTTTAAATTTTGTTCCATTATATGTTTATGCTACTGATCTAGCTACTAATCTCTAATCAACAATTCCAATTTTACATACCATGTCTTCTACCTCTACAAATAAATCTTGTTCAGCTTTACAAGACCTTCTAGGCTCTTATGATTTGCGTGAGCTCCTCTGCAAACAATTTTGCTTCAAGGTCAATTCTTCTTCCTAATGCACCTATTGCTTTTAGTAATGGAGATAGTCCTTTATTGAATGTACATATGTACATGTTATAGAAAACATAGCAATTTCTAAATTTTTGAAGCTCAAAGAATATGTATTATTCGTCATGTATACTTTCATTCACATCGTATACTAACGAAAGAATTAGCATGCAAACATAAAGTATACAAACAAGGGGCTTTTAGAAATGCAGCATATGAGGTTACTTACTTTTTATCACTTTAATTCTTTCATTCTCATTTCTTGTTTAGAATAATCACTTTATGGTTAAAAATGTACATTTTTATAAGAAACTAAGTATATTAGAAATATATAGTATGATATATTTCAATTATATTTTGTTATTATTATTAATTCTATGAAGACTTCCTATTACTGTAGGATTACTTCTCTTATATGTATTACTATACAAAGGGTACTAGGAAAGTTTTGCAATACAGCTTTGTTTATTTAATTTTTTCAAGTAATTTCCTCTACACTCAATACACCTCTCCATCCTCTAAAACCAATCTTTAAACCAGTTCTGCCACGTTTCACTAGGGGGTAAAGCACACTCGTTGTCCCAAGCCCGCAGAAGGTCCTCATTCGCCTCAACCGCCTCCCTTTTAGTTTCATTTTCACATGCGGAAACAGTGCAAAGTCTCAGGGAGCAAGATCTGGAGTGTAGGGAGGGTGCTCGAGAAGTTTCAATCCTGTCGTGGTCAAATATTCGGTGCAGGCTTTGGCGCGGCGAGCTGGAGCATTATCGTCATGGAGGAACCAGGTGTCCATTCTTGACTTTGGCCGCAGGTTCTTCATAGATCCAATGACTTGAGGCAGGCATTGTTCAGTATACCACTTAGCTGTGACTGTCTTCTGTGTGTCCAAAACGACGTGCACCTCAATTCCACTGGATTTGAAAAACACAGCTATCATTTCCTGCTTTACAGATCGGGATTTTCTGACAACTACGGGTGTGTCTTCATCATCAAAAACCTAAAACTTTGTTTTGAGCTTTGGTCGGCACATGGTAATAGTACAGCCAAGTGTCGTCACCAGTCACGTTGTTGTTTACATACCGAGATTATCCCTTATTAAACTTTTTTAACATCTCCCGGCACCGAGTCACACGTCGTGTCATCTGCTCTTCAGTCAGTCGATGCAGCATCCAGAGAGAACAAAGTTTCTTCACGTGCAAATGATTATGCAGAATCGAACGAATTGCCGGTACATTTAGGCCTAAAGTACCCTCTATCTGTTGGTAGATCACTCGCCTGTCCTCACCAAACGTTTTCCTCACAGTAGTAACGTTTTCCTCCGTAACTGACGTTCGTGACCTTCCCGGCCTCTCGGTATCCTCCACAGTTAAATTTCCACTTTGGAATTCTCTATACCACCTGAATATCGTTGTGCGATGTGGATAAGCATCACCTAGTGCAAGAATCATTTCTTCGAAGCACTGGTCTAAGTTTAAACCACGCACGAAATTATAACGCAAAATTATCCTTATCTCATTTCGTGACCACGATGCCATCGCAAGCACTTCACACTCTCACTACTAATGAATAACTGAGCCCATGCTATGCACGTATGAACATGTCTCAACATGCAGCAACAAGCAGCTTTCTACGATTCATTGTTGCGTCATATTGCAAAACTTTCCTAGTACCCTTTGTATGAACCTGTCTAAGTGAGAACTATGATATTCAAACTTATTCAAAACTGACTATCCAAGCAGTTGAATATACCATACATAGATATTCTGAGAGAAAGTAGTTATGTACAGTTATCCTCTAAAATAATGCGATATTTTTCTTTGTATATGTACATCTAATGTAATTAAACATCTTATTTGCGTATAGATAACACAAATTGTAGATCTGTAGCAAGCTAAGCTTAACACTTATCATAGAAATGAAATCTCAATTAATGTAGGGTGTAACTAACAGATTTTCAATTTGTGTTTTCTATACGCAAACAAGATATTTAATTACTTTAGATGTACGTACACAAAGAAATAGATGCATCATATTTAGATTATTGCAAATACATTTAAAGTCTGTAAAAAAATATCTTGCCCCACGGCAAATATTAATACTATTTTCTAAGATGAATTCATGTCATTTTAATGACAATGAAATTTTGAGTTTAACCTACAGAGGTTAGATGACCATCATAATTTTATTGAAATTGACATGTCGTTACGCTCCTCTCTACACCAGACAGTGTAGATCATATCAGCAGAGCCCGTATTGTTTAATTTAAAAAAAAACTTATAACCCTTCGTTACTTCAAGAAACTAGCCAGTTAATTCGGGGAGTGGGGGGGGGGGATTCCTGTATAAAAGTTCTTAAGGAGCGCCACATCATTAATCCCTAGAAATATCCTTGATAATGCTGAAGCATATTGTTATCAATCCTGTGTTTATATATATTTCTATTCTATATTCGGTATTTGGTTGGGCGCCTTTAATAACAGTTTTAATAGAAATAATAAAAATACAAGAACCTGGGGTGATATAACAATTTATTGTGTTTCAACAAGAATCAGAATCGCTTTAAAAGATCTCCATTTATAAGTATATGCACTTATCTATTCACTTACAGGTTGGCTCCGCTTTGGATGCTCTTTCCCCCCAATGTGTTGACTCGCACATTTAGTTATTCACTCTAGAATAATTTTACATGATGCTTGCTGATCTCTACTTATACTCGCACTAATACTTTTCTATAAATAATTGATAGATACGCTTCGTGTCTTGCACTTCGCACACCCTCTGAGTGGAAGCGATCTGGTATATAGGTCTAGATTTGCCACCGGAGTCCCTTCTCTCCTCAACTCCTTCTGGTAAGCCCCTTACCCTTACTTGCTCTTGCGAATTCTAAAGTCACAGTTCTTTCTTGCTAAAATTGCCCGACAATTTAAATAATTACCCATTTCTGTGAAATATAATGCGATTATCCTCTTTCGACCACCTGCGTTATTGCTTCTAAGTGCATATCGTAAACATTGACAATATACGTTAAACTATAAAATTGAAACCTTTCTTGGAACACAGTAAGAAAAATTCATAACAGATGTAAACATTCAAATTGAACTGACAATTATAAAATAGGACATATAATATAGGGGCCGTAAGTATCAATAAAACCTTTCAAGGATTACATTCAGGAAAATATAAATATACATATACCTAATATCTAATAGGCACAATAAGTGGCCTTAAACGGAATATAAGCTGTAATTAAAGGATTTACTTTTATTACTCTTTCTTAAAATTATACCTATAACAGAAATATAAATGCATTTCGCCAATACAATGCATTTACAGTCCTTATACAATTAAATCCTTTCCGAGAATTATATTAATAATATATTAAAGAGAAAATAAACTAAACTTGAACTAAATTAATATAAATATCTTAAAGTATCACGACGTTTCTTCTGAAAATTATTATTACATTTGGAAATACTAATTAATACTAACATATATCATGAATTATTGAAAATAAAAATAGAAAACGAAAAAATTCTATACAAAAAATTACACGTACTGTTACAACATGGATTCTCAAATACATGCCAATTGCAAAAATTTGACCAATAGAAAATGAAACACTAAAGGTGAAAGACAACTCAAAGTTAGTTTTGAAACAATCGGCTCATTTATTGGCATGAATTCAGGGACTTAATAGTCCAGGTATATATGTATAAGATTCCAGGAATATTAATATAGTTACCCATATGTACCCAATGATTAAATGGACAAGCCTGGTATATAAAATTTCAAAATTATTAATATAACTACTAGCATATATATAGGTAAAGATTAAATGAACAACCCCGGTATACAAGATCTCAGAATTATCAATATAATTACCTATTCTGGTATATGAAACCTTAGATTTATTAATATATATTTACTAGCTTATGTAATTAATATAATAATTAAATGAACTATTCTGATAGATAAGTTATCGGAGATATTAATATAATTACCGCCATATAAATTAGTGATTAAAATACGAACAATACTAGTAGATACATCCTTAATGATATTCAGTATATAATCTTCTAATAATATTTACTAGTATAAACAATATCTCATGAGTTGAACTGGATACGAATGAAGTTTACATTAACGTTTTTGCTATTGGCCGAAGGCCCATTTACTAAATATGGTCGACACTAGAGAGTTTACTTCTGGTAACACTGATATTTAATAATCAGCAAAATAATATGCCAATTAAGTAAGATTCGATTTCCTTAATTATTCTTAAACTACTAATAAAATGGTCTAGTTACTACCTAATTTACAAAAATAACAGCTAAATATTCCTCTATCTTAGATATGCACACATAGATATTATGTCTTGGTAGATGCAGGAGGACGTTCAATTGACTTCGTGGTCTCAGCATGGTAAAAACACACGAAAAACCAAGGGCTGCTTGGTGTAATGTTTTAATTATCAACAAAATCACTCACTTGATGAGGAAAAAAGAATTTCAATTGCTGAAAAAACCCTAGAAATTTCACAGAAAAGCGATAGCAAATAGTAAAACAAAATAACAGTACTTAATAATCCTACCTCAATTATCATGGAGGGTCGCTAAAGTAAATTTCCTATAACGAGCATAGCAATAAAATGGTGGCGATGTATCCACGTGCTTTTTATTTCGTTGCATAGATTCTCAATAAATGCTAATCCAAATTTAACGAATTAACATTTAGGTATACCAGAATCCAACAATTAGTCGAAGGAAAAGTGTTTCCTTGTAATACACCTAAATTAACCCACTATGAAGGCGACGTACTAACTCATTTACGCACTAGGACAACTAGTCAAAGAATGTGTACCAGCTTAATGTAACGACCACAAAAAAAAAACTATGACAATGATGGTTTCATGCATTTTTTTTATTAAAAGACAATTAATTATGAAACTCTAAAGGAATGTAATCAAACATGAAACTCACATCATCGACATCTCTAATTAATGCACAATTAAGAAAATAGCAACGAAGGAAGGAATCATTATTACCTTACTCTGTAATAATCAGACTTACGGTATTTCTATCAATTTATTACAGAACAAAGGCCGCTTGCGTTCAAAAACTAGACAGCGCAAAACCGCAGTAAATCAAATTAAATCTGATGGAAATTATGTGTTTACGAAACTTCCTTGAATCTATAATGATTTGAAAATTGAACGGAATATTACATTTATAAAAGGTATTACATTACGTTAGACAACAACGTACACGAAATTTGTACTGGGGTCAAAATAAGCATGTAACAATGCTTCCAGTTATAATGGGTGTGGGGTCAGCAATACTACAATAATGATAGGTCCTAAATTTATTATGAAACAACTGCTGCAGAAAGATATCGTACAGTTATTTTTCAAGAATCCATTGGACAAATCAGTACAACACCCCATGCTACTCATATTTCTTTAGAATTTTTCCCGACTAGCAGATTCAGACTATTATTTATTAAGTTGAATAAAGAACAATATTTATAAAAACTCTTCATAAATTAAACTACATTTTTATATCATGAAACTTTTGTTTGGCATGAAGGTTATGCAGAAACATACAATATTGTAACGAGAATCCTTGTATGCAAAATGCATGTACGCAGGAACTAGAAAATAGCCACACGTTTGTGAAAGTGCATGTCGCAGATATCCAACAGGTGTATATAACCAACCGAGATAGTACATCAAACATCATTAGTGATACCGGCTTTGACACGTGCGTATCGTAGCAATCGGTGTTAATTAAAAGATATTTGTAGTAGCGTTTTGAGATTATCTATTACGAAAATTACAAAATTGGTTTTCTTATTTTAACGTTTAATTTTACTGACAAGTGTACGAGCAAATGTATAGCAATATATTTCGCTATTAAATAATAATTTAAAACGTAACGGAAAGTGATTCAATGCTAAAAACTTAAAAAATAGATCAAAAATATACCTTCAATCATCTATAATAACTAATTTAGAGTTTGCTGAACGATAAAGCAACGTGCTATCGTTCACAAATAAACTATAATTATATTATTGCATAAACGAAGTAATAGCAAAAAATAATCAAGGAATTTATTTCTGACTTTAATATACCTTTACATAGTTTCGTTTTTAACATACTGAAAATAAAAAGGACTTGATTAATTTGTAATTCAATTTATCGAGAAATAACTACGTAATAAATATATTAAATTTCAAAGAAATGTTTGTTTAATTTTACTAAAGCTTATGAAATTTGATATTCCAAGAATCCTCAAATTCAACAAAAAATTTTTGTTTCTTTTCTTGATTGATATATTAGTAATTTGCTTCACTAAAAACAAGTAAATGATTGATTAACGCATAATTATTCTAATTACTAACAATGTAAACTTTTCAAAACGTACATATATGATACTAGATGAAGCAGCAGTATACTAATTACACGCATGACTATATGTTAAGAAACTTTTTGGAACTCACCACAAGATGAAGGTTTTCATTTCAAAACAATAAATTACATACAAATCACACGTCAGTCACATTTTTGTTCGAAGAAATCAGATAACAGCTACACAAAGGCAACGCGATTAATTCATTTCAAATTCAGAATAACTTTGACTTAGCTTAACGATGCGTTTAGGGAAGCGACCGCGTGATTAGTTCAAGACTTACTGTTTCTCTCAAGGTACACTTGATTTTAAGATAATAGCGATGCTATTCAGTACGCAAGCTTATCATTTCTACCCTCTTTTCTAGTACGATTTTAAAATAAAACGTCTGGACTTGTTAGCAAATGAATCGTATAGTTTTCGAAACGCACAGCCTACGCGGTCTTGATATATGAAGGTAGTAAATGTCAGGCATAATAGTAACGCGATATTGTCAATATTTACACTGAAGAAATTAATTTTAATCATACTTCAGTTTAATTAGAGTAATGTAACCGTAATAAAAAATTAAGAAATTTTGGTGTTAGTCATTTAATTTTAATAAAATTATGAGTATTTCCAAAAGTTTCTAATAATTTGTTATAATATTTATTATACGTAATTGCACAAGAATTTATAAAAATTCTCAAATTAAATAGATAAAAATAAATTACTTTTAAAGAAACACCTTGATAAACAACACGTAATTGAGAAATTCGGTAAAAAACATTGTAGAGAATTTTAATAATAAAAAGGATGTTCAACTGAAATGTCATAATCCCAGCAAAGCTTTTAAAATGGGGAACAAACTAATTCGAAATGCGCTACTTGTTATTCACTTATAGCATTGTATTTGTTCGGCAGAATAAACAATAGATACAAGTCTATAAAAATCAAATATTCTATATAAAAAGTATTGAAAATGAAGTTCCTCAAGAATCGGTATTCTTCACCAAATACACGAATAACAGCACTGAACATTTTCGGATACCTAGTGTACTTATGCGTTGACAACATACGACAAAAAGCCAAAGTAATTTATTAGAAAAATATTAAGGTAATATAATAATTATTTTTAATATATTAATAATAATATTAAAAATAATAGGTTACAATTGCATACATACAAAAAACAATATAATAACAATTATTATAATAGTCTTTATTGTCCAAGAGGATATTCCCAATTACAAGATTCCAGTAAAATAAATGTGACATTCCAACAAAATAAGTTATTCTAAAAATTAAAATTATATAAAAGTTAGGCAATTAAGATAAAAATCAAATATGAACAAAATAGAGAAAATAAATAAAAATACAATAAATCAACTAATCTAGTAAACAACTGACAAAATGTCTTCATAGAATTTGTTTATGTTATTGCTCATAATGTTGAAAGAAGAATGCTGCAGCACATTGGTCCTTTCCGTGGGAAACGATACAGCTAAATCTTGAATTAAATCTTGGCACTTGCAAAAAATTTTTCGACAGAAGGAACGGACAATAAATCTTATTATTTACAAGTTTCCACAAGAAAGTGGCATATTAGCGAACCCCTCTGTCCGAGAGCGAAGGCACATCATGACGCTACAGCAATTTCTCCTAATTCGCACCGATGGGCGTATAAATACCATCTATCCTGGGCGATATCCATCCTAAATTTATCCAAAAATATTCAATGGAATACGAAGAAAGGATATCAAACAACAATTGCATAATCAATTTTGCTGAGAACAAAAGCATAGTATAGTACATTAAGTAATTTAACATTTCTAAAATCTGCGAATGCACTCATAACGAAACCTAAAGCTTTATAAGCAGTTGCGCAGACAACTTCCAGTTGTACTCTAATTAGAAAGCAACACCTACTAATACTTTCCTCTAGTTTAAATGTATTACAACATTTTAAAGAAGAGAAATCTCAAGTGAAATTGGTTATTTCAGTATACACACACACACACACACACACACACCCACACACATACATACATATATATATATATATATATATATATATATATATATATATATGTATATATATTAAGTCATTTGCATAGAGTAATACTAGACCAGTAAGAGTGGACAACAGGTCGATAATAAGCAACAGGAAAAAAAGGGGTCTCAAGTTGAGGCTTGAGGCATATCTGACAAGACTAAATTCATATGAGCAGAAACCGTTACGTGACACAATAAATTCGATTTTATAAATAACAATGTATAAAATCCAAAGCACATGAGCTTTACAACTAATAGTCTCAATGCGTGCGAGAAGTCAGTGTAAATAATACCTACTTGACCATGCCTATCTAGAACTTCACTTAGGAACTGAGAAATACTACACATATTTGTTAAAGTGGAGCGTACGCGAATAAAGCAATATCGGTCTTGGGGTAAAAGTTGATTAACATTTCCATAAATTCCCCTATTCAAAAACCTTTGCGAAATTAGAAAATAGAAATAGGGCGATAATTTGACAGTAATATTTTATTTCTCTTCTTATGTACAGAAACAGTAACAGCACGCTTCCGTAGGTCTGGAAAAGTTAGTGTTTTTATGGGTAGATTAACAATCGCTGGCAAAGGAAACGCAAATACAAATCTACAATCGCTAGAAGGCTTGACAATAGATCATCGCTAGCAGTACACTTACTGGTAAATCTGAATATAGATTTAACCAATTCATCTTCAGAAATCAAAGGTTAGTGAAAGATGGACAATTTGTAAAAGATTCATCATTTTGCAAATATACATTGGAAAATGTGCGAGCAAAAGTGTTAACCATATCTGAAGATTTAATAAGTTTAGCGTCATTATCAAAGACGAGAGTACCAGAAATTCTAATGGACTTACGATTATCATTGAAAAACTTCCATAAATCCCTAAGTTTCATTCAATATCCTCTTCCATATTTGATATATACGCGTTAACGCCTGAGAGATTAAATGCTTGGTTAGCGACCTTATGCGTTTATACTCGTTTAGAAATAGAATATTTTTTGTGGAAATCACCTTTCGACTAAAATATTCCCTACTTTTGCGTCAACAATATAGTCTTCACATGAGATAAAATAGGGTTACACACCACTCAACTAACAAAAGAAGCTTGTGAAATGTCAACTACCGATTTAAACGAAACTTAAGTTTGTAGAATGTAACTCTTGACAGTTGACAAGGGCACCAATTTCCAGTGCACTGGTACAAAAATAATATCTTAGAATCTTCAGCTTTGTCCAAAATTCGAAATCCCTTACAAAGTCCTCATGAGAGAAATATGAACATGTGATATACAATATTTCTCCCAATATATCTCACATCAATAATTCATCAAAACAGTCTTAGTATATTTTAGGCCATTGTCAAATATGTCAGAATTTATATTTAGTCATATTTAAAGCAACTAATGAGTATTGATTTCAATAAAGATCATAAAATGGAACAGAAAGTTTATAGTCCATACGTACATCGAGGCTTCGGGCAACACTTCGAGTATCTGCTTTAACATATAATGTTCTTACATTAAGTGTTTGCCAGTACTTAAAACTTATTGATTTTACGCATTTTATTTCAAATCAAATGGAGTAGAAAAAATAATTTGATATACTGCATGTAATACATAAGGTATAAAAATAAATACCCAAACTAATAATCCACTCTAAAAAAAGCCAGGAATATAGAAAAATAACTAACGATTGCATTGTAATGGTAAAAGGAAAACAATGCTACATAAAAGTGATTGGAGCTCGGGAAAAGATGAAATTACTATTCCTATAACATTAATATCTTCAATTGGCCTTTGAGGTTATCAAATCTATCACTACAAAAGATGTCTGGAATATGATAGGTCGAAGGTTCAATATACTTCCTAATCCTGCAACAGTTTATGATGCCCTACAAGTCGCTTGGAATAAGCTTCGAGAGGAATACATAAAACGTCTTGTTGTAAGTATACTCGCGTAAATAGCAGAATGTGTCCGTCGGCGTGGAGTAGCAACTCATTATTAATTTTTTTCTATAACGGTACGAATTTTTCAATGAAAATTTAATCATTTATAATTCTCAACCTAGTAAACATTTGTAGAAAATTTGGTTTAAGAATATTTACTTTTACTACACGATTTATTCTTTTTTGTCACATAGTATAAAATTGACGTTTACTTACAGAAAATATTATTAATATTTTTCAATATCACTACTAACTTGTTAAAGTCACAGTCTACTTTAAATAAAAATTCTATTGAAGGCATATTATGTATAAACTAAATAGTATTAACTTAAATTTTCTTTATTTCATATCCCAAGAAACAATTAATACATGTAACATAATTTTACATGATTACTTCCCTACATACAAATTTATAATAAAACCAAAACAATTTTAATCAGGCGAAAGTCTCAAAAAGGCAGAATGATTAAAAAAATCCCCCGAACAATTTTATCGTATTAGTAGTATTATTAGTTCGTCGAGGCCCATTCATTACGGGAGAACGACTAAACGGTTAGACAGCGTGAAATTAATGCTTTTCAGAGTATCACGGCCTTATAAAACTAAATAATTGATTGTCTAAAATAGTTTAGTGGAAAGATTTATTACTGTATTGTACGGATCCGTAAATGTTTTCAATATGAAAAAAAGTCTATTTTAATTTGGAACACATTAAATCAAATAATGGAGGCAGGATGCACCGCTTAATTTTAAAATTTTAACGCATGAGACTAACATCTACTTGTAATGATCTATAAATAAACTTAGACAAAAGAGAACCTTAAATTTTTAATTTCCTTTTTAGATATTGACTAGAACAACGTTCGTAATAAATTGTAATTTTAAATTTAAGATATTAAACGAAAATTCTATCCTTTCATAGTACTAAAATCCTACCATTTCTTGTGACGCAATATAATTAGTTTTATTAAAAGAGCAATATTTCCTTTTAATTATTACAATCTTCATAAGGAGACTCATATAGAATGGTCTTTACACCATATAAACAAAACATTGGTACTCCAAGCATGTCTATAATTCATAACACAATAGTGATTTATATTCAAGTAAATATAGTATGTGCATACTATGCGAATAATTCTTTTGTTATTCTATTTATATCTTATATATACTTCTATGTATATATATATATATAAAACTATATCAATAGATATGAACATTTATAAAACACGGTAAATGAAATTTAGATCATTACATTTACACTAAAATATATATACTATATATATAATATATATAAGAATATATAATATTATTCATGAAATCGTATTATCAGAATAGTTATAAATAAATTCGAAATTCTATTTAATTTTTAATGAATATAACTGTTAAAGAATATTATATATACATATATATATATATATATATATATATATATATATATATATATATTGGGTCTGGGAAAAAGTTCGTGGCGTTTTTTCAGTAAAATTCAACTGGTCCCCGCATGGCGCGTGGACGAATTCATTTAAACCGAATATGCTCCATTATTATCGACAATGTTTCGCCATTTTTTTGGTAGATCCATGATCCCATCGGTGAAAAACTTCTGTGGTTTCTGGTCGAAAAACTGAATCAAGTAGTTTTCACAGGCTTCTTTTGAAACCAACTTAATTCCATTGAGAGAGTTCTGCAGAGATCGAAACAGATGATAGTCAGAGGGTGCTATATCCGGACTGTAAGGTGGGTGCATCAAAACTTCCCAACCAAACTCTCTCAATTTTTGACGGGTCATCAAAGAAGTGTGTGGTCGGGCGTTGTCATGATGGAAGACAACACCTTTCCTATTAATCAATTCGGGCCGTTTTCTTTCAATCGCCTGGCGTAATCTCTCTAGTTGTGCACAGTAGAGTTGAGAATCAATCGTCTGACCAGTTGGAAGTAGCTCGTAGTGGACGATTCCCCTCCAGTCCCACCATACACACAGCATCACTTTTTTTGGCGTCAATGTTGGCTTAGCGAACGCTTGTGACGGCTCACCATCCTTTATCCACGATCTTTTACGCTTCCGATTATCGTACGTAATCCATTTTTCATCTCCGGTTATTAAACGTTTCAGAAACGGCTCGATTTCATTCCGTTTCAGCAGCGCATCGCAGATGTTAATTCGGTTAATCATGTTTTTCACGCTCAACTCATGAGGAACCCATACGTCAAGCTTTTTTTTGTAACCAGCTTTGTGTAAATGGTTCAAAACAGTTTTGTGGTCAATGCCTAGCTCCATGCCAATATCGACACTGCTGATATGCTTATCTTGTTGGACTTTTTCAAGAATTTCATCAGATTTTTCAGTGATTGGACGACCGCAGCGTGACTCATCTTTCACATTGAAATTTCCAGAACGAAAGCGAGCGAACCACTTCCGCGCAACAGATTTCGATAAAGTACCTTCACCGTACACAGCACAAATTTTATCACAAGCCTGCGCAGCGTTCTTCCCCTTATCATAATAATATTGCAGAATATAGCGAAATTTCTCATTATTCTTCTCCATTTTCAAGTGCGAATAACTTTCCAACCACTGCACCGATTACAATGTTTCTACGCTCAAACTAACGTTCGGAAGGTCATCTAAAAAATGAGCCGTCGGTGGTGTCGCTGTGACTTGTTGTTCTTTAGTTATCGGCAACCAATGCCATCTATCGGGAAAAACGCCACGAACTTTTTCCCAGACCCAATATATATATATATATATATATATATATATATATATATATATATATATATATATATATATATATATATATATATATATGTTTAAATGTAGAAAATATTCTATAACAAAATAAAATATAAACAATACGAGGATAGTTTGACAAGTAGTGAGAATGACACATAGGTGGCGCTCTAATTGGTAAAACAAATGCACTGTAATTTAGGCTGCCTATTTATATGTTTATATTCCGATATTTAGATAAATCGGTTGATTAGTTTATTTTTGACAGCTAAGTGAAAAAGAAGCAACACGTCGTTTTGTTAAAATGGAAAAAGCAGAGTATCGTGCGGTGATTAAATACTTCGCAATTAAGAGTATGAAAGCTACCGAAATAAAAGATGGGTTACGGGAAACATTAGATAAATCTGCTCCATCATCCGCCAAAATAAGTAGATGGGTAAATGAATTTAAACGTGGTTGAACGAACTGTGTTGATGAAGCGCGCTCTGAAGCACCCAAAATCGTGACTTGTAAGAAAATGATTATAAAAATCAATAATAATATTACGCAAGATCGACGACTCAAAGTGAGAGAGATAGCAGACATGGCAAACATTTCAACAGGAAGCGTACACCACATTTTAATGAAAGAATTGGGCCTTTCCAAACTTTCGACAAGATGGGTACCGCGATTGCTTACGACTGATCAAAAGTTCACTCGTTTGCGCATTTCCAATGAGTGTTTGGATCTTTATAAGCGGAATTCGGTTGATTTTTGTAGGCGATTTGTTACCTGCGATGAAACTTGGATACTCTAAAGTACACCCGAAACTAAACAACAGTCGAAACAATGGTTAGAACGTGGTTCTGCACCTCCAAAGAAAGCGAAAACCACTTTATCGGCAAACAAGGTGATGGCATCAATTTTTTGGGATTCAAAGGACATTTTGCTCATTGGTTACCTTCAGAAAGGTGCCACAAT
The DNA here is from genome assembly GCA_031893035.1 of Dermolepida albohirtum. NCBI lineage: Eukaryota > Metazoa > Arthropoda > Insecta > Coleoptera > Scarabaeidae > Dermolepida > Dermolepida albohirtum. Next base: position 25,797 of record JAVIWB010003080.1, read on the forward strand.
AAACGGACAATATTATGCAGAACTTCTGCAAAATTAAATGTTGAGATTCGTGCTAAACGGCCAGGAATGGCAAAGAAAAAGATTCTGTTTCACAAAGACAACGCTCTCTTGCATACCAGCACAGTTGCGATGTCCAAAATCTACGAGTTGCATTTCCAATTAGTACCGCATGCACCTTATTCGCCGGATATAACCCTTTCCGACTTCCATCTTTTTCCAAAATTGAAAACGGCACTAGGTGGAGAGAAATTTTTGTCTAACGACGAGCTTATCATCTTCGTAAATGAGTATTTTGCAAACCTTCCGGAATCGCATTTAAGAGATAGCATAAGGGCATAGCATAATGTATTGCTATTTTAAGAGAATATATTGAAAAATAAAAATTATTTTGTATTTAAAAAATTCGTTTTTCTTTTCCATTCTAACTACTTGTCAAACTACCCTCGTATAAAATGTTTTGCATCAAATCGTTGCATTACCTTAGGCTTTCACATTAGTAGAATAATTTTGACTATAACTAATATAAATTTAATAAGTACATCGTCATTTTCATCAAGCATTCTAAACTGGCATTAACTTAAAAAATCAAAAGGTATGTCACCGAAACTTTTACCTAAAATATTAAATCTCGAAATTAAAATTACTTTAACAAAATTGAATACTCTATAGAAAACAGTACACAAAATGCAATGTGAAGGTTCGTTCCTCACGTTCCACAATTCTTCACTATTTTGTGGAACGAAGTTAATATATATATATATACACTTTTTTTAATATTGCCCAAACGGCAAAGTTGTTAAATTTTGTTCTCGTTACGGACTTGAAGAGAAAATTGACCAGTAGCAAATTATGTCCGTTATGGTTTTTTAAAAAACGAAAAAAGGTCGATTTCTTTTCCTAGCCCTAGTCCTTTTATTCGACTTCGTACCGAAAAACTAAGTAAACTTTCCGCTATTTAATGGTGCCCTAAAAGAAACAATTTCTTTCAGGGCATCATCAATTGCTATATTTCTTTGTTACAAAGAGATATTTTTTTCTGTTGTCACCCATATATAACGGGCTAATGAAAGATTCTAAAATTAGACATTAGTTTTCGAAGAATTAATTTTTAGATACGCAAACGAAATTTACAATCATGGTAATCATGGAATATCAAAACTTCAACCATTTCTCGCTTGAAATACAAAAATATTATGACCAAGAAAAAGCAATGAGATATTGTTTATAGTATGTACAAGATATTTACAAATGTATCTACACTAACAACCATATCCGGCCATTTCCTAGATCTTAAGAAAATGTTATTAATTATAAAAGAGTGTTATTTATATTTGAATGATTTCTTTTAACATTCAAGAATTTTAATATTAAGCGAAAGAATATTTTACAAATTATTTATTAAAAGTATTTGAAAGTCCACATAAATTTTATATCTATATAAATAATAAGTATTCCTTCAACATCTACACAAGAAGTTGCTTCAGACCATACTCGAATATCGAGAATTTTACATCATACAAGATTCACGTTAATCACAATTTACAATTTGGTGATTATTTCAGACAACTAAAGTACTGTAACTGGTTACCGAGACACTTAGAAGACGATGCATTATTTTTAAACAAAATCATCTGGATATACGAAGCAAAATTACAATAAGCATATTAAAACGAAGTAGAGCAGGAACACCACAACATCGTTTTGGTCTAAATGTTTGGATAAATATTTTGAGAGATCGTTTAGCAGGTCCAGTTATACTATATACAAAAACATTGGCGAAAGATCTCATTCTGCTTCGTGCATACGTATCTAGCTTCCTATATAATAATATTTCGCTGAATTATCTTCACTATTTATGATGACAACAAGGTTTACAATACGACAATCATGAGGAATTCTTAAAGATAAAAGTTTACAAACCATTGGATTGGAATTGTTAAAGTTGTTGAATGGCCAGTGAGATGATGTCCCATAAGACATTGAAGAATTTCTAGATAGACTATACAATGCTTCAATGCAATCCCTAAGAGAGATTCAGAAAGAGTGCGCAATTAGGTATTAATGAACTTCGGAAATTATTTGAAAATTTTTAGTCGATTATTTACTACTAGTATTACTTTTATAGTTGCTTTCATATATTGTAACATACTTAAACAAAAACAGATTGTCATTTAAACTTTCGTTAAGATAAACACGACGACAATAATCGTCTGGTAACTGATCCATTCGCGACCAACTTTCTGTTAAAATCTAGAAACGTGGCACATTATGTGTTCTTGTATTTGCTATTGCTGTATTTCGATTTGGTGAATAGAAGACACTTAACATATATCATATTTGAAATTCCGTGACTACCGTGATTATAAGTTTCGTATCAGAAAATGAATTCTTCGAAAAGGGTGTTAAAATCAAATGTCTTGAAAAAAACAAAACGTCGTATAAAACATTCAAGTACACCATTAGATGGAATACCGAAAGTAGGCTTAAGAATATGTGTTTTTCTGTGCAAGATCAAATAAAAGGATTAAAGGTAAAAGAAGGAAATGAGCTTTTCTCATTTTGAAACAAAATTGCGAACACCAATAGCTACAGATGGATTTTCTTTTCGGATCTATACCGAGCACAAGATTTAGTAATTTTGCCAAATTTACATACCCGTTATCTCCAATAATAAGCGAGATTCCCGAAGTGGAGCAAGAAAATGAATCAGCCTGTACATACATTTCAATAGCTAAAGAAAATGATAAACGTAATTTTCATCCAATGTAATTGGTTACTCTTGTACCAATAACGGAATTTTATCATGAAAGTTGACGTAGTTATTTATCAAATTTAAACCTACCCCCTATCTCCAATAATAAGTCAGATACTCGTGGTGACTCAGTCAGAAGCAAAGAAAATGAAAGACGTAATTTTCGTCCAATGTAATTGGTTACTCCTGTACCTATAACGGAATTTTATCATGAAAGTTGATGTAGTTCACAAATTCATAAAATCAAAATTAAAACAGTAAGAAAGAACATGTTGCAAATAAAAGAAAGAGCACAGAAAAGATCAACAACTAATTTTGATTTACTACTAATTTAATCTTCATTCAGTTTGAAACTGAATTTAAAAACGTTAACTTTTTAACAGGTAAGTGCAATGTAAATTATTTTTTTCGCAACCACTATACATAGAAGGCTTTTCCGTATCAATTATCGATTACAAAGTAGATACATTTCTCAATAATAACGAAAAAGTGACATAACCATATGCAAAGTAAGTACTTTGCGTTAAGTTATGTTACTTTTTCTTTCATGTATGACATTAAAATCCTTATGTATTTTGATATACATATATTGTATTTTACAAACAGAATTTGTATCAAATGACATGTTACAATGATCAAATAAGTGTACATACAAAAGATTGAAGAATGTCAATAAACTCACTTGATATTGTTATTTTATCTAAAATTGCTGCAAACATATTAACAATTACGCAAAACATGTAGAATAAGATACGTAATTGAGGGAGCTTCATATTTACATCTTCAAAAACACTTTCTTTCCAAGTTAAGTTTGAGTAAATACAGATTTTTTAAATAAATTTGCATTTTATAAAAATTCATCAAATTTACCAAACTATACCAAATTTAGGCTGTTCTAAATTATACCATAACATTTCTTTGATATACTTTAAAATAAATGTCAGTGTAATTGATATATTCTTTTAGGCCGACTATATCATTGTAAAATCGTTTACCTCAATATTTCTCTTGAATAATCACAATATTCTAAGATTCCAATGATCAACATTTGTTAGAAATTATCTAGTTAGTAGTACTGCCTGCTGCTAATTGAAATATTATACAAAAAAAGGTGTTACATGTGAAAGATTTTTGCATATATTATGAAATCAATATAGTAATTTTTATTTTTGGATACTTTCAAAACTTTAATTCGTACGGTGTAAGTCTCACTACAAATTAACCACATCATATTAATTTCATGTGTAAGATAATGCACCACTAAGTACTTTTATAGAATAATATTAAAGTAAGCATATAATTCTTATTTTGTTCAAATATTACTTTTCGAATGTATATATATACAGTATGTACATTGCCGAAACCTCAATAAATTGAATAATTTCTCAATTAACACTGCCGCAAAAAAACCACAAAAAAACATTATATTATTAATTATAAACGACAAAAGTGAAAAAAGGAACAGTCTAATGAATATACATATACTATATACATATATATGTAATAGACATATTTCACTTTTATCGTTTATAATTAATAAGATAATGACTTTTTTGTAGTTTTTTGCGGCAGTGTTAATTTGAGAAATTATTCAATTTATTGAGGTTTCAGAAATATACATACTGCCTCGTTCAGAATTTATTCAATATCATATCTACAAGTAAAACCTGCTAAATATGCAATATACACTTAAATTATAATTAAAATTAACAAATCAATAGAATTAAAATTAGCAAATTAACAAACTAATAATTACCTGCCTCACCAAACTCCAAAACATCCCCAATATTGTCTCAAAGTGTGTCATATATATAAAAATTTCTTTTTTTATATTATATTATTGTCTATGTTCTGCATGTATTTTATTTTTACACATCGTTGTTTCATAGTCAATTCTACATATATAATGTCTAGTAACTTTAATAAAACATTTTATGCATCGTGACTCTATAGGAGCTTACTCATCCTGGCAATTTGGAACAACAGAAGAAATTCATATATTTTCATCTTTCGTTTATTTTTTGCACTTCTTATACTTTTGCATCATATACTTATGTATGTACATGTAAATAATTATTACGTTCCCTTATGGTTTGTGAAATTTCATATTTACCTTTCTTCACTAGTTCTTAAACATATTCGTGTCATATATATTTAATTTTGTCCTTTTAATGGCATAAATTCTGTTGGGCAAAATACATACATGTATAACAGGTTTTCCAATAAGAGCGATATGATTTCTTTAAAAAAAACACACTTATTGTTAAGAAAATTCAAAGGTTTTTTATTTAATGTAAAGTACAATCGATACAATTAAGTTCTAAATAAAACGTCATTCAAATGGCCTCCACGACTTCTTCTGCAGTAACGAATTCGATTAACCCAATTTTCGAGTACTTTATCCACTAAATCTAGTCGTATGTCATGAATGGCACGTTCAATATTGACTTGTAAAGCTTGAAGAGAGTCTGGTTTATTTCGATAGACCAATGACTTCAAATAACCCCACAAGAAATAGTCTAATGGTGTTAAATCACAACTTCTTGGAGGCCATTCAACATCACAATTTCTTGAAATAATCGAATCTCCAAACTTTTCTCGTAATAATCAAATGTTGTCAAGATCAACTTCTTCCAATGTCGGCCATAAAAAGTTGGTTATCATCAATCTATACCGCTCTCCATTGACAGTAACGGTGTTACCAGCTTCATTTTGAAAGAAGTACGGACCGATGATTCCACCATACCAAAAACTACACCAAACTGTCAATTTAGGTAAATGTAATGGTTTTTCATAAATAATTTGTGGATTTTCTTCGCACTAGAATCGACAGTTTTGTTTATTTACCACACCATCCAGATGAAAGTGAGCCTCATCAGAGAAGATGATTTTCTTAAAAAAATCGTTATCGTTTTCAAGTTGTTCCAAGGCAAAATCAGCAAATTCACGACGTTTACGGTGGTCCAATGGCTTCAGTTCTTGAGTGAGAACAATTTTATAGGGATGCAAACCCAATTTCTTTCTCAAAATCCGCCAGGTTGTGGTTTGAGACAGTCGCAATTGTTGAAAACGTCTTGGAATCGACAAATTACGGTCTTCAGTAACACTTGCCTGAACGGCAGCAATATTTGCATTACTTCGAGCGGTTCTTTGTCTTATTGGCACTTCAAAATTATGTAAAGAAAATGCAACCTCAAAATTTTTAACAATTCGGCGAATAGCGAGCACACTTGGACGATTATTACGACCATAAAATGGCAAAGCGCACGAAAAGTTGCAATTGGAGAACGATTATTTTGATAATAAAACTGAATAATTTGTAAACGTTGTTCTTGCGTATATCTCTCCATGATGAAATTGTAAACACTACTGAATACAATGAAAAACAAATGACAGATCATGACATATTACAAATAGCCGAAATGTCACTTCTCTTATCATTGGAATGTGTAATACATTTCATTTTAAATTTATCCTTGCAGTTTTTTAATTCGGAAAAAGTATGAATATGCTTATATATAAGTATGAATATACTTTATAAACTATTTTTGTTTACATTTTTCTGAACATGATATAGCATGGTGACAAAATTGTTCTCTAAGAACACCAAACAATTTCTCTAGAGATGCCTAACAAGACAGTTACAGAAATTTATAACAGAACGATTATTGTCGTTGAAAATACAAGATCCTTTTTCATTCTAAGCAATAAATGTTAATCGAAGTAACCACGCTTCTTACTTACATTTTGGAAGAAGCTCTTACGTAGTGGTGCCTTATGTAGAATTGCGTTGCGATGTAACGAAATTACTTATTTATTCAGTTTTTCATTCATTCATTCAGTCTTACCTTCAATGATAAATTGATATAAAAATTTGATCCCTTTTTGAATAAAGCTGAGAGCTGCAGAGGAAAGAAACAATTAATTTTCATCAGAAGTGGAGGAATGATAGGCATAGCTTTCAATGATTACTTCTTATATGTGTTAATATCTGTAAATTTAAATTCATAATACATAAAAATTGCACAAATTCATACACTTCTAATTTACGGTAAGAATTAAGACGCAACATTTCGAAAGACTACTGCTTCATTCAAATTACTCCACTCAGACTATTATAAAATGAGCACTTGGAAATAATTTAGGGCATTAGTAGGCTGCCCCATAAAAATATACTGTTCCACAATGAAATACTTCTTATTTCACTTACAAAAAGAAATTTATCTTGAAGCGAGTTTTTGTAATGGGCGCAAGCCCCACACAACGGGGCACTTCGACATTTCCCTAAGTGCGTTAGGTATTTTCCTTACTAAAAAAATGTAAAAAAATTAACTAAATGAATCATAGATATCATTTTTTACAAAATATATGTATTATTGGTGGAGCACTGGTGAAATCATACAAAACAAAATATTGGGTCTGGGAAAAAGTTCGTGGCGTTTTTTCAGTAAAATTCAACTGGTCCCCGCATGGCGCGCGGACGAATTCATTTAAACCGAATATGCTCCATTATTATCGACAATGTTTCGCCATTTTTTTGGTAGATCCATGATCCCATCGGTGAAAAACTTCTGTGGTTTCTGGTCGAAAAACTGAATCAAGTAGTTTTCACAGGCTTCTTTTGAAACCAACTTAATTCCATTGAGAGAGTTCTGCAGAGATCGAAACAGATGATAGTCAGAGGGTGCTATATCCGGACTGTAAGGTGGGTGCATCAAAACTTCCCAACCAAACTCTCTCAATTTTTGACGGGTCATCAAAGAAGTGTGTGGTCGGGCGTTGTCATGATGGAAGACAACACCTTTCCTATTAATCAATTCGGGCCGTTTTCTTTCAATCGCCTGGCGTAATCTCTCTAGTTGTGCACAGTAGAGTTGAGAATCAATCGTCTGACCAGTTGGAAGTACCTCGTAGTGGACGATTCCCCTCCAGTCCCACCATACACACAGCATCACTTTTTTTGGCGTCAATGTTGGCTTAGCGAACGCTTGTGACGGCTCACCATCCTTTATCCACGATCTTTTACGCTTCCGATTATCGTACGTAATCCATTTTTCATCTCCGGTTATTAAACGTTTCAGAAACGGCTCGATTTCATTCCGTTTCAGCAGCGCATCGCAGATGTTAATTCGGTCCATCATGTTTTTCACGCTCAACTCATGAGGAACCCATAACGTCAAGCTTTTTTTTGTAACCAGCTTTGTGTAAATGGTTCAAAACAGTTTTGTGGTCAATGCCTAGCTCCATGCCGATATCGACACTGCTGATATGCTTATCTTGTTGGACTTTTTCAAGAATTTCATCAGATTTTTCAGTGATTGGACGACCGGAGCGTGACTCATCTTTCACATTGAAATTTCCAGAACGAAAGCGAGCGAACCATTTCCGCGCAACAGATTTCGATAAAGTACCTTCATCGTACACAGCACAAATTTTATCGCAAGCCTGCGCAGCGTTCTTCCCCTTATCATAATAATATTGCAGAATATAGCGAAATTTCTCATTATTCTTCTCCATTTTCAAGTGCGAATAACTTTCCAACCACTGCACCGATTACAATGTTTCTACGCTCAAACTAACGTTCGGAAGGTCATCTAAAAAACGAGCCGTCGGTGGTGTCGCTGTGACTTGTTGTTCTTTAGTTATCGGCAACCAATGCCATCTATCGGGAAAAACGCCACGAACTTTTTCCCAGACCCAATATAAATGTAAAGAAAATTTATTTCACTTAAGAAATTATAGTAAAAAAGCACCAAGCTAAACTTCTTATACTTAAATAGATAGTAATGTACAAAACTTTCTAAAGATTATGAAACATATTTAAACTGTCGTATGTTAATATTGTCCAAATGGACATCAAATGAAAGCCAAGAAGTTTGATATTTTGCTCGTCTATCTCTAGTTGGTTTAGGTATTACCATTTCAATAGTACTTTCGGAAACAGAGAAATATCAGACACTATCGATAAAACAAATGTTTCAATTGTCTATCAATGCTTTCTAAAATTACTTTGACTTTTTACTCCACAATATTTTTACTGGTGTGTTCTTAATCTATCGTGCTTTTGCCCTTCCTCGTGCATTTAATTTTTTAGTCTGTTTTCAATTTCTCGAGAGAAATAAAAAATCCATTCTGCGCGCACCCTTACCTTTCTGACCTTCTTCGTGCATCCTCTTAATAATTTCACTTTAAAAGTGTTTCACAAAACTACACATGCGACTTTTTTCTAACTACTAACAAGTATTTTCCAAACCAATGTCTATGGATGACTGACTTGCTTCCTGTGTTCTAGATTCATCCATTAGAGAAGCGCTGTAGGTTTCTTACTTTTATTTTTATAAGGAATGTTTCATTATGGAACACTGTTCACTCTGGAACTCTCTCACCTATATTAACCCATTAACGCCCAATTTTTTTTTTTGAAAATTTGTTCTGAAAAGGATATATAAATACTCGAAAAAGTCTGTAATAATGTAATTATGTTCAAATTATGTTTCATTTTGAAAATATTTTATATCTTTCAAAAAGTCCCAAATGCGGATCATGGGCGGTTGCGTGTAAAGAAGAACTAATAAGAAAAATACTTTTATTTTATGAATTATCTACATCCCCAAATGGGGACTATGGTCGCTAATGGTTTAAACAATTCTAGTCACAACAAACCTGCCTTGTGCCTACATAGATCTTCTATACCTATTTCGGATACCTTATTATAAGACTACCTTCAACATAAAAGAATTATACTCTATATCTGCGATTTCCTCACAAAGCAAACAATTTTTACTCGTACTGTGAATGAGAATGAGAATGACAATGAGATTCCTTAATATGTTATAACAAACTTCGAAGAATAAAAAATTGGTAAAATCAGAATAAAATTCAAGTCTCATGAATAGAATGAAACATAATTTCTTTTAGTCATACACTGGAACCAGGAAGATATCTCGCAAGAGTAGACGAAATGTCTAAAAATAAAGAATAAGTGCCAGAGACACTATTTCAATCCGGAAGCTTAGAGGAAGTCATACACAGCGAAAGCCGAAATCTACAAGTCAGATTACAATAATTATAATATTTCAATATATTTTAAATTAAGATAGCTTCAGATAAGTTAGTAAAGAATTAATTTAAAAGTAATGCATTAAGTAATAAGCATTTAAAAGTTTCAATCTAGTGAATTTTCTAATTGATATATAAATTTGATGCTGAAAAATGTGTTAATGAGAATTTTTTTGAAAATACTTCAAGAAGTTACATATCTGCAAAAAGTAGAGATTTCTGTTAAAACAAACTCGACGACGCAACGTCAACTATGTTATTTTTATTACAAAACACAACTAGGAAACAATAAAAAGGAAGGCCTTATCAAAACTCATTTATTTCCCAAAAAATTCAAATGTAAAATACAAATTTCTCACAATATGCCTATATTCTTTATGCAAAAATGCTTAGTTATTTCCAATGATGATTGAAATGTAATATCAGATTTATTGTGGTTGTTATGCCAGCTGGTAACTATTGTAACGAAATTTAGGAGAGTAGCAATTGCCCTTATATGTGTAGAAAAACGAATGAAGAAAAAACAGATGCTGGTCTCTAGTTACAGTTTCAAATAGTGGGGTGTATATTTACCCAGAACCGTATTGCAAATTTTTCACATTAAATAGACCACCAAATTTAATAAAACGTGGTATATACGTACAATTTTCACTTAAAATAGTACACTTTTTGCATATTATACGAATATATGTATAATATATGACACATGTTTGTATCACTATCACTAACTTTAATGAAAGAACTCACAATATTGATAATAATAAAGCATTTATTAGTCTAATAATAGGCCACTAATATAATCGATTACCAAATATTACGTCATATAGTATAAAGTAGTGCCTAAATATAAAAATAAACAACTTTACTGATTAATAATATATATATAAATAAAGTAATATTTATATACTTATCACAATGGCAGCTGAAACTAAAGGCACTCTTACCAAAAAAATATCACCATAATCATCGTTAACAACTGCGTGTATCATATACCTTTTGAATATTTGTACGGATAAGTGGAATGTAGAAAGCGTTCGAACGTCCAGATTTGGACGGAGAGACCTAATCAACTAGGCTAAAGTGAAAAAGCTGATTAAATAAGTCCCAGATTACATAGAGACTGAAAGAGCGATAATCAAGGCCAAGTTCAACAGGTAGAACAGAAAAGAGGATCCAGAGTTACATGGGAACCACTTTATAACTAGCACGAGTAATCTTAAATCTGGAAGACATCCTGAGAACAAGAAAAGATAAACATGGAAACAAATAAGACGAATCAATTTTATTAACATGATTATATATAAATGGCGCACTCACAAATTCTCTTCATGTGTTTAGCGAATGGTCCAAAAGAATTTTTTAGTCAATATTTCTATTTAAAAAAGCCATGAAGTTGAGGAGATAAATACTCTATACTAAAATTTATTGCGCAAAAATACATAAAAAAAAGACAGAATGTCGAGAAATCCAAATGATTTATGGACTATCCTACAAATTTTGAATATAGCAAAATTTGAACAATAGCCAAATGTTTTACCCAAGTTACAAACAAGTTTCCTTAGCAAAACGTGAATTCCCACTAAAAAATCAATAGGAACAAAATAGCATGAATTTTCCTGAAACATGACACAACACTATACTTTAATATTAAGACTGTACTGCAGAGCAATGTTGTCAGTTGCACTTGTAATTACTCGATAAATTTTCAAATAATTTGTATAAGCTAACACCGAGCAAGGAGTAGACGCGATAAAATTATTAATAAACAGAAGTGTGCTGGGATTTGATCCTGGAAGTACGCCAAATTTGACCAAATACGTATACGATCTAAATCCATTTTAGGATATAAAATTCGCTTCTTGCTCCAAGTAAAACACTCGTCCACATGCACACCGATGAAATTTTTTGCAGTCGAAAGCCCAGACATAGATTCGTGCTAAAATGGAGAAATATGTATATAACCACTCTCCATATAGTCCTGATATAGTCCCATGTAACTTTCATCTTTAACCTCGGGAGCAGATGCTGCTAAAACTCTAGAGCCAATTTTTAAGAATCTATCAAAGGATTTCTTCCGTCATATCTTTGAAGAATTGCAGCACCGTTAGGGTAAGGTTGTTATACTACAAGAGGACTACATAGAAAGTGAACTTGTTAAAATCAATAAAGTTTTTGTAGCACTAATTCAAATCATTATTGAAAATCCTTTACACTATTATAGCAAATATCAAGTCTACCGGAAAGTTCTGTCCGTTTCTAAAATATAACAAAATAATAAATTTTTCATATCTTGAATAAACTTTATTGAATAATATAATTTCCATCATTATTTATGACTTCATGCCAGCGTGATGGCAATTTGTATTTTAGAAAATGCTTTATTCCTTGAACCAGTATCTGTGTGATATCTTCTTCATTTTTGATTTTTTGCCCAGCAAAAAATTTTATAAGGACAGAAATAAATGATCGAGGGCTGCTAGGTCCGGAAAGTAGAGTGAATGCGACAAAATTTTCTAGCCTAACTGTGGGAGTTTTGGACACGTCGCCATAGCAGTATGTGGCCTAGCATTATCATGAAGCAGTATGATGTCCTTCCTATTGAATACCGGTCTCTTTTATGGAGTGCTGGTTCTAAATTATCCAATGTCTGACAGTACCTCTTCGAATTTAACTTTTCGTTCTGTTTCAACAGCTCAAAATGTATTGGTCCACGAAAGTCACACCATATACACAACATACTCTGACTCAGGCTCAACTTCGGTCTAGAGGTGAAGGGGACAGGTTTTCCGGATTCACAATATGCTTTTTTACTTACAATATTTTCAAAGATAATTCATTTATCATCCTCAGCTATCGTCCTGTCCAAGAAGGGTTCGATTTTGTTCCTTGCAGAGATGTGCATATGATAATCCGATCATTCATATTCTTCTCACTTAACTCAGATAGTGGCTATCTCGAATATTTCCACACCAGTCCTAGTTTTCGAGTATGGTTTGTTGAGCTGAATCGAGCCTTTCCGCAATCTCTGATGTCAAAAAAGGAAATCACCTATTTGAAAATGTTCAAACTATCTTCTGCATGTTCTATTAGAAACTGTACCTTCACCAAACACTTTCAATAAATTTCTGCACGCTTCTGTAGCATTTCTTCCTTGCTGGAAATCGTACAAAATACAGTGCCGTGACTGAATTTTATCAGCAGCCATGGGTATACGATCGCGTCTCATTTAATACTAACATGAATTATCTTCATTTTCGTTAATTTGCTAGGTTAGAATGTATATATTTAATGATAACAAAGAGAGAGCCAAATATGCGTCGAATGAATATACGCGTACTTGTTGAAACTTGTTGTAACCGGAACGGACAGATCTTTTCGGTACACCTAATATAAGTATATACATAATAAACAACTGTCGAAACTTCCAATTTTGGTTCTAAATGGAAATAAAAAGGAGCACCTATTACTGTACAACCTATTTCGTATGCACAAACACAATAAACATAACAACAGAAGATTTCCTTTCTGTATTTCATATTTATTTATAAAAATGAATTAAACAAATAAATACTTATTCATAAATAAGCAGGTACAAACTTATAAAACTAACGTAAGTTTCAAGATTTATTTATATGAATATATTTCGATTACCAAAATTCACGACTATAAAATTGTAATAGAGCCGACAGTTTTTTTTACTAAATACTCGCCTGTGCCAAGGAAAAATATTCCCCAAACAGCAAAACCGGAACGTTCGTAAATTGGCATTACAATCACGACCCCGCTTTTGTTACTAGAACGGAATAAACTGACTAACGATACACAGATAATACGAACTCATATATATATATATATATGTATATAAGTATATATATGTAGTTGTATAGTACGAATAATATAGACAGACAAACGAACGGTGAGCGGTTTAAAAGAACTAATCCCCAGGAGTAATCTGAGATTTGCGGTTTCACAGATCACGACTTGCGTCGTTCAAAACCATAGTAAATGAATTCATATTTTCATTCCGAGTTTGCGTAACACTTGAATGCACCGGAGGGTCATACAGGATTCGTACGTGGGGAACTAGAAAAAAAATCTACCTAGAAACGATAGAAACTATTAATTGTGTGTTGCCTAGTAACGTTCAATATGACAACTTTTTCTAATTGTGTCAAATTTGATTGAAATTCATGCATTATGTTGTACTTTATAAAATATTTCGCAAGTAAAAATGAGTTTTGTAAATTACAACATAGCAGTATCGCCAAGTTTTTGACAAAGAAATAGAATTTTAAATAAAATTATTCACAAAAGAATTATTGCAATATATGAGGACGAGGCTCCATCATATGTTAATGTGAACTATTTATTTATTGATTTAAACAGTTTTGGTGGGGTCCTCAAGATGATTCACTGCCTTTTAGGGCCAAGCAGAACTTATTTCTGTTGCGTTTGTAATTACTCGATAGAAGTATCAATCAAAATGATCTACATAAGCTAACATTGCTAACATAGCAGTTACCTACGGTAATATATTAACAAAATTACCTACGATTGTTGATTAAAGAAGTCTATATTTGAGCTACATAGAAGTTCTTCTCGTTCATGATAATACACGTGATCACAAGAGGGGTAATGTCCAATCCATCCTCAAGTGTAACTTTTTCATACCGAACTACTCACCTTATAGTCAGGATTTGGTTCCGTCGGGCTTCTTTATATTTAGAAATTTAAAGAAACACCTCAGTGGACGTCATTTTGTTGGCGTTAAGCAATTGAAAGATAAGATTGGTGCCTATTTCTAAGACCAGAAAATTTTCTTTTTCTTTCTGATAGAATACAGTCGTTACAGGACAGGTGCCGCATGTGCGTTGAAGTTATGAAACTTAACTATAAATTTAGTAAAAGATTTTAGTTTCTGTGTTATATTCTATCCATGCGATCAATACAAATTTAACATGTATCTCGACTCTATTTTAACCACACAATGAATAAATGTTATTTGTAATTTTGAAGAACATGGAGATTACATGCAGATATTCTCGTTTAAATATGTACTTCAATAAAAATATGGCATATTGAAAAAATAATCACAGCAGCAAGAGATTATGGGATCAGGTTCATGTCAGAAGCATCTGAAGAAAAGAATATATAAATATGTATATATAGACACTAACAAATACTCAACTTCTTCTACAATCTCATGGCAGTTTGTCCACTAAATAGCTATCTCTCTATCGTTATGTAAAGTTAACTTTTCGTTTGAATTTTCATAAGAAGCATTTTCATTATTTCAACACTAATAATGGAATTTCTTAACAATAAGATGAAGGAACTTCATAGTTTATTATTTTTGCCAATTGTTCATTAATTATAACATGCTTGCGATATTCTGACAAACTCTGTCATATACTGACTTAAGCAAGACGGTTTTAAATAATATGTAACCAATTAATTATTTAGTTTAATACTATACCGACTTATGGAATATTTCGACCTATTAAAAATAAAATAGATCTAAGAAGGAAAAAAGACCTAATGGAAAGATGGAGACAATACATCGAATTACCTTTAGAACAGGACATAAAAAAGTAAATGGTATGATACATCTATTAACTTTTTACATGCGTTATTGCAAGAGATCAAATGAAAGATGAAATTTAAAAATCATCTAGATCAAATGAGTTTACAGCTGAAATTACAAGTAAAAAGAAAAAGAAGTGTTACATAATATCTATCAATTTACAAAAAAATGAGATGTAAGTAAATTATGAAAAAATTATGAAAAAGTATCACTAACCAGCATCCCAAGGGAAATATATGCAAAAACATTGGGAAATGAGTAAGATTTCAAAAAAGCAGTGGTATTCAAAATCGAAATTTTATTCTAGAACATATAAGGGAGAAAGCTATAATAACAAACAAATCAATACAGGGAAGTTTTATAAATGTGGGGAAAACTTGTAATAGAATAAGGAAAGAAGTTTTATGGAAAATTCTGAAAGAAAGATATATTCAAAACGATCCGATCGAATGTGTCAAGAGCTTGTAGTCTCAGATAGGGCAATAAAAAAAGCAAGAGCAAACATTAAATGCTACCAAGTCTGCTTTTGGAGGACGCAGAATTGCATAGTCATAATAGCAGACACAGAAAAAATTTTAGTTGAATTTGATGGAGCCTCTGGTTGATTAACTTAATCACTAAGGTTGATATATAACCCCTTTCCACATTAACTTTTGTAATTCTGTATTATACGCATTCAGTGTACATTTAGGTTCTCAACGGTGTGTATCGCGTACGGAGTTTGTTTTCGTACAGGTATTTTTCGCCGTACTTTGCGGTTATCTGCTGATGATGACAACTTGATTGTCGAAATGTGTATAATACAGAATTACAAAAGTTAATGTGGAAAGGCGTTATATATCAACCTTAGTGATTACAGAAAAAATTGCAAAAATAATTTGAATATGGACTCTTAATAAGGAACTCCAAGTTATATACATTGCAGGCCATAAGTTTGGAATCAGTTCCAGTAAATTCATAAAAATTAAAATTTATCTATGTTACGTTCGTATTACTTTGATATAAGTACAAAGGATTATTCTTAAGTACATTATAAAGCTTTACATAAAAGATGTAGTTTTAAATGCATTAATAGTTGGAAAATAACCAGAGATTAAGGAAACTCTGCGTGCGGTATTATTTATTCCAGCAGGTAATATTTCTGCATAATGAACGATTACCCGGAATGGACAAATTTTATTGCAGACCCTTCCGCATAAACCTTTTGTAATTACATTTAGTTTTTATATTTATAAGTATTTATACATTTTGAAGTAATGAGAATATTTTAGTTGCTTCGTATCATTTAAAGTGTGTAGACACATAAAAGTGTGTAGAATCAGTAAACATCGTTTGATTATGGCGAAGAGAAAGCAGATATCGCTAGAAAAACGTGTAGAAATTATTAGTCATGATAATCGGGGAGATTCTATACGGGATATCGCGAAAAGAATGAAGATATCGTACAAAGGTGTACAAAATACAATTAAAAGATACCAGTCTACTGGAGGGTATACGGACAGAAAACGATCAGGAAGACCAAAAATTACAACTCCTGCAGAAGATCAGACAATTATATTGACGTCGAAAAGAGATAGAAGATTAACGGCCTCGCAAATCCGCGGTGAGTTTAACAGGGAGCGTGAAACTCGGATCTCTTTAACCACAGCAAAAAGGCGGCTCAGAGCGGCTGGACTGATGGGACGTGTAGCAGTTCGCAAACCGCTTCTACGTCCGCAAAATAAAATAAAAAGGCTACAATGGGCTAAGTTACACAAAGATTGGACAATAGAACAGTGGAAAAAATTACTATGGACCGACGAATCAAAGTACGAGGTCTTCGGTTCCAGACGTCGGATATTTGTAAGAAGAACTGCTACGGAAAAATGTTACCGCAATGTGTGGTGCCCACGGTAAAACATGGTGGCGGTTCTGTAATGGTTTGGGGATGTTTTTCTTCGGCTGGTGTAGGAGATCTGGTGAAAATCGACGGAGTTTTGAAAAAGGAGGGTTACAGACAGATTCTCGAACACAACGCTGTGCCCTCCGGTCTGAGATTACTTGGAGAAAACTTTATATTCATGCAAGACAACGACCCAAAACATTCTTCTCATTTATGTAGAGGATATCTCCAACAACAGGAAGCTGACGGTGTTTTACAAAACATGGTTTGGCCGGCACAATCGCCAGACCTCAATCCAATAGAGCTGTTGTGGGAAGAATTGGATAGAAAAGTGTCCGACGTCCCAGACTCACATGTGGCAAGTTATACAAGATTCTTGGGTAAATATACCCAATGAAACCCTTACAAAATTAGTGTCTCGTTTACCGCGATTGTGTGCTGCCGTCATTAAAGCAAAAGGAGGGTATTTCCATGAAAAGTCCGTTTAGTTGATAATAAAATAAGTGGATGTAAATAAATAAAATTTGCTTTTTCCTGCTTATTTTATAATAAAACGTTTTGGTATATTAATATTGTTTTATTTTTACAATGTTTGTTAAAGCCACTACAATATTTTCATTATATTCAGAAGTGAAGTCACTTGAAATACGTAGAGATAAAATAATAATAAGCAAAAACGGAACCTTAGATCGAGAAACAAATAGCCTCCTCCTGGGAAAATTATTTAACTCGTTCAAGTTACAGTTTTTTGATGATACGCAACTCCTGAAATAGATAGCACGCACATAAATCTGAATAAAATTTACTTTAAAGTTTTTATACTGTGAATGCATTTATGGTAGATGTAAATATGTAAAGTCTGCAAACGAGTATAGAATAGAATGAGATTACTTAGATTAAATATAGGAATAAAAACGATTTTTCTAATTACTTCATTTTTAAGATCCGATACAATACAATTTATAAATCGTTGTTTGCCCACCATTTACTCGCAAATAAAAAGAACTAGCAAAAAAAAGACACTTAGGCTATGGTTTACCAAAACGGAAATGCATATCGAAGTCCATTCGCAAAACCTTCACTATCTGTTAAACATCGACTTAATTCAATCTGGATTAGTAGAATATTTTCTTCATCGACGAAGTTTCTGTTGACGTCTGGATGTCGAAAAGAAAACTGGAACTGTAAATGACAAGCATCCTATTGAACTACATGTTTGAATATGCTTCATTACTTAAAGTTTGCTATGTTCTGATAATCTAGATGTCAAAAGAACTCTTTTACAATCAATACACGAAGAATTTGACGATAATATGGACAACTGAATACTACAAGACAATGACACCAAACATCGCACTATAAAGCAGAAACAACTTTCTTGTGTTTTATTCAGCGTTTTCAAAATATCACTCACATGCAATTACAAGTTCTAAGACTTTTATAGACATGATGTATATGAAAATCATAAATCAATTTACTTTTAAAAAGTAGCCCAATTTCACTATTATCCGTAACTATTTCCCCTTATGATAATTTACTACCATTAATAGCACTAAAACAACGGTAGAAACTTGAATTAGAAAATTACTTTTAATGCATGTTCTTTGATTATAATTAGGCTACATATGCTACGTACGTACAATGTATGTACATACGTGGGCAAAGTTAAAAGTTCTCGGCCTGAC
Organism: Dermolepida albohirtum; assembly: GCA_031893035.1. Classification (NCBI taxonomy): domain Eukaryota; kingdom Metazoa; phylum Arthropoda; class Insecta; order Coleoptera; family Scarabaeidae; genus Dermolepida; species Dermolepida albohirtum. The sequence goes on from JAVIWB010003080.1 coordinate 44,759, forward strand.
ACAGGGATGGCGTTACAATTAACAGAAATTTATGTTTCCTGCGTGGCTGCATGTGTCTTTAGTTCATATGAAAACTTTCAACTTGTTCTCTCAAGTAGTTTGTTTGCGAGAATTTTTGTAGGAGACGTTGTGCGTGTTATTTTTTTAAATGGATAAACTTGAATATCGTGCTGTTGTAAAATTCTTTGTTTTGAAGGGTTTAACCCCTATGGAAATTCATCCGAAGTTGACAAAAGTGTACGGGGACTCTGCTTCTTCGATGTCAACCGTTAAAAAGGGGGCTGTTGTATTTAAACGTGATCGTACGTCCCTCGAAGATGACCCACGTGAAGGACTGCCAAAAACCGCAACCACACCAGAAACCATCGAAAAAGTACATGATATTGTGTTGGACGATAGGCGAGTGAAAGTGAGTGAGGTAGTTGAGGCTATGGGGATATCGGAAGAAAGGGTGCGAAACATTTTGCACAAAGAATTAGAGGTGAGAAAGCGCAAGATAGGTGCCGCATTTGCTGAATGTCGATCAAAAGCAAATGCGCAAACCATTTTCGGAGCCGATTTAACAAAAATTCGACCGATTTTGTGCGGCGATTTGTCACCATGTATGAGACATGGGTCTACCACTACACGCCAGAAACGAAACAGCAGTCGACGCAGTGGATGGAAGTCGGTGGTTTAGCGCCAAAGAAAGCGAAGTCGATCGCATCTGCCGGAAAAGTCATGGCCAGCGTGTTTTGGGATGCAAAAAGAATCTTGTTAATTGATTACCTTGAAAAAAGCAGAACAATTACAGGCGCATATTACTCTAACCTTCTTGACCAGCTGGATGCCAAAACTCACGAGAAGAGGCCTGGTTTGAAGAAGAAAAAAATCATTTTTCATCGGGACAACGCACCCGCATACAAGGGCGATGGGAAAATTGCTGGATTTTGGGTATGATTTGCTTGGCCATCCTCCCTATTCTCCTGATTTGGCACCCTCAGACTTACATCTATTCCCAAATTTGAAAAAATTTGTTTCTGGAAAGCGATTCACATCCAACGAAGAAGTTGAAAGGACCGTAGAAGAATATTTTGACAGCCTTCCAGACTCTCACTTCCGGGAAGGAATATTAATGTTAGAAAAACGCTGGACCAAGTGTGTTGAACTCAAGGGAGATTATGTAGAAAAATAAAATCATTTTTAAATTAAAATGGCAGTCTTTCATTGTCAGGCCGAGAACTTTTCACCTTGCTCACGTATGTATAGCTTGCAATACTCTTAGGCACGTACTAAGAGTGAGGTGAGTATTTACTTCATTGATTTTCAGTATAATTATGTGTATTTGTATATTGTGTATAATACTATTATGTATGTATATATCCAGTGAAATTACGCTACCGTCAATATCAGAAATGTTAACCAATTCATTGACACATGACATACTGAATATTAGATTAGTACAATATTGTTAATGAATTAAGGATACGTTATATACGAATTGATATTTTATTTTCAGAAATCTCAAGCTAAATCTACGAATTTTAATAATTATAGAGTAGTCATGATTATGATTACTACGTCATAAAAACCCGTATATGTGAGTGTAAATTAAATGAATACCGTTAATTAATATGAATTTCTCTAACATAAAGTCGATAGTTTTTTTTAACGTTTGAAAACTAATTTTGAAAATTTTCATTTAAATCTTCTCCATTACTCACTTCGGAGAGTTATTCCTTATATCGTGTTGAGTACAATTTAGGCTGGTATTAATTATGTGTTTAGTAATTCTGATCCAATATATTTTCATTTGAAATAAAAGCTAAAGATATTACAATGCCTTTTATTAGACTATTTTATTTATTATACATTACAGATTTGTCGTCTTTTCAAATGTAAAATAATTCAAGTGAGAATGCGAATGTTATCAAATAACTTCTGTAAGTTTAACGTATATTTTAAAATAAAGAATTTGATAAATTACCATTAATTTAGATGGTCCAATTCTAAATTTCTGTGCTTAGTCTCATCGACTCGTAGCATTCATGTATATACACATTATAGTTGGTAAAATAAGATTAGTAGACTGAAACTGCTACGTTCTTGTTAATATGAAAATGATTTGCCGGAAAGTGGACTCGAAATAAAACAAATGAGTAATAATATTAACTTTCTTATTATTCTTCAATTCTGTAATAAATTTTTCATTTGATCGAAGCTTCTTTCGAAAGAAAAAGTTTGAATTTGAGGAATAAGTATACGTAAATTGGGATTATATCCGACCATAGGATGAAATATACGTGAAATGAGAGTTCATTAACCGCAGAAAATCTTCACAAAATATTAGCTTAGCTCTTGCTAAAAGCTTCGAACTATCGCTTGACACATTGCACTTTTGGTTAAAATTCAAGATTTGCGGCGTTTGCCTTGCAAAGATCTTAGGAATGTCCAATTTTATGTGGGATACATATATTTTCGACGTCAATTCTTCTATCGTTCTAAACAATATCATTAATTTTCTTAATAATTTCCGGAATTTTTGTATATGAGGAGGGTTCGAAGTGTTCTTGGTCTAACACAAAGATGGCGGAAGTATGATTTTTACATGACGTTGTGCGAGGTTCCATTTCATTTTGTTGTTTGGTAGTGGCGATAAAGTAAAACATAGGACATATAAAAATATTTATATTACATTTTAAATGACTTTTTATTTTTTACGGTAAAAAGGTGGGTTGATGAATTTAAACGTGGTCATACATCACATTAATTGTCAATGATGATCCCTCGAGACACATAAAAATCGCTGTAACTGCTGAAATCGTCACGAAAATCCATAATGCCGTATTAAATTATCGCTGATCGAAGGCACATAATCATGCTGAAACTGCAAGGATTTCGATAGACCATGTCAACCACATTTTACATGACATTTTGTGTAAGCAAAAACTTTTAACAATCGACAATAAAGCTTTCGAATGAGTACATCTCAAAATTGTTTAGAATTATTTAATCATTTTATAACAATCGGCGAAAGACACACTAGAAATAAAGTTGTCCAAACACTGCGCCAAAAATAGTTCTATCTGCACAAAAATCTTATGTTGATTTTCAGGGAGTCTCAAGTCATGATGCCCACTCATATATATATATATATAAAAATGAATATTTGATTACACCACGAATTAAGAATTTATGCATATTAGAATTGAAACATTTAGAAACTTTGCCTACACCGCTCCACCTTATCCTTCCAATAAAACGTCAGTAAATAACAAAATTGTTGTTTGAATATGCTTCATTACTTAAAGTTTGCTATGTTCTGATAATCTAGATGTCAAAAGAACTCTTTTACAATCAATACACGAAGAATTTGAATATGTAAAGTCTGCAAACGAGTATAGAATAGAATGAGATTACTTAGATTAAATATAGGAATAAAAACGATTTTTCTAATTACTTCATTTTTAAGATCCGATACAATACAATTTATAAATCGTTGTTTGCCCACCATTTACTCGCAAATAAAAAGAACTAGCACAAAAAAGACACTTAGGCTATGGTTTACCAAAACGGAAATGCATATCGAAGTCCATTCGCAAAACCTTCACTATCTGTTAAACATCGACTTAATTCAATCTGGATTAGTAGAATATTTTCTTCATCGACGAAGTTTCTGTTGACGTCTGGATGTCGAAAAGAAAACTGGAACTGTAAATGACAAGCATCCTATTGAACTACATGCTTGAATATGCTTCATTACTTAAAGTTTGTTATGTTCTGATAATCTAGATGTCAAAAGAACTCTTTTACAATCAATACACGAAGAATTTGACGATAATATGGACAACTGAATACTACAAGACAATGACACCAAACATCGCACTATAAAGCAGAAACAACTTTCTTGTGTTTTATTCAGCGTTTTCAAAATATCACTCACATGCAATTACAAGTTCTAAGACTTTTATAGACATGATGTATATGAAAATCATAAATCAATTTACTTTTAAAAAGTAGCCCAATTTCACTATTATCCGTAACTATTTCCCCTTATGATAATTTACCACCATTAATAGCACTAAAACCACAGTAGAAACTTGTATTAGAAAATTACTTTTACTATTGGCTATTCAAAAAAACAAAATTATTATTCACTCGGCAGCACCATGACAAAAAACGCAAAAGCAATTAAGTTTATTTTTATTTTTCAATGTAGTTCCCATAAGTTTTCTTTTTTATCTGATAACTGTTTATTACCGCCTTGAGCTCTTCATCGTTGTAAAGTCGTTTCCTATAAAGATCTTTTTTCAAATTAGGGAATAAATAGTGATCACTAGCTTCAGGCTATAGGGTGTGTAGTTGGTTTCTTGGAAATCACAATGTTGCACAGCCGCCTTGGAAGTACGCACCGTGTGAATCGGAGCGTTATCGTGAGAAGCAACACACCGATAATCAGTTTACCTCGCCTTTTTCCTTTAGTTGCTTCTCTTAAATTACGCAAAGTGGTTACGCGAAGTGATTGTGTAAGGTATTATGATTTCACCATTTTTCATGTACTCGATCAGCGAAATTCCTTACGAGTAACAAAACACTGTGGCCATAACTTTTCTGAAAGACGGAGTCACTTTGACTTACTTTGGGGATCGTACTCTTCTTATACCACCGCATGGACGCTTACCTACTTTCGGGGTCCCCGTTTCATCTCTAGTAACAATTCGGTTGAAAATACTTAAATCTTCACCACAGAACTCTAAAAATTCTCTACAGCTCTCGACTCGCACTTGCTTCTAAGACGCCGTGAGCATTTGCGGCACCCATCTTACACTGACGGATAGGCTAGTCTCCTCGATACTCTCCCTGCCCATTTTAAATTCAGTTAACTACTCTTAAACTGTAGATAACAAAGGTGCAGAATCTTTGTAAACGGCCATCATCTCATTATAAATGATTGTTTGATGTTTTCCTTGTCTTGTAAAAAATTTAATCACAGCGCGGTGCTCGATTTTCGTCAACTTTGACGCATCTGCCATTCTAATCTTCGTTAAGTAAGGATTACTGGCGCACTAATGATCACAAATATGAAATTTTATATTTATAACTTCAGAAAATGTCGTTACATAATGAATTAGTCGAATTACCGGCTTCATTAGTAAATCATCCCGATATCGGGAATACATTGAATATCCCTCGTATGTACACCTAGATGTTTTTTATTCAATTAAACAAACAGTTTCCTTTTCGTGAAATATTTTCACTGTAAATCAAAATATTTAACTATTATATAACTTTGTCCTGACTTAATCATAAATCGATTAAACCAATGCACACCCTCAAACTTAAATTATTGCTTACTTGTACGAGCATTACGCTTAAGCTCAATAATGCATACTCCCAAGTATTTACGGAAGTCATTCCTAACGTAACAAGCCAATAAATTCAAGATGTTCTCGGCAGGAGAGTCATTTTAATAGGAAATGTTTATATAAACAAGATGAAGGCGCAATATTTATAGGGTGTGGACAATAATCATGACATTCTATAAAACAGGGCGTGAAATGTTACAAATGTACCTAATCATACGAAGATAATTGGAAAACAAGGTTGAAATGATTTGATTTACTTCCAGCAATTTTCTCGTTCATACGAACAGATATATAAATATGTTTGATTGCAACAATAAAGAAATAACTGTACATTAGCAATCGTTAAATCTAACGTCTTTCTACTATTTCTAGAAAGCGTTTCCTTGCAAATACAAATTAATAACATCCAAGTAAATGTCATAAACCTGAAGTTGTCAATTACAATATTTAACTTTACAAACTGTGAAAGTCTGCACAGTTTGTTGAGTTTAACAATATTACAAACTCTAAAGTGGAATAGTAATACAATATAAGATTTATGGACCAGAAGATTCGATTAAATTATTACTATAAAGTTCAATTCAGGTAACGTAACCTATTAATCAGGTACTTTAATATTTTTAATTCAACATTACATAAATACACTGTTAGCCAAAAATATCCGAACACTCTGTACATCAAGATGGCCTAATACGAATTTGTTAAATTTATCATGAAAGTAGTGCGGAAAATTAAAATAGAAATTCTTCTGAAAAATCTTCTTACAACAGTAACGATGACAATTGGCTACTATTAAAGTCTTTGACCGATATTATTCCACATATTTCTATACTATCCGTATGGTATTTTAAATACTACCAACGCAGAAAAAAATTTAATCAATTAATAATGAGAAAACAAACGTAGTTGCCTTTACAAAAAAGAAAGCTGTACATGGCTTATAGCAATTAGCGGTAGCTAATGTAGAAATTCCACTTGCCAAGAAAGTTAAGCAAAATAGATACGAACGATAATAGGTATTAAGGATATTGCAAGATGCAAAACTGGGAAAGATATTCGCGTTCCTTCCTCGTATCTTGTCGATGAAATAGAGCAACGTCGTCTCTATGTTGCGAGTGATTTTTTTACACGCAAGCACCGAAGTCCGAAAGTAGTTAAGAGCGATTAGACTTAGTGCTTCCAATACTACTCAAAAATTAAACACCAGTTTCTGTTGATAACTCATTGTTAAGTCACTCACTTTTCACGCCAAAGGTCTCGTGTTCGAGTCGGATAGTCTAGTGTCCGGGAAGGCATTTCATAGCTTCCCTTACCCATTTAAGCGAATGTTGACTGAAAGATCTTAAAACGCAGCACGAGCGCAGGCGTAATAATAACTCGTAGTCTGCTAAAGCCCACTGTTATTGTCCCTTATTAAGCTGTTGGGCGATGAAAAGGCATGGATTATTACAATTATCATTATTGAATCCCAGGTTTCAGCACGACTTCATACATATTTACAGTTTATATCCTTATGGTATAATTCCTCAATCATAAGGAAATAATCCATCGTACATTTATTGAACAAGAATAAACGGTCAATCAATAATTTAAAATGTTCAAAAAATTACGAGACCCTTTCTTTCATAAATAGATTCGAACTGTAGACCGACGAATACGTCATTAATCATGATAATGGGTCGAGTTATAATGAAAAACTTTCTTGTCAAAAAAGCAGTTATCCAAGTAAATCATTCTGCATATTCATCTGACTCAACTCCCTATGGTTTTTGACTATTTTCAAAATTTAAAAGACGTTGAAAAGGCCTAGATTCTCTATTATAATTGATATCGAATAAAATGCAAGAACATCTGCCTAACATTATTTCGAAAAATTGTTTCCAGATTTGTTTCCAGAAATCAGAACGCCATTTGAAACTGTGTAAAGATACAGAAGAGGGGTACTTTGATGAAAACAGTAGTCTCAGTATATTTTTTCGTATGCATATTTTCAAAAGTGAATTTCGTGAATTAGCAACGACTATTGTACACGCATGTAATGCTCATGCTTGAATTGTTACATATCTTCGCCTTTATCCTCTGCAGCCAAATCTAATAAGCCAATGTAACATTAGCAAATAAAGACAACGAATTCATTTAATAAGGTAAAAAGCATATTATCCAACTTATTTCCAATTCTTTCATCGTTATTTACCACCTCCAACCATTTACATACAAGGAACAGCATAAAAAGGTCAGTAGTTTACAAACAAATACAAGACTCCTCTTAACCAAATCTCCGACATTAACCATCATCAGCTACTATAAGATTCTACGACACTCTTATGGAGAAGACTTTTTATCTGGATGTAAGAATTCTAATACACCTTTGATAACTTTAATAAAAATTATACCAGATATAGAATCATGGAAAAAAAGCCCACCTGTACAGGTAAAATATATCTGCTACACAAACGACTTATCTCAACAGAGAACAGGGAGTCCAAACAGAAAAAAAAAATTAATAGGCCAGGTATAACAAGTCGCACAGTGATCATTTCCAACAAAAGCCAAACAATGCTGCTGGTGCAAGTGAGACCTAAACTTGTATATAACTGTATGTACATCTTAAATGAGCTGGGTAGTAGTGACAATGTAATAATAGCCTAGATCCAAGACCACGAAAGCTATAAGGCTAATGAAAAAGGAGACAAACTGGTTCGACAAGCTTGGTCTACGGCTTTCATAGGACTAAAACAGTACAAAAATAAGCTTAATAAGCAAGGACAAAAAGTCTCTTAGAACGATGGTGAGTCGAGTCTACTAACTGTAAGCTCCACAAACATATAAATAATTGACAGAAGAAACCACATGTAGATTCTGCCAAGTAGAAGAAACCGCGATCCACGTACTATGCCAGTACAAGGGCTAGATAAGAACGCGGTTTCCGCAAACGGAAAACGAATATTTTCAAATGGAGATCTGTATAGGAAAGCCACCTTCAAATTTATTACGTCCAGATAAAGAGGAACGAGATTGGAGAAAATACTCTAGTGATATATGACCACAACAGAGCTGAATAGATTGAAGTGGAATAGGCTATATGATCCCCCACTCCAAGAAATCTATTCTAATCTAATAAAGAAAGTACACAACTCAACCCAGTGCAACTAACGAAATTTATAATTTAAATTTTGTGCCTCTATTAATTTATTTTATGTTGGTACTAGAGACAGAGATGATGTGATGATATGCAATGGTATAACGACATGGATGTAACGTTTGCAAATAAAATAAAAGTTTTTAAATGAAACGATTTATTATTGATTTTAAAATCAGGTAATTCAGTACTTCACTAGTGAATATTCATATGTTGCTTAGACATATTTAGCCAAGATATACAATATTTGCAGAGCAAGTGTTCAACCTAATAAGAAGTTAATGTGCTACTATAAAAAGAATGAATCAAGGAATCGAAGAAATATTCTAAAAATAAGAAAAACACTTAAAAAAAATTATAATTAAAAAAACAAATCCTCCTGTTAAAAGGAATCATTCTATTATTAATAACACCCTATCAACTACATATGTTTCATCGAATGCAAATCGTCAGGTTGATTTGTGTTATTAATGAACGATTCCTTCAGAGCGTTTATCATATCATTTCGATACAGAAAATAATGAATAATATCATATCTCCCTCTCTCGACCAATACATAAATGTATTGACCGACAAAGCGAGAACGCTTCTATCTCACAAAGATCGGAAACTATGTTTCCAGTGTGTAATAGACAGAAACTTGCGTGCTAGGCTTTATGCCAATTAAAGAATGTTAAAAGGAATCATTCTATTATTAATAACACCCTATCAACTACATATGTTTCATCGAATGCACGAATCGTCAGGTTGATTTGTGTTATTAATGAACGATTCCTTCAGAGCGTTTATCATATCATTTCGATACAGAAAATAATGAATAATATCATATCTCCCTCTCTCGACCAATACATAAATGTATTGACCGACAAAGCGAGAACGCTTCTATCTCACAAAGATCGGAAACTATTCCTTTTAACATTCTTTAATTGGCATAAAGCCTAGCACGCAAGTTTCTGTCTATTACACACTGGAAACATAGTTTACGATCTTTGTGAGATAGAAGCGTTCTCGCTTTGTCGGTCAATACATTTATGTATTGGTCGAGAGAGGGAGATATGATATTATTCACAAATCCTCCTAATCGTTTAATAATTTCATTTTATTGTGTGATAGATGCAAAATATTTGAAAAAATAAATATACAACAATAATACAACATACTCGTCATTTACGGTTAATATAGACCGTTTATGCAGAAATTCTAAGATGAGAAAGTCATCTGGTTAAATAAGAAAAACTGCTTTCTACAATTATTCTTGTCTTCAACCTGTTGCTATTTATATATTACGTGTACTAAAACAACATCGATGCAACGATATATTTACATCTGTTATGATCAAGAATTAAATAAAATTGTTAATGGGTCGTACTGTATACATATACTGTATATTCTATACATTAATTATATATATGTAAATGCATGGTCACGTTAAATAAATTTACTCATAATTAAATTTGCTTGTGCGTGACTTTGTCCTTAAAAACAAAATACAGTCATCAAAATTTAATTACTGAAATTCAAATATTAAAAAAACTGGATATGTTAATTTTATAATTTACGTTCATAATAAAACTTAATTTTATTGCACACTATATTTTAAAACACAAATAGAACTAATTAAATAATTAACAACAGAAAGAGTATAACATTTCGAGGACAAACTATTATATCCTATGAACAAAAAGGATCTTCATACCTATAAACGGATTTAACTATTAATTTAAAAATTATAAATAGCTAAACTAAGGCTAAGACGAAGGCTAGTTTTGCGAGTATATGAGGACACATCTTTTCGCCCTCTTTAAACTATGATATGTAGCTACAAATTTTGTTTGACATTTCAACCTAGTTATTGACAAACTTCTTATTATAAAACCACAAATATTTAGAATAAACATTTACACAAACAATGTTTTTCTAAAAATTTATAGGGAATTTCATAAAGAATGTTTTGAGAAAATCAATATAGTATTTGGTGACAAATCATGTTCCTTAGTTACCGTAAAACTTTTCTTAAATGCCAACTTCCGAATTTCTAAATCGTTCCTTGCCAAATAAATATTGATCCCATTCAGGACATGATTGAAGAAGCATGTTACTATAAACAATATTAAAGCAAATCAAAGATTAGTGAAAATACAATTAACACTATCTTGCACAAACATTTGAAGGTATATAAGTTAAGTTGGCGTTGGATTCTCCACACTTTCACTCCAATTCAAAAAGACGATCGTGTGAGAGAGATAGAACAAATATACATTAAGACGTTTTGTCAACAAATCATCTCACCTAATGTACGACGTCATTAAGGACGTAAAGCACAAGTTACCAGGTTTACGTTTCATATCGACCGAAGAAACTGTTGACGCATTTAAAAATGAAACAATTAAAAATTTCCACAGAAATTTTTAATTTCTGTGATTTTAATTAACGATAGCGTAGCAAAAATAATAATTTTCATTTATTTTCATTCATAAACATCGAATATTAAAGGCGAAATCTTATGGTCGTTCCAGCAACCCTATTAATAATAATTTAAATAATTGATTGATAACTTTGTCAACTATCGTTTTAGTCTGAGCCTTACAGTAAAAAAATAATTTAATGGAAAATTTATAAATTCAAACTTTTCATCAAATAAAAAGAAATATGCTTCATTTGTAGAAATATTTAATATTATTTTAAAAATAAGCCAAAAAACAAACTCGTAAACCAAATTACAACATAACTGTTCAGGTTCTTTGCCCACTTAAAGATAAATAGAAAAAGAATAATGAAGTCTAACAAAGTTTCCCCAAGAAAAATCCTACATAAGGATTACAAAATAAATTGCTCGATATGAAAATGTGTTGAAGCTTTGTAGAATCTATTAGGCTGTTTAAATGTATTGTACCAATATTAAATTTAAAATACAATGTATTTTAAATTTATGAAATATTGTACCCAAGGGAGACATCTATGAGCAGTTTGCAAAATTACCAGAACCTTATTAAAGGTTTCTGTAATTACAATAGTAATAAAAATTAAGAAAACCAAAATTAGACTCAAATTAAATATTTATTTCTTTAAATCCAATGGTACAATTCGTATTGTTTGTTCTTCATCACTATGAAGAGTTATTCCCATTTCCTGAAGAGTCGCCGAACTAACAGCACCTTGTTGATTCATTGACGCTATAATTTTTTGATTTTCAATATTATTTTCACATAAATTTCTTACAGCAAAAATAACCCATTGTATAATAACTAATTATAATTAAGGTCAACATAAAAAATATTTAAGAGAATATTTATAGAAAGGATACATGGGTTTCTGGCATCAATATTACAACAATCTAGCAGCAATGGTATACAATCCAATTCTCTTATCTAAAAATACAATATGTAATAATGATTCAACAATTTCAATATAATTTATACCTCATCTTGATTGCGTCTATGTTTCCAACATAGATTTGCTAATAATCTAATTATGGATGCTTTAAAACCATAATGTGGCAAAATTTGCATATCAGGATCATCTAATTGAGACAATTTTGGAATAACTGAAAAATCATTTTCTGCTTCCTTTCCTAAACCATGTATACTCTTCAACAGAAATATATTATTTATTAATAAGCTTTTATCTTTCTGCATATGTTTCACCAAATTTTCATCACTACTAATAGATGCAAGTAATTCTAGCAATAAAGTTACTTCCAATGGTTCTATTTGCTTTAAATAATCAGTAACTGTTTTCAAAATACAGTCAGACTTTTGTTTAAATTCGTTAGATAAAATATCTATTAATTCTTCTGTTATCCAATTTTTATCATCATTAAACATCTCCTTCATCATTTCTAAACATAATATTCTTTGCTCTGCATTATAAGTAACATAAGTTTTATTTATATGTACATTCTTTATAAATAATTCTAATAAAAATGTTAAGTATTCATTATTATTGTCTTGTTTGTATGCATTTAAAATATATTTTATTATTAAATTATCTTGCTCAAGTAAATTTTGGTCAATATGAAATATGTTATATATTAATGCAGAAGCATGATACAAACATACGTTTTTATTAATTAGTTCTGTCATATTATCACAAAATACATTCCAAACTTTCTGACCTGCTCCAGTATTATTAACAACCAAATTTATAAGAAACTGTAATAACATTTTCATACATTCCAAGCCATATTGGTCATCAATTGTTTCTAAATAATGCAGTATTTGGACAGTGTCAGTTAATACAGAAGGGTGGTTTGATAAAAGTGTTTGTGCATCGGAATTATATGCGACTGCATTTCTCAAGGCTTTATAAATATTCTTCAAAACCTTTAGAAAATTATTATCTTCTTCCAATAACAACTTCCTAATTACAGTTAATAGATCACATAGAGTTAGCAATGTATCAGATGGAAGATGCAATCTAATATTAAAATAGAAAATCAATTACAAAAAAGCAGCGAATATTTATACCTTACGAGTTTGCAGCATTTGGATTTATTTTGAATTTCTCCTCTAATAAATTACATAACTTAGTCCAATCATGTTCTTCTAAAATTTTGGCAACTTGAATTTTCAAATGTATTTGGTCTAACATAATTCAATTTTTAGTTTCAAAGTTAGGTTATACTTGGGAAAAACGTTTTTGTTTATATTTCAAAACCCGAAATACACAATACAATTAATTCTACACGTGTACATGAAATTTGAAAACTATGGAAAAATCTATATTTATACATTAAACTTTCTTTCAAAATTGGTTAAGAAAACATATATACGGACTTTATTCTGGTTTGCAAATAATAAGAAAACTTTATTACGAAAATATTACATTTACTTTTATTTAAAACGAAGTATCATGTAAAACGAATCTTATATGAACAGTTTGACAAACTAATCTAAAACGCCAATCATTCTAAATTTCATATTTTATTTCTAAAGTGTTGGTCGTTCTGTTGCCTGTACAATAATTGAATACAGTTAGTTTGTGAAGATTTTTATATCTTTCTTTTTGAAAAAAAGGTAAGAAGTACATATAGGAAACGTTTCTAATATTTCTCTAAAGATTAACATTTCAATATTTACGTTATTTAGACTTGTTTTAATAATTTTCTGTTTACGAAATGCATTGTCACTACCTAACCTCACAATACTACTTTTAGATGTTTTTAACAAGAAGTGAATATGATAGAGGAGTAAACACCTTTTCCCCCGAAGGTCGTTTATTTCAAGTAGAGTATGCCATAGAAGCTATTAAATTAGGTTCAACAGCAATAGGAATATGCACTAGTGAGGGTGTTGTTTTAGCAGTAGAAAAGCGAATTACCTCTCCATTAATGGAAAGCACAACTATTGAAAAAATTGTTGAAGTTGATAAACATATAGGATGTGCAGTATCTGGATTAATGGCAGATTCTAGAACAATGATTGATAGGTAATTTAAGCTATTTGATAATAGCAATTATTTTAATAATTATATAAATTTAGGGCTAGAGTGGAATGTCAAAATCATTGGTTTGTATACAATGAAAGCATGAGTGTTGAATCTTGTGCTCAAGCTGTATCAAATTTGGCAATTCAGTTTGGTGATTCTGATGATGACGGTGCTGCAATGTCAAGGCCTTTTGGTGTAGCTATCTTATTTGCAGGAATTGATGAAAAAGGTCCCCAATTGTACCACATGGATCCATCAGGTACATCAATTTATGCAGAATTTTAAATATTATCTTTAACAATTGCTTCTAGGTACATTTGTTGAATTTGATGCCAAAGCTATTGGTTCCGGTTCAGAAGGTGCACAACAAAGTTTACAGGAAATGTATCATCGAAGCATGACACTATCTGAAGCAACAACTGCTGCTCTGACAATACTTAAACAAGTTATGGAAGAAAAGTTGAATTCATCAAATGTAGAAGTTATGACCATGACTCCTGGCAAATTATTTCATATGTTTACAAAAGAACAAGTTGAAGAGGTAATAACCACAATTACCTAAATATACATAGTATATATTGCTATACTTATTAATTAATCATAAATCAAGATTGTCTTTTTATTATAAATAAAAGAAATTAATTTACTGTCTATATAATATCCTTTGAGAACATTCTGCAATCCTTTCTATAACAAAAGTAATTTTAAAATAGCGAATTTTTTAATTCTTATATTTAAGAGCTCTAAATTTAACTTCATGTATAGGTGACATCTGTACAGTAGTAGTAAAAATATCATATTGATTACAGGCACTCAAGCTGGTAGCTGTACCGGATCAAAACCGAGGAGATGTTCGTTCGATAATCTCGACAGCAGAAGTCGCAAGTGTTAAATAAAATATATTTAATAATTTGTAAAACTTGATATATGTATTTATATAATTAATAAAACATTGCCTTTTAGATATTATGTATTATACAAGACTAACTAAAGCAATTAACAGTTTGAGATTCTATTTAAAAAAAAATAAATATAACTTTAAGAACAATTCACTCGTGGAGCAATCTAGTTTATTTAATAATTATAGTCAGCGTTTCATACAGTACTTTAACTTACTGTAACCGATTTAAATTTAGTAATTATGCATTCGCCACATTCTGAATTTTAAATGAACGAAATGGATCAGATTATTCAAAAGCAGATTATAGTAACAATTATTATTTTCACTCATAATGTACATATCGAATAGCTTCTGCAGTATCCAAAATTTTAGAAATAATTTGTTTTGCATAAACCAAATTTTCTACCCTTCCCCATAACAAATAATATAGAGTATTTACGTCTGGTGATTTTGGCGGTCAAGCAACTGCTGAACTCCAATCCACCGATTCGTATAATTTTGATTAAGAAAATCTGTTACTTATCTACCAGCGGAGGTGCGTTATCGTGCTGTATCCACAATTGTCTAACATTAATGTTGTAAAGTCATATTCCAAGGAACGTAAAAAACGCGAGCCGATGAGACGGACGTCAGTAATGCCACACCAAACATTCACTGAAAATTTATCTTAAAAATATAATTCTCTAGTTCGCTGTGGATTGTCAAATGCCCAACAATGTGAATTCCTGCTGTTATTCATCACTAGACAATATGTTTCTATAAAGCTCAGGATTTCTCACTAACCAGCGACTAAATTCAAATCTTGATGGCTAGTCGCCAGGTTTGTACAGGTAAGATATGGTACGGTTACAAACCGAAATTGTGTAAAGTTCTCCATACTCTCATGCGTTACGTTAAATCTATTGACTAATCTTCGGACACTAGTAGAAATCTGAGCGTTAACCATATAAAATACTGCTCTTTCTTGAGCAAGTTCTTGTTGACTATGTTTGAATACTTTCAGTAATAGTGTAACTACTTTTCAAAAATAATTACTTCACTCATTAACATAATACAAATAATATATACATTAGACGGATCGTAGCCTGGTTAGCCTGTTCTATGTTGTATACCAGACATACATACATATGTATTAATCAAAAAAGGTAAATAAAACTCCTTTCCACAATAACGTTCGTGTGTTTGGCTTTCGAAGGTTAATATCTGGTATGGATTTGTTTCTGCACGCGGATTCATGTGCGACACTGTGATTGATTATCTGCTGTTGATGACAACTTAGTTGTCGAAATTCGCCTACAGAGTACGAACATTGTTGTGGAAAGAGGTTTTACTTGCCTTCCTTAATTAATTCCATTAACCACAGTCTCCATCCAAATTTATATGTATGTATATCGAAAATAGTCACGCAAGCATGTATGTACGTTGCCAGATGTGTTAAAATAATAACGATAGGAAACTGTTGTCCTTATTCTGGTGACAGAGAATTATCGTTATAAAATTGTATTATTTATCTCAAGGAGGCATGCAAGGCGTCCTTGGGCGATTGATTTTCTTTTTCGTTTCCTGATCTCAAATGGTATTATACAATATTGAGCGTTGTACGTCGATTTAAAAAGTCAGATTTTATTAAGTGCTGTTCAAATTGCTATGAAAATAACCAATTATATCCACTTTCTAAGGAAAGGATGGTGAGGTAAGTCAGCGTATATGCTTTTGTGCAAGTAAGTAAACCATGTTCTAGCCACCAAATTTCGGAACAAGTAAATATTTCAAAAACAACATATTAAAGAATAAAGAACACCTTACACCTGCGGGTAAAAAGGTTTTGATAATATATACATACATATATATATATATATATATATATATATATATATATATATATAATATATAAAGAATAAAGAACCCGAACTCAAAATCTGAAGAAATCAAGAAATATTCCCCGGATGACTATTTTAAACGTCGCCACTTTTGTGAAGCAATGACGGAAAAGTGGAATGGCGATGATAATTTTATACAATTTTTTTTTACAGAGGAATCCACATTTTCTCTCCATAAATGCTATAATTTATCTGTAGCACGTTATTGGTACCAAAGAAACATTTGAGTAGGGATCTTAGGAGATCATATAGATCCATTTTTCTTAAATAGAACATTAACTGCACAGTTATATATATTTAGAACTGCTGCAGAATAATATTATTCCGCATTACGCAACGTTGCTGTAAATTTTAACGACAATCGGTTTCAGCAAGATGGTCGTCTGGCTCATAATGCGACAGCTATTCGTGTATTCGTTTCTTTGCATTTTCAACACAATTAGCAATTAGGGCACTATGCTTGGCGGGCTAGATCACCTGACGCAACGATTTGCGATTTCTATCTTTGGAGTTACTTGGTGGTAACTATTTATGGACGTTATCATGAAAGGCCCCAAACATTAGAAAAGTTGCGAATGCGAATTACACAACGCTGTAACAGTATTTCACCTGCGACTCTTGTTGCACGTAGAGTTTTATGACAGACTGAACAGAAGCAGATGATGGAGACATTTTTGAAAAATATATTTAATAGCTTTTAAATTTATATTTATTATCTCTAGAATTCTTTTTTTTGACATTTTTAATTTTTAGCTACCTTTTCAGTATTAAATTTTCGTTTTGTTATATTTTTATTAAACTTTATCTATGTTCGCTATTTTTCAGAATTAAATTTTCGTTTTGTTACGTTTTTATTAATTACTTTTTAATTTTTTGAACTCCATTCAGTGTCACTAAACATTTATCATATAATTTCCATAAATCATAATCGGCAAAATAAGTTATTTTTGCCCATTGTTATATTTGATCTTTAATAAAAGCAATATATATTTCTACAAAACGAAAAGCCTTTGTAAATGATTAATTCTTATAAACATCGTCAAGCTTGACATGACAATATGATAGTATCCGTGTCCTATGTCAAAAACATATCTCAACATAAAAGACGGCATGATTATATTTTACAGTTTTCTGGGTCTTTCTGGGTTTTACTTATATTGTTTCAATTACAAATAGGAATTTGTTGGATTTATTTCATTTATTCTTCTTAAATATTCAATTTTATACGTTCTAAAATTGATTCCACGTCTAACTCTTCTATCACTTCATTTCTGATTTTATACCCCTCATTTAAATTTTTTTTGTTATATGTCTTTTAGGTAACAAATTCTCTGTTTAGTTTTAATGTTGGCTAAATGCCTTTTACGTAATTACATTAATTTCTAATAGTAATACACCATTCTGCAATTACTTTTAATTAATTTGCCAGTAAGAAGCAGTTAGCATTCGATTTTATTAACCCACAAATTTGTAAATTATCAACAGGAATATACTTTTCGTACATCTCTTTTGAAATTTGAAATTTTAGCGCTCTTGTCATCCCTACGTTCTAAAAAGATTCTCATTGTTGGATAATTTCCTCTTTCATTCTATTCTTCACGAAAAACAGTTCAAAGTCACGTGTAGTGAGATTTGGGTTGTAAAGTGGATGTTTCAACACTTTCAGTTCGGTTCTTGTAAAATACTCGATACGAAAGTTGGAATAATTGGTCGAAGCTTTGTGTAAGTGGAAAACCCAGTTACCTGGCCTTTAGCGAAGATTAATATGCTTCAACTTTGAGAAGGTACTTCTTGCTGTAGCTGTTAAGAAATTCGATTCGTTAAGAAGAAAATGGCCGTCCTCTACTGTAAGAAATATTGTAGTGCACATGGAGCTGAAAATAAAAAAGAGAGTCATTGTCTTTTTTATTTTCAGCTCCATGTGCACTAAAACATTTCTTACTGTAGAGGACAGCCATTTTCTTCTTAACGAATCGAATTTCTTACCAGGTTCTAAATTTTAGTTACTTTATTCCCAACAGTAATTAATGTATTTACCTAAGTTATAGTAATTAAGTAAAGAGCTAGTCTCCTTCGTGCTAGTTTTTTTTATCTTTAAAGAGTCCGATTTTGTTTTGTGCTTTAATGGGTATGTTATAGTAATAAACTCAGGTTTGTTACCCATCACGATACTATTAACTAACTAATTTTTAAATTAGTATATATGTACATGTTAAACTAAAACTAATTTTTAAACTTTTCGTAACGTGCAGCATCATAAAACACATCTTACCGTCTGCTCGTTAGTTAAAGCATGTTTAAACAACCTTTTTTTTTTAAAGCAACCTTTCTCACTCCAAGACATTCGTGCAGAATAGTATTATTTGTTGAATTAATGCCGAGACTCTAGTATCATCCTGGCAACATCAATGTTCTTCTCGATAACAGGAGAGAGATGTATCAACCTAATCTAGGAGTACCTACTAAGCTAAAATTTCCTGTCTGGAGATTTCTATACAATTGTATCAACGTAATAGTCACTGTGTGCATATGTCTAACGGTTTTTGATTATTAGAAACTCTTGCAAAAACAAACTTATTAAACCTTCTTCTAAACTGTAACATTATTTATTGAAGAGGAGTTAAATAAAATTAATTTGAAATTAATCAACTTGGTACACTATTCATTTCACTTTTATTAATATTTAATATATTTTCACTTAAATTTAATCAACTAATATTTCAGAAGGAATTAAGAATTTCCTTTATTTTCCATAAGAAAAAATAAATTTTAGCAACAGAAGTATGATACTTTTGGATTTAGAAGCTTTATAGACTTTCATGGATTGTCTCATTAATAATAAAATCGATTATTGTAATGACTGAAGTTTTGCTGTTCGTATGTCCAAATTCTTCAGAATATGTTATCAGACTTTCCATCGTCGTTTTCTTTCAGTTAAAATTTTGATAAACCAGAGAAAAGAGAATCAGCTAGTGATTCATCAGTATTCTAATATTTCTATGAACGTCACTGAAAACTTAACAGATGTGGTTTCTTTCAAAACTTGATTAAATGAAGTAAATAAATTTGCAATCAAATCAGAAAATGTTGAAATTAACATTGTCGAACTATGGAGATCACTAAAAATCCATGGCCAGAATTTGATTAGAATAACCTATAATTTAATACTTAATCATTTTTATAATAAATTTTGTACTTTATGATTAATTAAAGTTAATTTATAATTTAACTGCTATTAAACTTTCATATAGCCAGCTTATACATAATGACTTTTTTTTATTAAAACTGTGTATAAGTAAGTATAATTACTTATTCGCAATTTCCTTGTCTGAATGTTTCATGATGCACTTCGTTTACCTTTCTTCGAGAAAAATTACACATAATTACTGTAAAAAATGCTCTGAATTCTCTTACAAATGAATAATAAGAAATTGCAATTTTGGAAATGTCTTCGGCGTATTTATAGTACTAAGCTAAAAAAAACAAAATGAAGTTGAAGGTATCATTGGCTTACATACATATTAATAGTAGGTTGTATTACAAATAAAATCTTAACATAATCTTTATTGACATCTGGTATATTAAAAAGAAAATGTAAAATTATGTTAATGCGAAAACAGGTGACTACAGTTAAGATTTAGGTTAAATGCAAACGAAAGCACAACGAATGACAGTTTTAATTTTAGATCATTTATTGAAATAATTTTTGTAAAGTGCAAACACACTACAAGACATGCGAACGAGAAATAATTGACTAAAAAATGATAACACATAACTGGAGAAAGTAAGAACAGGCATGTACTTACCACTCACGATATATACATACATTTAAGTATTTATTTCGATGTACGTATAGCTATATAATTATAAAATAAATAAGAAGCCTGGGCATCGGATAAAAGAACGATTTTTCTTATTTCATACACCTTTTCAATATGAATTTAACTATTTTTTGAAACAATACATACATTTACTTTTATATATTCAGTTAACGAATTTTTCAGTAAGAAGTATTTTGGTTACCTGTTTAATTCTAATATTGATAAGTAGACAAAACCGTTTTCCTATTTCAAATTTATAAAATGCATTTTATGAAACACATTTTGGTTATAAAAAGTTTTACTTTATAACACTAATTTAACTTTTTAAAATTGGTGACAAATAAAATGGGGACACATTTGTAAATGTCAAATATAAATACTAATAAAAATGTTATGTAAAAATTGTAGAATGGTTAAAAAGGACACTTGTTAAAATTTTATTAGTACTAATTAATAATATAAATTGTTAGAGTTCGGTCTTAAAATTTCGGGTACTTTTATTAAAAGTTACTTCTTATTTAAGTGTTCAAATTAAAAATCAATATTACCAACTTTAAAGAAGAGAATCTCATTTATTTTGCAATTCTTCAAAACATAAGTGTCAAAATGTACATTCATTTCGATCGTAAGGACGATTGGAATTTGAATAGAAAGTTTTTAGCTTATTTTGATACATGGAGAAAGTTGAATGCTATCGCATGCATTAAAAGTAATGATGGTGTCATTATAGCACACCAGCCCAGTCAGCTAACAGTGTAGAATTCGCTACGTACAGTAGACGATTAAAGTAGTTGAAAATAATAAATTATTTTAGTTATTATACTCTATATTATGTCAAAAATGATTGAGAGGATATTGACTAGAATACCTAATTGAAAAGCGCTCGTTAGTAACAGTATTGTAAAAACAACATTTGCACAAAAAAGTCGAACCTTGTTTAGAGTTTACTGGTAAATGACAATGACTGATAACTTAGTGGTAAGTTAACTACTTATCACGTGGATAGCTCAGGATCGAATCTCACTGTCTCGTCCAGCACGATTTTTCGTGGTTTTCTTATTCGTTCATGTGAATGCTGCCGGTCAAAGACCTTAAGTCGCATCAACGGCATATGCCTAATAATAAGGCATATGTTAAAGAAAATGAGCATATAGATTGGTTTAATGAAGGAAAACGAATTACTTTTTATTGACAATTACTGAAACATTTTGCCGAAAAGTTAAAATTTATTATTATTTTTCATTATTACTAATTTTTAAGGCATTATACTTGTTTACAAGAGCAATTTCTCAATGATATACACAGCGTCCAACAACGAGGAAAATTTTAACTTCCCGCTAGGGGCCAAAACTTGTATCTGAAGTACGGAAATTAGCAGTCCCGAAGAACCTTAACTAAACTCAAATTAATGTGCTAGATATCATGTCGAGAGTTGCGTAGCTGCAAGAAGTGAGTTAATTAAAGTTCCATTGGGTCATCAGGCGTATTTAGCCTTATCCTATTAGGCAAATGTCTGCTAGACTGCTATTTTCTTTGCTGATCTTGAAAACAGTATGGAAAGGTAGACAGCAAAACTCAAAAAAAGGAATATAGAAGAACATGTGGGAGGTTCTAAAGCTGTAAATTAATAAGCCATAAGAAAAACCAGCTAGGGAGACAATGATCCACGATCATCTACATAGGTAAAAATACGTAAAACTGAGACTATTTTCGTTTACATAAGATTTTCATTCACTTATATACGATTGATTAAAACAGCGATATGTACTCTAAAAGTGCCTCGAGTGACTTATACGCAATTATGCAATATAGCTGTAAATAAAAACATTCCGTGCGTACTATTGTGCTTTTGTAAAACCAATCATCTCTATCAATTATTGTATAGTTTCATTAATTTGTTTTCTATAAAACATTATATAGTATATTATCCTAGGTTACGAGAAGAATATATAAACTCGAAATATTTTCTGTGATGCTGTGTATATACAACAGATATATCGCTGTATGTATAGATGGAGAATTACTTTATCTATTCCCTTTATGAACACGTGCAACGTATTGGTGTTGATCCGGTTGTTACAATTGATGCTGTGGTGGCATCAAGCGGTAGTCCCTATCTGACCCGTCCAGTAGCTGCCTGGATTGTCTCTTAAGTCATTTCAATTTATTACACGATTTCACAAACTAACATCCACTGTCATGTCAGGAGAAAAGGAAAAGCTTCCTAAACACATTACACACACTATTAATTAATTCGGCGTAGTTTATTTGTTGTCATCCTTTTCATCAAGAAAAAAATTAACGCATTTATTTTCTTATGTAATAAAAAGTAAATTTTATTATATAAGTAATGCTATGAAGCGATGGCTAGATTAACTTTAATTAAGTGTATTTTTGTCTAGATAACTAGTAGTTTGATTATTTTCGTGAAAGTATATAATCAGTGATATTATCATGTTCTTCATATGGGAACAGATTCACCTGTTGCTTGATGTCGATAAGTTTGTACAATATTATATACGAGATGCAGTCAGTTATATCTAATATATGCATGGGAATCTTTATTAATTTTACGATCTTTACTCATTATATATCAGATATATGGAACATAAATTTCTGTAAAAATATTCCAAATTCTCAACGAAAAGCTAACTAAATTACATTTATTTAGAGTTATATAGAATTTATAGCAACAATACGAATCTTGTAAGTTGCCTTTAAACTATCCTAATAAATTGGATAATAACTTGAGAGAACGATCCTTCTCAGGATACAATTCACACCCGGCTTTGAACCCGAGAAAATACATCTTTATATAGTAACATACATATATAGCATACATATGTTATATACGAATCGTTTTTTGTAAAATTAAGCATTAAACCGAATATGCCAATGTTTCGCCAAACTATCCTAATAAATTGGATAATAACTTGAGAGAACGATCCTATATCCGGACAGGTGGGTGCATCAAAACTTCCCAACCAAACTCTCTCAATTTTTGACGGGTCATTCAGGATACAATTCGGGCCGTTTTCTTTCACACGTAATCTCTCTAGTTGGCTTTGAACCCGAGAAAATACACACAGCATCACTTCATCATCCTTTATCCACGATCTTTTACGCTTCCGATTATCGTCGTAATCCGAAAACGTCAAGTGTAGCTTTTTTTTGTCCGTTTGTGTGCTTATCTTGTTGGAATAAGTGTAACATATATACATATATTATACATATAAAGGAATACAATGATGTTGTTTTACACAGCACAAATTTTATTATCCCCTTATCATAATAATATTGCAGAATATAGCGAAATTTCTCATTATTCTTCTCCATTTTCAAGTGCATTAACCGATTACAACTATAAACCATAAATATATCAAGATATAATACAATGATGTTGTTTTCTTTATGTGCAGACGTCTATCATTAAATACTATAAACCATAAATATATCAAGATAATTAGTAGAGATTTGTAAAAACGCAAATCCGTTTTTATATCAAGATTGAGATCTGAATCTTTCCTTTGGTATAGATTCGAGATCTGATCTATACATGTTAAACTTTAATTATAAATATAATTAAGTAGGGTTAGAGAATATATACCAAGTTATTAACAAACTCAACACGAAAAATGACGATTTTAGTTCAAGTAATTTAGTTAATAGTAATAATGTAATATTCATATACAAATGATACTAGGAAAGTTTTGCAATATGACGCAAGAATGAATCGTAGGAAGCTGCTTGTTGCTGCTTGTTGAGACATATTCATACGTGCACAGTAGCCGTCGCGCCATGTCGATGGGCTCAGTTATTCATTAGCAGTGAGAATGTAAAGTGCTTGCGATGGCATCGTGGTCACGAAATGAGATAAGGGCAGTTTCGTGTTATAATTTCGTGCGCGGTTTAAACATAGACCAGTGCTTCGAAGAAATGACTCTTGCACTAGGTGATGTTTGTCCATATCGCACAACGATATTCAGGTGATATAGATAATCCCAAAGGGGAAATTTAACTGTGGAGGATGCCGAGAGGTCGGGAAAGCCACGAACATCAGTTACGGAGGGAAACGTTACTATTGTGAGCAAAATCTTGGCGAGAACAGGCGAGTGAGCTACCAACAAATAGAGGGTACTTCAGGCCTATATGCACCAGCAATTTGTTCTGCATGAACATTTGCGCGTGAAGAAACTTCGTTCTCTCTGGGTGCCACATCGACTGACTGAAGAGCAGATGACACGACATGTGACTTGGTGCCGGGAGATGCTAAAAAGGTTTAGTAAGGGACAATCTCGGTATGTGAACAACATCGTGACAGGTGACGAGACTTGGCTGTACTATTACGATATGCCAACCAAAGCTCAAAACAAAATGTGGGTCTTCGATGATGAGGACACATTCGTAATTGTCAGAAAATCCCGATCCGTAAAGAAGAAAATGATAGCTGTATTTTTTAAATCGAGTGAAATTGTGGAACGTGTCGTTTTGGACACACAGAAGACAGTCACAGCTAAGTGGTATACTGAACAATGCCTGCCAAATTGGATTGCCTGCCATTGGATCTATGAAGAACGTGCGGCCAAAGTCAAGAATGTACACCTGGTTCCTCCATCACGATAATGTTCTAGCTCACCACGCCAAAGCCTGCACCGAATTTTTAACCACGACAGGATTGAAACTTCTCGAGCACCCTTCTTACAGTCCAGATCTTGCTCCCTGCGACTTTGCACTGTTCCCGCATGTGAAAATGAAGCTAAAAGGGAGGCGGTTTTCCAGTGATGAGGACCTTCTGCGGACTTGGACAACGAGTGTGCTTTACTCCCTAGTGAAACTTGGCAGAACTGATTTAAAGATTGGTTTTAGGGGATGGAGAGGTGTATTGAGTGTAGAGGGAATTACTTTGAAAAAATTAAATAAACAAAGCTTTACTGCAAAACTTTCCTAGTACCCTTTGTATGTTCAAAATCAATTACTTGAACTAAAATTGTTATTTTTTTACAACAGTTATAGATTATTATTTTTAATGCTGAGTTTGTCAATATTTTGGTATTTGTTCTCTATCTTAATTACATAAGTTACATAATCGAGTACTATTAAATTTAGTTTCCAGGTGATTATGATCTCAAAACCTTTATTTCACAAGTGAAGCGTGAAAATACGAAAATAAATCAGTACTAGAATCACGAAACAACATTTAGACAATAAGTAAAGAAAACGGCATATATTATTAATAAAGCGGCAATTGTTTAGGTTCTGCCTCATTGCTAAGCCTTCGGAAACGAGTCTGCACTCATTGGCGACCATGATATATTTCGCAAGCGGTCGGATATATCCGAAATCGAGATTCATATGCGTATGGTATGTATATGAATGTCGGATTAGATTTATGATCGCGAATCCACGACGTTCTTTATCTTCGACGAGTGTTAATAGATTTCTTAACCGATTTTCGACATTAGAATACACTGGAACTATTATCAAATTTATTGTTTGCAATATCAACATTTTGCCGTACAGTACTTTTGTGTGTAAAAGACATGTTAATAGTAAACAACACCGATTAAATGCG
This sequence comes from Dermolepida albohirtum, assembly GCA_031893035.1. Classification (NCBI taxonomy): domain Eukaryota; kingdom Metazoa; phylum Arthropoda; class Insecta; order Coleoptera; family Scarabaeidae; genus Dermolepida; species Dermolepida albohirtum. The sequence continues at coordinate 70,844 of JAVIWB010003080.1, forward strand.
CAACGTGATGTACCATATTATAAATTTCTATATGACTTTATTTCTATGTTAAGTGTGTGCAACATTCGACAAAATATAGTAGATAATGAAGAATTTCAAAACTTTTGGGGAAATACGTTCCGGAATGGAGATTGCCAACAAGAGATCAATTACAGTATAATTTTCCTGGGGTGAAAAACACGATTGTGGATCGAATAAAATTAGAGTTAAAAGATCAAAAAATATGGCTGACACTAGATGAAACCATGGATGCAAGGAAGAATAGTATTTTAAATGTGTTAGTGGGCAGTTTAAAAAGCGGTGAGATTTCCTTGGCACTTCTTTTACGTAATGGAATATTACAGAAGACAAACACGGAAAGGATAGTAAAAACTATAAAATATACCTTTGGGAAGTTCAATGTATCGGCAACAAAACTGGGAATGTTGAAGCTGGAAAGTTACCAAAACAATCTTATCAATATAATATTATCAATTGCTTCATGTAACCTGTTTGCTCCATGCATGTCATCTTGTAGCTGAATTTATTAGAAACAGTTATCCAAAAGTAGACCAATTTATAGTTTCTACCAAACGAGTTTTTCTTAAATCTCCAAAACGCTTTCGTGAGTTTAAACAAGCTTGTCTGGACATTCCTCAGCCACAATAGCTGATATTGACGAGATGGGGAACGTGGTTTAAAGCTGTTTTATATTATGAACATTTTTACATATTAAACCTTGTATCTTAAATGTAAATCTGCAAGATGCTCAAGCATTTTCAGCAAGTTAGCGGCGAGTTTCAGATATCGAAATCTATACTCAAATAGAGCAAATTCCGAAAATTATTCAATTATTCAATTCATTACATGAAGCACTAAATACGAGGATAGCCGTTAATATTTCGGGAACTGGCAACACCGTTGTGTTTTCTCCGATCTGATAATTGCATCGTGAAGTTTGTCATTTTTGATAATATGATTTCCTTGACAGTTTTATTATCTGGTCGCTATTTCTATTGTTGACAGTAACTTGAAAATCTTATGTCAGCGAAAAAATGGAATTAACTCGCGAACTTTCCGTGCAATTATTTTTCTTTACTTTCGACGTGGATTATTTCAACAAGAATGCATCAACGAGTTGAATTCTTTATATGGTGATGAAGTACCATCGAAACCTAAAGTATATCGTTAGTATAGTGAATTAAAATTTGGACGGCGTTCTTTGGACGATGAGTTTCATGACGGTCGCCCCACCAATGGTGTTGTATCGGAAAACATTAATGCAGTGTCTGAATTGTCAATGCAAGACCGTCATATGGCATACCATGAGATCGAGGCATCTCTAGGTACACAACTATTTGTTTGCCAAAAGTTTTTGAAGAAATAAGGAAAACAAACCTAAAACGACAAATCATTCTCCACCATGATAATGCGAGCTCTCTCAGGCCGATTCAAACAGATGAATATTTGACTGGGCAAAACATTGAATTGATGAGCTATCAGCCGTACAGCCCTGATCTAACACAATATAATTTCTTTTTGTTCCCACACGTGAAGAATAAACTTCGTGGCCAACAGTTTTGTACGCTGGAAGAGGCAGTTGACGCATTCAAAACACATATTTTGGAGATACCGCCTTCATAGTGGCAGCAATGCTTTTCGGATTGGTTTAAACTAATACAAAAGTGCATTGATTTTCAAGGAGAATATTTTGAAAGGCAATAAAACTATTTTTGATAATAAAAAATATTTTTTTGTATGCTATTCCCGAAATATAAACGGCTACACTCGTATAATATATTACCTCAAAACCTCGTTAGGAAATCTAACAGATAATATAAGGAGATTAACAACCGATAAATTGTGTGCGGTTGTAAATAAAATTCCCGATTTTCAAACTATAGTGCGTATAGACAAGAGTTTAACTAAAAACCAAGAGTGCGAATATAATACGAACAATCTTTTTAAATTCGCAAATATCGCATCATTAGACGCATTCTAATGAAGTGTGAATTTTTGCGTCATTCTACATCAACAACACAAAATTAAAATAGTAAGCAATTACATTTATTATTTTTAATATTGATAATAACCGAGCCGTACGCTACTGCGAAAGCACTCGTTTCTGCAGCCTAACTCATTGTAATATATACATCGACATACAAGAATCAATACAAAATTTCCATTCGATCATTTACGAAAGATTAAATAAAAGCAATCATTTTAGTTCATTACACATCTATTTTTACTTTAATGTATGCATTTTTTGCATTTAATCACACCCGCAATGCATTTCAGCATATAAAACTGACACTTTTGATCTTTGAGAGTACGTTTTTTAATCTTAATATTATTCATCGCTAGATATGTAATTATGTAATTCATAAATATTATTCAGGTTTCTATGACGAAGATTACATAAAACTTGTATATTAAGTAACAGAAATGTTCAATAATTTAGCTCTTTATGGAACTATATAAATTTGTTAAAAACATGACTACAACATAGATGATGTGAAAATAACCGTTTTTACAGATACGATAAAAAACAACGGAATTATTATTCAAAGAATTTGTTATTCAGTGCAGTACTTCTACCGTGCGTAAAGTTATAAATGTATTTGTAAAAATAAGTTTCTGTTCTCTTACCTCATGACGTATATTAGGAGATTTTCTCGTCATGTTCCCGTGGAAGGTTTATGCCGCGGCAGAATTTACTGCGATATCTCAGGAATGTTGTTAGAATATGTTGTTTACATCGCAACTGATTTATAGTAACAGCATTTCTGTTTTCATCTTCAACAAAATAATAACCCAATATGCCGTTAGCAGAAATTTTCTACGATCTTGTACAAGAAACTGATTATATGGCGATTAATAATAATAATTCAGATGAACATGGTATTCGTCAGAAAACCAGATATTTGAAAGGAACGTTGGATCATGAATCGTTAACATTGAAGCACAATACATAACTCTCATTTACTTATTTGCATTTCATGTGAGGACCCTCCAGATCCTTGAACATTTTTCTGGCAAGCTTTTGTCTAAAATTCATCTTCAAAGACGTTCAACGACTTCTGTTTGAAAATTGACCTGTTTGAAGAGCCTTCATTGAGTCGTGTTAGTTGTCACCGAAACTGAGCAACCAGTGTACCCTGTATCTTGAGCTGAAAGGTTTCTTGTGCATCTAAATTTTTCTACGACATATCTTTATTAATTAACTGGGTTGATTGGATCGCTCAGTACCATATGTGCGAAAATAATATTTAATTATAAAAACTGTTTATTATTCTGTTAACACTATTTCAAATCTTTTGGACATTACATTCGAATCAACTTATTGGGTTTCTATGTATATATGTACATCGCGTTTATTTTTATGAAGTTCTAAATTTCAAGATTTATTTTATTTTGGCGTATGCCGTACTTGACTAGTTTTATTAAGTTTTCACTTGACTATTAGTGGAACAAAGTTACATAATTGATCAAATTGAGTTATTTTTTTATTCCACCAACTTTATTTTTAATAAATTGGACAATTGCTTCCAATCCTTCAGTTCGTTACAAATGAATGGAGAGGATATAAAGTGACGTTATTTAAGATGTTACTAAGTAAAATTGTAAAATTGTAAAATTTACTTAATCACTATCAGAAAAATATAACTAACCAAAATAATTCAAGCATATATGTTCTACAAACTGTTGACGAAACAAAAATTTAAAATCCAAACGCACTTATCAGAAACTAACAATGAAAACAACATTTTTTTTGAATATTCAAGAGATATATTCAATTTTTCAATACCATGTTTATAAAAAAATTTATCTTTCGCTTCAAAATAAGCTTCAGTTTCAGCGATGACATCCTCATTTGAGCCAAATCTTTTTTGGAGCATTTTTTTAAGATCAGCAAAGAGCCAGTAGTCACTGGGGGCTAAATCTGGCGAATATGGGGGGTGGGGAAGCAGATCAAAACCCAATTCGTTCATTTTTGCCATTGTTTTAAATTGTATGTTGGTGAAAAAGGATTTTTTTTCTCTGCATGTGCGGTCGTTTTTTTGCGATTTCCTCCTTCAAAAGCACCAGTAAGATATAATAATCAATAAAGCTGACTGGAGTGTAGTGATGTATCCATGTTTCGTCCATGGTCACGTAACGACGCAAGAAATCTTTTTTGTTGACCTTGAAAAACGAATTTTTCATGAAGGATAGTAAATACACTTCCATATGATATCTGTGTCGCAATCTCACGGAGCTTCACTTTACGATCTTTCATTATAATTTTTGTCACTGCACTCACATTTTGAGTGAAGGTGATACGTCATTTGTGTCGGTACGACCACGTTTAAACTCGGCAAACCACCGACTATATATTGTGAAAGCAGTTCTCACAGCAACTAACTATGGTTTGACGAAACAAAAATTGTAAATAGTAAAGTACTAAAATTTTGACACAACACAGAAAGAGTGGAATCGATGTTCCTCCACATGTGTTAACACCTCTAGTTAATGGAATCTTAAATTGTGGAAGACTTAATTGAGAAATTACCATAAGCATTGCGATTGTTGGTTTTAGCAGGATGACGCCTCGAACATAATTCTATAATACCTATCAGTTAACTTATGCAAGGGTAATTAAATCTCCGGATTTCAGTACTTTAGATTACTTGTATAGGGCCACATGACAACTAATAAGCAGACATGCACAACAATAATGTTCTCATATCCTACTATTACTCTTAACTAACATTTCTATTATATTTATTGTAACCATAACAGAAAATTATAGATTGTTCAAAATAGCAAAGCCATGTGGGTGTTTGCTCCAGATGGTAGCCGAAAAATTATGACAATGTAGGTTGTTTCATACAGTCAGTAATAAATTTCAAATTGTGAGTTGCACGCGCAACTTAATTTTAATTCAATATTAATAGAGACCAAGCACTTTAAATGTAAAACACGGCTCACGGTTTGTGAGACTATGACAATTTAGTAATTACAAAGACAGAGGCGGTTCGAGGCATTTGCTATAATTAACAATAATACAGTAACAATAATTATTTAGAAATTCTAGAGTATATTAATGGCATTCATGGAATGAGGTTTAACAGTAATAAGCCATTTTTTCTGTTATTATTTATCCGACTTAATGTATTTTAGAAAAGAAAATTAGATTAAAAAGGGCACAGAATAATTCTTCGTCCCACGTACAATAATTTTTAGATTCACTGCAACACAAAACAAAGACACTATTTTCACACACAATTGAGTTTCATTTAATATTTTCAAATCTAATACATTAAGGTTTAGAACACCGTGTATTCTGTTAGTACCAAAACAATATTATTAGCAAAATATCGCAATTTTAAAAATATTCTATGATTAATTGTATTTATAATTGGAATAGATTTTGATATATTTTTACTTAATAAGTAATGTCGATGTTGCTCATCACAAACTGACAAATAATAGTTAGAGGTTATGTTACTTTAAAATGACAATTACAAAAAAAATAATTTATCTTTTAATTTTCATACCCTATTCCAATTATAAATTCAATCAGACGATACATATATCTTAGAAGAGAGGTGTCAGCGTCTTCTATAATAATTTTCATAAACTTTTGATGAGGTGTTTTCTATTACATAATAACTGTACACTACCGGTCATATTTATTTACCCACCGCAATTTTATGTGTCCTGAAATACGGATTATCTTTCGAAAAATCTGTATTATAATTATTCAACAATATTATTAGTGGAAGTAATTCCATAGGAATTTCTACGAAAATCTTAAATTGTTTATGATATATCGTAAAGGTGTCATAAATTGGAAAAATACCATAAATATTATATAGGCTAATCCCTACAGTATTAACAGTTTTACCCGCATTTCCGAAAGGTATTACCAATATTGTGTTATTGTACTAACTAATAACAATATTAGAATGTGTTATTCAAAAAGGAAAATAAATTTTATGTCAGTCATCGTTCATCTTTTGTTGCGAAAACAGTGAAATAGAGAATTATTGTGAATATTTTAATGCAATGCTGAAGACGAAGGAATTATCTGTTGAAGTACGTGCTATGATAATTGCTTATCATCGTACGGGTAAAAGTAATCGCGAAATTGCAAAAGAATTACGATTAAATCGCAGAACCGTTGATTATAACGTTAAAAAATTTGAAGAAAGTGGTACATTTTCCAACAAAAGAAGATCTGGACGACGCAAAGCGACGACATCTGCAGATGACCGGCATCTAATACGGATAAGTAGACGCGATAGATGAAAAACAGCACCAGAAATTGCTGCCGAAATGAATAGAGCGCGTGCTAAACCAATTAGTGTGTCCACGGTACAGAGAAGGTTAAGGCAAGAGGGTTTATACGGAAGAATTGCTCTGCGAAAACCACTACTACAAAAGTAAAACAAGATAAAACGACTAAATTGGGCTAAAGAACATAAGAATTGGACGAATGATCAGTGGAATAATGTGTTGTGGACAGACGAATCGAAGTTTGAACTTTTCGGTAGTAAAAGGTGAATATTCGTAAGAAGATCCGCAGGAGAAAGAGTACTGCCAGAATGTATTGCGCCTACCGTAAAACATGGAGGAGGTTCAGTAATGATTTGGGGGTGTTTTGGTGGAAGATCTGTAGGTGATCTCGTCAAAATTGAGGGAATCCTAAGAAAAGAAGGCTACAAAGAAATTTTAGAAAATAACGCTGTTCCTTCACGACTAAGGATTCTTGGCGAAAACTTTGTATTTCAACAGGACAACGATCCGAAACACACTTCTAGATTGCGTGGCGATTACTTGCGTCAACTAGAAGAGCAAGGGCAAATCTCTATAATGGTATGGCCACCTCAAAGTCCTGATCTGGACCCAATAGATGTTTATTTTACACTATTGTATTGGTACAATTAATAAATTTTCAGTACACATTTGATAGTTTAATAATTTTCGCTAAAACTAAGGGTGGGCAAATAAATATGACCGGTAGTGTACATAGAAGGAATGTATGATAATTTGTATTCAAAATTAATATTTAGATAAAATATTAAGGTGATTATGACTGAAGCAAATATTTAATTTAGAAACCTTGAGAAACTGGCTTGTCTAATAATTCATGTTTAGATTTACTTTTTAGGTTAGAATAGTTTATATATGGTTAGAATTGTTCGACTGTTATCTTGACAAATGTTTGAAAAGTTTGAATTTAAAAATTATGTATAGAATATAGAATTGTTGTTAGCTCAAGATAAAAAATTCAGTTATTTATTAATCTGTTACTTGTGCTTAAAGCTTACATAATACCTTATCCATATGACTTAATATGTGTACTTTTACCAATCATTCAAGAATGAAAAACTTTTAAATTCCATTATATATGTACGTACAATGCTTATAATACTTCTGAGAAAACGTGATGCAAGTAGTTTTCACCTTTAAAAATATTAAAAAACAAGTTAATTACTTTCTTCTTTTTGCACAATTATATGTAGCCAATAAGTTGTTTTTCGTGTTTTTTACTTCATGGTCAATTTCATCCAGCGCAGTAGGTACATTACATGTTTCCTATGGACGGTGATACTACTTACATACATGTTTCTTATTACATTCACTTGTCTTGTGTGGATTACATAATTCGTTCCGTATCCTTCACTGTTTAATGGGAAGTGTGTACGTTAACTGAAGAATTACATTTAATTTGGTTTAAATGCATTTCTGCTAATTACAAACTTATTTACGTAGATTAGATTTTTAATAGATTTTTTAAATTAATTGCGTATTTTCTAAAATTTCTTTTGCTAAAGTTAATGTATAGAGGGTAAAAAACTAAAAAATATTTCTTGGTTATATATCCATCTTGCAGTTTGTTTAATTTCTCGATTTGAAAAATTACTTTTTAATAAAAAAATTAAAATTTACATATTTTTGTATATAGAAATTTCTAAATTAGATAAAAACATTTCTTTAGAATAACAACTTCATTATTCAATTTCACTATTCAAATAAATATTTAACTTATTAAATGTCCTAAAAATTGAAAAACAACTTAGGTAATTACAAATATATGTGAGATTTCGAAGGGACAGTTCTGTACTTATAGACAACTACTTCAATGTTAACGAGAAGGTAAAATGAAAATTTGAAGTTAAGAGAATCAATGTTCATATTACTATATTACTACATTTTAGCAAAATTTATTCTAAAACATATCAAGACGGCAATAATTTTAGTAAATACAAAAACATAATTTCAAAAGGAGTCTAAAATATAATTTAGAAATATTAAGTGCTAGAAACCTAAAAATAAACACAGGGGAAAACTAAAATTATAGTAAAAAGTAATAATATCAGTAGGTCTAAATGAAAAAAACTAGAACAAGTAAAAATACTTAAATATTGAGGAATTTATATCCATAAAAGGAGAAAGAATGAAGCTGACTTAAATGAAAAGACTAATATTGCGTTCAAATTACACTACTCTCTAAGTAAGGCACTTATTCAAAAGAAAAAGCATCGAATAAGACTAACAGAACGGTATATAAATCGATTTTTAATCTATTTGTGATGCGATAGCTAGATTTTTATAAAAAAGACATATATATATATATATATATATATATATATATATATATATATACTAAATTCTTAGCACTGGAGATGAAATACTTAAGTGGCGCAGTAGGTATTACAAGAAATGATAAAATACATAATGAAGAGAAAACAACTGGAGTAGTGCGGATAGCAAGAATGTGCAAAGAACAAGGAGGAAATACAGTAAAAAAGCAAAACACAGAAGATCGAGACGTGGCAGAAAACTTGTAAAAACGAGGTTTGAGCTGGCAAAAGGTAAAGAACATAGCAAAAACAAAAAACGTGTGGCTAATTTTTTTTATTTTTAGAATTTAACATCTTAGTGTAAAATAATAAATGTATGTAACGGGTGGGCCATTTAAAAGTTTAAATTTAAAAATGCAATAAAACAAAAACGGTTTGAAATTTTGCCAAATTTATTGTTTTAGTGTGAAGTACAATTGTTCCGGTTAGAGATGGAATATTATTTCATTCATATGGCTGCCGCGGCTGGCCTCACAGTGCCCCATTTGATCGGACCAATTTTCGAGCACTTTTTCGAGTGTATGGGGTCGTATCTCGGTAATGGCATCACGAATGTTGGCCTTCAAATGCTCAATTGTCTCTGGTTTGTCGGTATAACACTTGTCTTTAACGGTGCCCCACATAAAATAGTCCAACGGTGTCAAATCGCAGCTTCTTGGCGGCCAATTGACATCATCATTTCGGCTAATTAAACGGCATCAAACGTTTGACGCAATAAGTCGATTGTAGCATGAGATATGTGGCAAGTTGCACCATCCCGTTGAAACCAAACATCGTTCACATCAATACCATGAAGAGCAGGCAAAAAAAAATCGGTCATCATGGTGCGATAGGTGTCTTCATTGACCGTAATGAATGCGCCGTCCTCGTTTTCAAAGAAATATGGGCCAATGATGCCTCCGTTCCACAAGCCGCACCAAACAGTCTCTCGTAATGGGTGCATTAGCTTCTGTAAGACCATGTGTGGGTTTTCTGAGCCCCAAATACGACAATTTTGCTTGTTAACGTACCCACCAAGATGAAAATGAGCTTCATCCGAAAAGATGATTTTTTTGGCAAAATCAACATCATCGTGCAGTTTCTCGTTGGCCCATCTAGCGAAGCGAAAACGAAGCGGATGGTCATGCGGCTTCAACTCTTGAACCAATTGAACTTTGTAAGGAGTCATATCGAGATCTTTTCGCAAAAATCGACGTAAACTGGTGCTTAAAATGTTCAATTCTTGAGAACAATGACGAGTTGATGTTGATGGATTCTCACGCAAACTTTCAGCCACAGCTTCGATATTTTCGGGTGTACGCACTGTACGAGCACGCTCACGTCTTGGCGCATCAACAATGAAACCAGTTTCACGAAATTTAGCAAAAAACTTGCGTATACCGGGCACTGTTGGTCCTTGTCTGCGACCAAATGTCTTTGTTTTGGAAATAAATTTCCAATAAATCCCAACGTTGCTCAAGTGTAAATAGATTCATTTCGTTCAGTGGAGATAATATACTGAATTTTGTGACAGAATAGAATGACATAAGTATTGCCAGATTCGAAATAACCGATGGTTCAAATTTAAACCGATAGATGGCACACCTGTTACATGCCATCAGCAACGGCAACGACTTGAGAATGGTAACAACGACATTGTCGAAAGCAAAAGAAGCAGTCAACAGAATTTTGGCCGTAAAAATCTACGCAGCAATATATATATATATATATATATATATATATATATATATATATATAGAATTAAGTAATTACGTATTAAACAAATACGGCAATAACAATTTTTACTAAACTTCTTAAAGGATACAAGGAGCACTTTCCATGTAATGGAATTATTAGAGGATATAGTAGCATTGAAATCAGTTGAACTTCTAATTGGAGCAAGCTGCATGTTTTATTGCAAAGTTTCGAACATCGGTAATAAGTAATTTACTATTGATAATTATTACAAATTAGCAAATACTAATTTTTGGTTACGTTGCTCCAGAATGCTTTGTTGCAAATGTGTTGTGATGTAACAATGAATTGATAATCATAAAAATATGATTACCACCCAACCCAACCCAACCCAGTGTTACCAACTACATTGGCTATTCATAGCCAACACTAATTAGAAATATAATTAATCTCACCTTTGCGCAGTAGATCCATCATTGCGTCATAAATTTCCAAATATAGGAAAACTACTACTTAAAAGCTCTGTAGTAGTGGCAGAAATCGAGTCTTCGATGCTCTAAAAAATGATGCAAAAATAATGCGGTTTTCAATGCAGTCTATGCGAAAACAAGATGCTTATCCAGAACTTGTCATACAATGTTACAAAGTTATACATGCTATACAATAAGCGGATATCAAGATTGTATCTAACTTCAGACTAAGTTGGTCTTAATTTTTAAATGGTATAAGCAAAATAATATATATTTCAATATCCAAAAATGTATTGTAATTACATATACTAAATGTAGGGATTCTATTATTTTTAGTTATATAGCTGGTTTTGAGAACCTCAGAAGAAGAGAAGAAACGATGGACTTGGGCATACTCTGATTCAAGGCTTATTTTCTCTAGAGTATTCTAGAGTTCCTTATAAGATGTGCCCGCAATTTCATTATTATCAGTACGATAAAAACTTTATATTACACTCCTGTTTGTACCAAATTGAAATATGCTGCTCTAGTCTGGTATATAAATATATGTATATTGTAGGTTATAATCAAATGTCTGGGGCAAAATATTTCGATTAAATCAAACAACATAAAAGCATCGTTACATTCACAAGTCATTCGTCTGTTTTTAAGTATGTGCGAAGTTCACCATAAACTGAAAAATAATCTCTGTATAATTGCATGGAAAATAGAACGAAGGAGGAAGAAAAGTATTGCAAGTTATTTAATTAAATGGTCGCGTAACATGAAGAATTAAAAAAGTGTGTAGAAAACATTATTGTCTGCATTCTTTATATCAGACTCGTATTTTCTCCTACTTTCATGAGAGACACTTCTGTGTTTGTGATTGTACGGTTGCCGTACAGAATACATTCCTAACGCAATCTAATTCTATAAGATTAAGAATTCTAATATCGGTGTTGACAGTTGTGAGAGAAAGGAAGTGTACATGCAGTATCTATATGGTTCATTTCCGAGTGACAACGTTACGTAAGTTTACGTAATAGGATTATTGAAGATTATCGTTTGTTGAGCGGACATATAATGGTAAACTGTACACCCCTAAGTGTGTCACATTATAATACAATGTTATCGTGCATTTACATGCCTAATTCTAGATGGATTTTTCCCTTGGCATAATGGTATGAAAATGTTTGTGTTGTATTGTTATTAAAAATATCATTAATGTTTAACGAAACAAAAAGTTCTCATTGTTTTATACTACGTAAACTTCTGCGGATAAATATGCACATGCAAATAAAAACAAAAAATAATCACACGCCTTTAAAGTATTTAGTAATTATATAAATTAAAAAATGGAATGTACGTAATCTAATTTAATTTAAAATTTACTTTAAAAATAATTTAAATAACTACTATTTATGCGTTATGAATTAAAAACACTTATACTAGGAGGACTAACCATAATACATAGATACAACTAATTGTGCTTTGTCTAGTAGCATTCAATAGTGATAATATTTTTCTATTCATAGGTCAATTTGACTTTAATGCTCTATAAGTGCCTGCCATATTTTAAAGTGAAATATTGGTCAAAACAGTTTCGGTGGGTGCTGAAACTATAGACGACAACCCACGTTTTTCTTAGGACTAAGCACAAGTTTTCCATGTTTAATACTTGCCAAACGGGACTATCAAAATGGCAATTACCTACGTTATCAAAATTATGTACGGGTATTGACCAAAATCGTCCAGTTTTGAGTCACAAAACGTCTTTCTTCATGACAATGTGCTAGTTCAATCTCCAACCCATTCTCAGTAAGTGTAACTTTTTTAGCTGGATCGCTCTAGATTTGGCACTAATGCTTTACCTTTAATGAATTGGAAGAAGAAATCGAAAACAAGTTTGAAAGACTAATAGAATCGTTTTCTTTTTTCTGATGTAAAAAGACATTATGGGGCAAATAATGCAAGTAGTTTCGAGTTAAGGTAGACTTTTCTAATTCTCATCGTATAAACATGTATTGGTATATGTAAAACATGGAAAATAATCGTAAATCAAAAGCTAAAAGAAGTGAGCTGTATCGTATAATATTTTGCGTATTTCCTTTGTAAAATTTCGCTAAAATTTTTAAGAAATATGATAAAACTTTATATGAAATGTAAGTTTGTACATATTTTTTTATTTAAAAATGAGGTACAATAAGATTAAAAGTGTATGACTTTTGTATAGTACGAGGGTAGCTGTTTATATTTCGGGAACTGGCAACACTGTTAGTGTTGCCTTCGATCTCATGATTGCATCGTGAAGTTTGTCATTTCTGACAATATATTTACCTTGACAGTTTTATTATTCGGTCGCTATCTACTGTTGACAGTAACTTTATGTCAGCGAAAGAATGGAATTAACTCGCGAGCATTTGCGTACAATTATTGTTCATAACTTTCGGTGTGGATTATCTTAACAAGAATGCATTGACGAGCTGAATTCTTTATATAGTGATGAAACACCATCGAAAACTATAGTATATCGTTGGTATAGTGAATTCAAACTTGAACTTGGACGGCGTTCTTTCGACGATGAATTTCGTAAAGATCGTCCCACAAATGTTGTTGTGTCGGAAAACATTAATGCAGTGTGTGAATTGATAATGAAAGACCGTCATATGACATACCGTGAGATCGAGGCATTCCAGGTATTAGTTACACCAGCGTACATAAGATCCTGCATGAATATTTAGCCATTAAGAAGCTATGTTCACGTTGGGTACCACATAATTAGACAACCGCTCAAAAAAGGAGTCGCGTCGATTGGTGCCAAGAAATGCACAAAATATACAATGGCGGTGCTTCAAAGAACATTTATAAAGTCGTTACAGGTGATGAATCTTGGATCTATACGTATAAACCCGATAGTAAACAGCAGTCACCTGTGTGGGTATTCCAAGATGAGCCAAAACCAACAAAAATTTCAAAAGTTTACAAAACAAATGGTCGCCTGCTTTTTCGGAAAAACCAGTCACGTTGCAACCATGCCTTTAGAGAGTTGTAGAATGGTCGATTCCGAATGGTACACAAGTATTTGTTTGTCAAAACTTTTTGAAGAAATAAGTAAAACAAAAAGAAAACGACAGATCATTCTCCACCATGACAATGCGAGCTCTCACAGGTCGGTTCAAACAGTTGAATATTAGACCGGGCAAAACATTGAATTGATGAGCCATCCGTCGTACAGCTCTGATCTAACACCCTGTGATTTCTCTTTGCACCCACACTTGAAGAATAAACTTCGTGGTCAACGGTTTTCTACGCCGGAAGAGGCAGTTGAGGCATTCAAAACTCATATTTTGGAGATACCGCCTTCACAGTGGCAGCAATGCTTTTCGGATTGGTTTAAACGAATGCGAAAGTGCTTTGATTTTCAAGGAAAATGTTTTGAAAAGCTATAAAACTATTTTCGATAATAAAATTTTTTTTTGTTTGCTATTCTCGAAATATAAACGGCTACCCTCGTAGTATAGTAGTATAACATATATTCTTGGGCTTTTATAATGTGAAACTGAAAAATTCTAAATTCCGCTTTTTACATCGTATATATACATAATGCAGAAATTGTTTGACAAAATTGCTGTTCAAAAATTTCTGCATTATATTGTATATAGGATATAAAAAGCGGCTAAATTTATAATTTTTCAGTTTCACATAAAACATAATTATATGCTAGTAAAAGCCAGAAGTGGATTTTTATTTAATAACTGTTTCCATAATTCAATTTATAGCACGTCGGAAGACTTGAATTCACCGTTCTCCGTTATTCATTACATATACCATGATAAAAATATCATTTTGATATTTTGATATATACCGTATATTGTAGTAATTAAAATACATTTTTCTAATTTACTTCTATAACAACAGCTAAATAATGATATCAATAAAGACATTATTAAAAGAGGTTTTTAAATAAATAAGACAGAATTCTTTTATTCAGAAGACAACAAGTAAATGTACAAATATTGAATGTTAAAGACAGATTGTGTATTCTAATATGTATGTAAAACTCACTTTGCGGTGCTCATCACGATAGGGATGTGATATTCTACTTGCTTTGGTTATTTATTAGTTTTCGAGTCGCTGCATGTTTCTAAAATGCACAAGAATGTATATATACACAGTCTGTAGCAGAGAAAACCAAACTATTTTAAGACAAAAGATTACTATTTTGGTAAAATTAATTTATTTTATTCAAAGTAGTCGCTTTCGACTTCAATACAACGTTTTGCACGGTGAATTAAAGTCGAATAAATTTTTAAGTTCATCTGTAGTGACGTGCTTCAAGATCGCTGTCGACGCCTTTTTAATGGCTTCGACGTCGGCATAAAATTAAAAAAAAATAAATCACAGGGGGACAAATCCGGTGAATACGATAAATAGTTGATGGTTAAAATGCCATTTGTAGTTAAAAAATTAGTGATAAGTGTCGAGCGATATGATGGTACAGTATCATATATCAAACGCCAACTACCTTTTTCATGATATTGAGGGCGCGCACGACGAATACGCACCAAAAGACGCTTCATAACACCAAGATAATATACAGCATTGAGTATTTGACTAGTTGGTACTAACTCTTTATGCGCTATCTTTCGAATCATAAAAACAAATCAACATTGTCTTCACTTTTGACTTCTCCAAACGGCTTTTCTTCGGTCTTTCTTCGCTTGGAAGCTTTCATTCATAGTTTTGACGCTTGGTTTCTGGATCTTATTGAAAACACCACGTCTCGTCGCCAGTTACAATAGAATACCTGAAGTTTTCGTCATTTTTTGAGTCTTTAATCAAATCTGTATAATATTGAATTCAGTTAGTTTGTGTGGTACAAACCTTGCGCAAATCTTTCTCAGTCCTAAATGTGTCAAAATGCGATGAATTGAATCTTTAGAAATATTTAATTCCACTCCCACGTGTCGCAATGAGGATTTCGGCTCGTTCCTGAGAAATTCACGCACAATTTCGATCTTCTTTCCATCGAACTTTCCGTAACCACAGATTTTTTTGCATTAAGATTTTCGTCGTCTCCTATGTCCGATCGACCGTCTCTCAATTGTTTATACCACTCATACACACTGGTACGTGATAGACACGCAACAACATACACTTGTTTCATGAAATTAAATGATTCACCGAGTTTGAATCAGAACTTGATATTTTCTCTTTGTTCAAGATTAATTTTTCGATCAATGCCAAATCCATACTATTACTTTATGCGCAATTTCTTTGCTTCTAATGATGCAAATGTCATGATATTTTGACATATTTTGCTGTGACCACTATTTGTATGAATATATTTTGTTTTAAGATACATATTTCATTTTCACAATGTAACTATGGTTTAATTTTTTTTTTGTATTTCTTTGTTTGTTACCCGTTTTGGAGTAATAATCTCTGTTGGGTAACTTAATAAATATTATTATTATTATTATTATTATTATTATTATAACATTGGTGAAAGATCTTACGGACGCATATTTTATTTAATAGCTAGCGCTACTAAGAATTACTATTTTAAAAACGTTCTTTTTTCTCTGCGACGGACAGTATATATATATATATATATATGTTCGAACGAAGATTTTCGCGGTTGTAAGTATGGGTAATATTTGATTCTCGAGTTCTCCACGATGTTGGAAAAAACTCTCGAAAGAATCGGCGTCTCGACGTTTCGATGACATCCCAATCATCTTCTTAAGGAGTTGTTTCGTAGTGAAGCGTCAACCTGAAGCCAGTTTCGGGCTTTACGAAACAACTCCTGAAGAAGATAATTGAGATGTCATCGAAATGTTCCAACATGGGTAATATTAGATTCACGAGCTCTCCACGATGTTTCTAAAGAATCGGCGTCTCGATGTTTCGATAACATCTCAATCATCTTCTTCAGGAGTTGTTTCGTAGTGAAACATCAACCTGAAGCCAGTTTCGGGTTGACGCTTCACTACGAAACAAATACTGAAGAAGATAATCGAGATGTCATCGAAACGTCGAGACGCCGATTCTTTCGAGAATTTTTTCCAACATATATATATCATATATATATATATATATATATATATATATATATATGCCTATGCATACAGAAAATGAATCGCACGTTTATATATAAATACACTAGTATATTCAAACTATATTATGCAATAAAGCTTTAAGTGACAGTTACACTCTTGCTTTTGCTCTTAGGAATTATGCCCAAATTTTGTTGACCTTAATAAAAGTAGTTTTTAAATAAAAACAAATTCTTTTGTATAGAAGATAAGTAAATACATTAAATGTTAAAAATTAATTGTGTTTTCACGATAGAGATGATATTCCATTTGAACAGTTTTGGTTATTTGTTAGTTCACATTTTAGCTTATTTTTTATTGTTTAGACATACTACCTTTCCGTCCTCCTCTATAAAGACATTAACTTGGCTTCTTTCTTGCGATTTACATACTAGTATTTATTTGAAGCACGTTAAACGTGTATTCCGCTTTCTGTATTTTCTGTTTGTCCATTCAAATATTCGACACTTAAACAGTTGTTTCGCCATTGTTACTTCAGTGTTTGAGATCTTTACCAAAAAGAGATTTAATTATAATAGTCTAAATTAAAAAAGGTAAATAAAGCCCTTTACCACAGGAATGTTCATTCTGCACAGGTATGTCGACAACTAAGTTGCCATCATCAGCGGATAATTAATTGCAGTGTTGCACTTTAATCTGCGGTAAAACTCGCACAGAATAATTCCGCAACAAGTTTGTCCGCTAACCACCAAGTACACACTGATTATTCCACACACACGTTTTGATTAATTCAATTAACCACAGTCTCCGTTTAAATTTTATTTATAATAACCCTGTATAATGCAATAGGTAAAAACATTTCGAAAAATCAATAAAAAAATAAATTAAAAGTTTCTTAGGTGTATTGCTTAACGGGCGCGTATTTACATTTTTCAAATCATGTAACGTAAATAAAATATTGTAGCATAAAAAATAATGAATTTTATTACGCTCTTAATTTTAGTAATAATATCAAGAAAATATTAGAATTATCCTCTTCTCTCGTATTGATTTTCTTTAGTTCCAATATATTTTACACATATCAGTTCCACTTATTCGTAGGTTGTTTTTTAAGTTTTGTATATAAAACTTAAATAAAACAGTAGATAGCTTTTAAAAACTTCATTGTTTTTCAAAGTATTCTCCACGAAAATTAATGCACTTTTGCATGCGCTCGAACCAACTCTGGAAGCAGTTGTTTAACTAAAATTGCGTTTTTGAAGGTATCTGGACCCTTTGACCGAAAAGGTAAAGAAACCGTTGGGTTTTAAGTCCAGACTGTATGGAGGATGATCTAAGAATACGACGTTATGTTGCGTTAAAAATTCGACTGTCTTGCGTGCTGTGTGCGAACTTGCATTGTCTTAGTGGAGGATGATTCGTCGTTGGTTATTCGAAGCTCAGCGATGATTGCGACAAACAAATGGTTGTATATCAATCGACAGTAACAGTTCTCTGATCTCTGAGGAATTGTTGCTACATGGCCTGCTTTCGATATAAATGTCGCGACTATCCTATTGGAAACACTTCGAGAAATATGATTTTTATCGGCTTTTCTTCACCTTGGAACACCCAAACAGATGACTGGCGTTTGTTTTCTGGCTCGTATGAGTCAATCATATAAACATTTTAGAGTTTCCGGGGTTGAAGCGATCTAGAGTATTTTGACACCAATTCACTCTAACTGCTTTCTATTCTTCGGTCAACAGATGCGGTATCTAACGGGAAAGTAATTTTTTTACACACAATTCTTTATGCAAAATTTTTAAGAGTTGAGATCATTCAAATCGCTAATATTGCCTATATGGCTATATGTCACATGTCGCACAGCATCGACGTTTTCCTGAGTGACTGCTGTTTTTGGTGAAACTGCTCTTGGATCGTCGCTAAGACTAGTCAGTCCACGTTTGAATTGTTTTCAATTATATAATTAATTTATTATATTATGCCATTGGTGTCTGTTTAAATAATGACGTTATTAGAAATTACTATTTACAGGTAGATCTAGAGTTTTGAGCGTTTTCAACCTTCTCACATTGTCCATTCATTGCACAAGTATTCTAATGGGCTTTCAGTTCTTTTGTATATTTTATACTGCATTTCTTTTCAGATGTGGTGCTTATTTAGAGTTACGATAAATCACTGAATTAGGTATGTAACATTTGTGATGGTTCTTAAAGCTTTTGATTGAAAGCATTGCAAATCCATAATATTAGCGTAGATGGTCATTCTTCAGAAGCAAATACTATATCACTAGATGAATTTTTAACTATGACATACGTAGGAAACAGGTTATTTCTAAGTGACAGCTGGCATATCGATCAATTAGCAAGTCCATATTTATTTATACCATGTCGTATTAAATGTAAATATATAGTTTTATTTTGTTTTTCGATACCCTTCCATCAAAAATAACCACATTACTAATAAATTATAATTTATTTATTGGATTATGTGACGAAAACAATCTACAATTCCAATCTTATCTGATAAATATCTGCCACTGTTTTGCATAATTAACATATTATACGTAGTTTGCCAACTGCTGAACTTATTAATAGTACTTTTCACATAATTAAATTAAAATCGGGAATATATTGTGTATGTCAGTGTATCACTTACTTTACAAGCAATATTAATTTCGTTCCTATTCAAATTAAATGTTAAACAATAAATGTATAAGGAGAAACTTTATAATCGCTGTAATTTGCGAATATACACTGTATATATATATATATATATATATATATATATATATATACCGATTAATGGCTTGATAAGCTGAAAATAAATTAAGTAACAATGACGTTGCTATAGTGCGATTTAATAGTAGACAATCATTACATCGACGAAACAAAAAGGACTAATTTCAAATAATATTGTCGGCTAATTTTTATATAAAATGAATTCGCTTTCGTACCTGGCATTTATAAACCATGTACATTAGCCAAAACAATAGCTTTTATTATGTAATATTACATAAACATATTTTGGAATAAAATATACGAACTTAAACAACGTAATTCGATTTCGATTCTCTATTTAGAAATCTCGCAATGAATAAAATTTTATCTTTATTATTAAATATTTATTGCAAATTGTCTTCAAAGTTCCATTCAGAAAACAAACAAATGAATTCATCTTTATTGAAATAGCAGAGCGGTTTAGAAAAAGATAGGAGTATTGAATTATATATATTTACAAATAAAGGAATTATGTCAAGATCGAAAACAATTTATATAGTTTTTTTTAATATATAGAAAACGCCTTAGCGTGAAGCACCACGAGCAAAATTATGCAAAAGCCTTATAAAGTTAATTAAAATCATTAAATTCATGCATATGAACAATATGATCTGTCTGTAGTTAGTACAAAAATTTCCAGAATTTTATCTCCGTACATTAATAAAACTTTATCGCCTCAAATAAATGTTTTAAGTAATTAGATTATGGTTACAAATGATGGGAATTATAATTATAAAAGTAAACAAATAAAAGGTGGATCTGAATAACAAAATTTATTATGCGTTAAATAAGTACTAAATAAAAAGGAAGTAATAGATGAAACAGAAATTAAGTTTTATGAAATAATATATAGGCCTAAAAAAGAAAAAGGAAAGACTGAAGGGACGGAGACTAAATTTTTAAGAAGAGTGAGTGAGAACAAATAGGATTGACAGAATTAAAGAAGAACAAGAAAAATGTGAACTTGAAATAACTCCACATAGAAGAACTTATTAAAGAAAGGAAATTTAGGATTGCGAGGACATCTACAGAGGATGAGCAACGTAATGTCCGTCAGAAGTTACAAGGAACCATGCATTTGGAAGAATTTTTAATACAGAGAGAAAAAATCTAGGTCGAAGCAAAGAACATTACGCAAAATAAAGAACTAAAAGGGATTTAATTATATATTCGTGTAAGTGTGTGTTTGTGTGTGCATGTGTGTCACGTTAGATTTTTGGTTAACCTGCGTTGTAGATAGTGGCTGAGAAGAAGCTCTTCTTGACCGACGTTTCGATGAAATCTCATTCGTCATTTAATAAATGCTTTCAAACGTCTTCATTTGAAAAGGCCCTACTACGACCAACTCTGAAGGTCGACGCCGGTAGTGCCTGCGATCACATCATTTCTTACTGCGCGGCACCCTGCTGATGTCTGCTTCGGTCTAAAGACACCACAGATACTGCCGACATCAATCGTCAGGTCAGAATCATCTCTAGTTGCACCAGAATTGGTCTCTTGCCAGAGTCAGCAGGTGAACAGTTGCCGCCGTCGTCGGTAGAAAATCTAAAAAGTGAATAAAATTTTGTCAAAATCTCAATCAAGAACAGATTGTTTGAAAATTTTAGGATAAGTATAATGGCTCATGTTCTATTCAATGAAAAAATTTATGTGATGCCTGCGATTGTGAACAAAAATATGGACAAGTATATTTGGATAAAGGTGTTGTTTTAAATAAAGTTGCGCATACTGAAAACTACTTTATGAACATCTTGTATTTATCAAAAGTAAGAATAACAGAGTAAAGCTTGAGTTTCTTTTTACTTGTATTGCGAATATAATTATTTCCATTGCAAATAAAAGAATTGCTAGCGAAATCTGGTTTAACTGGAAGTGCAGCCGTCTCGAAAATGTTTTCTTTGTATAGAACATGAGCCTTCGTGGTTACCTTAAATTTCAGAAAAAGAAATAAAACGGGAGCCCTAGTATGTCTAACTAACGATTTCAATTAATCGCCTTCTATATATGCATAGGTATGTACATGTATATATATATGATAAGCTAAGCCTTTACATCCCCCAACAACTAAACAGTGTTAACACCGACGCTCGTGGTGCGACTTAAGATATTTGACTATAGACATTTACCTTAAATTTAAAGGCAAACCACAAAAAATCTTCCCGTATAACGACATTGCCTTGATATATGTAATTGTCAACGAATCTAATTCAAATTTTCAATCTTCGAATATCTTACATTCTTTTTCAAATTACTGGTTCATTAAATTTAATAATATAACAAAATGAGCACCTTCAAAATTCTAATTATAGCAAACTTTTTCATAATGATATTGAGTTTTCTTAAGTTCCTATACTTTTAGATAGTTCTGTGTACATTATATGGATCGTAAACAAAATACGGCGACATACTTTAATATATCGTGAATATATATATGCATATATATATATACAGCAATGTATTTTACGTGTATTTTATTTTGCAACATAGGATGTGAAATACAGTAGTTGAACAAAATTTAAAAACTAATTTAACAAATTTTCAAAAATGTCACCATTGACGGCCAGACAGTATCCTAAGCGATTGTAGAATTCATTTATTGTATTTTGTATCTGCTCTGGAGTTATTTCTCTTGCAGCAACTCGTTTTCTATTTTTTAATTGGTCAATATTGTTTAGAGGTTCTCCATGAAAAACTTTATTTCTGATACATGACCAAAGAAAGAAATCGTCTGGAGACAGGTCTGGTGACCTTGCGGACCATTCTACTTCTCCTCCACGGCCTATCCAACGGTTTGGAAATCTTTGGTTGAAAAATGTTCTAACGAGAATTATGTGCCGGCGCGCCATCATGCTGGTACCAAATCTCACCATCAATAACCACCATAACTCTGTACTCAAGCAATTCTAAATATTTTTCTCCTGTAAGAGTACCCTCAATAAAAAACGGTCCTACAATATGGTGTTCAATCAACCCAGTCCAAACATTGACTTTCTGTGGTCGCTTAGTCCTTGTGATATGATATCTATGCAAATTTTGTCTACTCCAGTAGCGGCAGTT
Source organism: Dermolepida albohirtum (assembly GCA_031893035.1). NCBI lineage: Eukaryota > Metazoa > Arthropoda > Insecta > Coleoptera > Scarabaeidae > Dermolepida > Dermolepida albohirtum. The sequence continues at coordinate 93,478 of JAVIWB010003080.1, forward strand.
CTGTGAAGTTACTTCACCATTTACATAAAATATTGCTTCATCTGTAAAGCAAATTCTGCGTAGTAAAGTATCATCATTAGGAAGCTTATCCAACATGTGAAATCATGTTGGATAAGCTTCCTAATGATGATACTTTACTACGCAGAATTTGCTTTACAGATGAAGCAATATTTTATGTAAATGGTGAAGTAAATTCACAGAACTGCCGCTACTGGAGTAGACAAAATTTGCATAGATATCATATCACAAGGAATCAGCGGCCACAGAAAGTCAATGTTTGGACTGGGTTGATTGAACATTAAGGACCGTTTTTTTTAATACAGGAGAAAAATATTTAGAATTGCTTGAGTAAAATGCCAGCCCTCCACGCTTTAAATATTGATGGTGAGATTTGGTACCAGCATGATGGCGCGCCGGCACATAATTCTAATGGTTACATTTTTCAACCAAAGATTTCCAAACCGTTGGATAGGCCGTGGAGGAGAAGTTTCAAGGTCACCAGACCTGTCTCCAGACGATTTCTTTCTTTGGTCATGTATAGAAATAAAGTTTTTCATGGAGAACCTCTAAACAATATTGACCAATTAAAAAATAGAATACGAGTTGTACTCCAGAGCAGATTACAAAATACAATAAATGAATTCTACAATCGCTTAGGATACTGTCTGGCCGTCAATGGTGACATTTTTGAAAATTTGTTAAATTAGTTTTTAAATTTTGTTCAATTACTGTATTTCACATCCTATGTTGCAAAATAAAATACACGCTAAAATACGTTGCTGTCATTTCATTATTACGTTTCTAGCAATAGTGTATATGTATGTGCATGTTGCATTATAAAATATATTCACGGTATAGCTGTAATAATATTAAGCATAAAATGCTAATGCACGAAAGCTCTACCTCGAATGAGATCCAAAAAAAGATATTTTTAAATACGCCTGGTTTCATCCGACTCTGGTAAATTTAGTACTCCTTTATAACTACAGAGCTACCCCTACTGAAGCGTAGTGGTGGGAATTGTAGTTGCGATGACACATATTGTAGGTTAGAAATCGGCTTGTTATCAACTTCCATGAAGAATGGCTTATTTAAATCATGTATTAATAGATATCGTCTTACTATGCAGTAAAACAGTGGAAATTTAATCCTGCAAACGATGTACAAATAAGTACATCGGTACATCGGTATACTGCACCGAAGTCATAAAGGCCGTAGCCGTGGAAAACCACATAGGATAGTTAGGTGTGCAGGAACAAGTTTTGGATATTGTAAATGAAAATTCGAATATAAGTACGCGAGTAATTTATTATTTTTCAGCGTAAATTTAATATTATATATAATATTTTCCAATAAAGCAGATATAAGTACAATTTTACAATATAAATTCGTTAAATAAGCACGTCGGTTGTAGTGATTATATGAAATTTATAATATTAAATTACAAATTTCATATCATCATAAAACTGTTACATTGTTTACAATTTTTCAAGAATTTACAAACTTGATGTATTTATTTAGTAATATTTCAAATATCAATGGCTTGTTACAAATAACAGAACATATATATTACTGAAATGCGAAGGGGAATTTTTGCGAACGCGAACAAATAAATGTCTGTTCTTGAATCGACACCATATAATTTCTATTTATTTATTTATTTAGATTCAATTTGAATATAGGGCCGTATTTGAAAGTTTGTGTTCCTAAATTTTTGCAAAAATAGAATAAAAATTTTGTAGATTTAAATTGCTGTATTGTGTACCTATTACATACTAACGTACATCGGGGTATATCATTTACACCCTGTATATAGAACATGGATCTAAGTATTCGTATATCGAAAGTCAAGTATAATGTAGAATGCTGATAATGTTATTAGATTAGAACTCTTACACGTAATTTGCGTTCCTAAATTATCAATTAATTTTTGGAGAATATTGTATATAAACAGTAAATAAATTCGTCCATCAAATTAAAATAAAATTGACAAAATAATAGCTGTAAATAACTTGACCTATATTTAATTATAATTGGAACATCTGGAAAAGAAGAACTAGAAAGATAACTGCGGCAATAAAAATTTCTAATCAAACGGTACGCTGTAATTCTATCCAGTATTATGTTATGGATATTGAATTTGTAATTCGAAAACCGGGCAGTAAACTCAAGGCATGTGCCGCCCATTTTGTGAACTGGCATTTAATTGCCTTAGATTTCATAAGAGAAATTCTATTTAGAAATTGGATTTACATCTATAATAAATTTCATTAACTGCTTTCTAATAATCACCTATGTGCGTATTTATGTGCTGTAGTAAATAAAATCTAAGGCTTCCTGAGTATAACAGCATTTTAAAATTTAAAATATTTAAATTAGCCATAAAACTATGAACAAAGTAAATTTTTCGTTTCGGAAATTATTTTCTCGTTTTTAGAAACCCTGAGATTAAATATTACCGTAATGAAATGGAATTTATTATGGAAACATAAATGTTGAGAGCAAATAATGTAAAAAAAAGAGTTACAATTTTAATATTATAATCGTCGTTTGTATTTATAGTATGGAAAATACTTGTAGTAGTATACTTTTATAATCTTACTACTTACTACTACTACGTAATTCAATAAATTTGCAACATACTCTACTAACTACCAGTGGTATCTTGTATAATATGTGGTTCTGTTCCACTAACCATAATCGGTAGTAGATTTCCAGGAAATTTACTAATAATAATTATTCAAGCGTATGCATGTATATGTATAATTATTTAATATGATGATACAAATACATTATGCAAAATTGCGTCCTTCATTGATTGTTAAAATATTCCTCACAAAAACATTAAAGAAAAACAATTAACGGATATTTCATAAAAATTTTTATATATATATTAGAAAAAGTTAATTTAGTAATTTTCTGGACTTCAATATATTTATGAATAAATATCTGAACACATATTTTGACTTGAATAAGTTTTAATGTGATCTTCTTGCAGAATATAAAATGTTACAAATACAGAAATATTTTACATATATATGTTATAAATGGCATCTCAATAATACTTACAAAGAGAGTAGAGATTAATAATGTGCAAGAAAATTTAAAAACGTTTAACATCTCAATACTATAATCCGATTAGCCTATCGAAGAGTTTTCGAAGAATCAGCCTCCATTCCTTTCTAACATACGCAATGTCTGGTGGCAATGTGTTGGTGGCATATTTCTTGCAACAACACTTTTTACCATAATATTCCAAGGGTGTTATATTGAATTACCATCCGGGGAGTTGCCTCTCCACTCCATTCTGAGACGGGAACAAGAATTATCGTCCTTAAAAATGAATGTTTTTGCCACTGTTGCTGTGGAAGACTAGGTACTGAACCTCATCGAGATATCTCTGACCAGTGGAAGCCTCATTTTAACGAGAAAACGCACTCATAACGTGGCCTTTCTCGATTGTGTAGGTTATTGGGTGTACTGGGTTTATGCCAAATCAAAATATATCTGGCTGCATTGTATGTAAATCTGAATTCGTCATTGAATAGTAGTCACTCTCTATTTATTATGACCCACATTAATACACTGGTTTGCCCACAAATTTGCTATTTTATTCTCTGCAGTAATAGGAATAAAAACCAATGATATTCGAGCAAGTAATCCAGACATATGCAAACGTTTTCTTATTATTTGCCGTGGTAGTAATTTTCCAATGGTAACAACAAGCTCACTTCTAATCTGGGTTTCATTAATAGTTAATGTAAGTGAATATTAACTGACACTACTTTTTATTAACAATTATGTAGAATATCCGATGGTTGTTCTAAGGAGTTATATTACATTTGCAAGTAGTTATTTATGGTTCCAAACATAATCTAAGAAGCACTAGACTATATTAAAACAAATAATTCAGATTTGTTTAAGACTAATTTTTGTTACAGACTATGGCTAATTGAATTAATCAAAGAAAACTTCTTACCACATCAATAGTAGTGCTCTGTATAGGTACTTCGACAACTAAGTTGTCATCAGTAGACTATTAATCATAGTGTAATACAAAAAAATTCCGCACACGATTTTTGTAGGCGGTTTGTTACTGGCGATGAAACTTGGATACACTACAGTACACCCGAAACTAAACAATAGTCGAAACAATGGTTAGAACGTGGTTCTGCACCTCCAAAGAAAGCGAAAACCACTTTATCGGCAAACAAGGAGATGGCATCAATTTTTTGGGATTCAAAGGGCATTTTGCTCATTGATTACCTTCAGCGAGGTGCCACAATAAACGGACAATATTATACAGAACTTCTACAACAATTAAATGTTGAGATTCGTGCTAAACGGCCAGGAATGGCAAAGAAAAAGACTCTGTTTCACCAAGACAACGCTCTCTCCCATACCAGCACAGTTGCGATGTCCAAAATCCACGAGTTGCATTTCAAATTAGTATTCGCCGGATCTAGCCCCTTTCGACTTCCACCTTTTTCCAAAATTGAAAAAAAATTTTCGTCTAACGACGAGCTTATCATCTTCGTAAATGAGTATTTTGCAAGCCTCTCGGAATCGCATTTTAGAGATGGCATAAGGGCATTGGAGCACGGTTGGAATAAATGTATTGCTCTTTTAGGAGAATATATTGAAAAATAGAAATTATTTTGTATTTAAAAAATTCGTTTTTCTTTTCCATTCTCACTACTTGTCAAACTACCCTCGTATAAATAAATTCATTCTCTATTAACAGCTACTATAAAATAATAAATTCGTAGAAATTAAAAGTATATCAAAATTGTTATTTTACTAATTTTGTTATTTTTCTAAAATGTAATTAATATTGTTCAAACATAAGTAATTTACCCGTTCCTATGTTACAACAGTAAAATTAGACCCCAATGAACAGAATTAATACAACTGGTAGTTTCCATCTCTGTCGACCGATTCCTAAATCTTGATTTTTGTCAAACGCTGACGGTATAAGAGAAGCGAACAGAAGAGGAGTTTAATGAGTGATTTAGTGGCACAAAGCCCATCCCTGGAGACCTCTATCAGGCGAAACCAGGCGTCGCAAAACAGAATGCGGTGTGGCGCACGATGAGTCTGTTCCACATCGGGAATTTCATTGCTAATCTGTAGCTCCGACACCAAGCCAAGATATTGGGGCATTTAAGCCTCTTCTGACAGACGCAAAGTTCTCAGTTTCTTTTTACTTCGTAACATGCTAAGAAAATCTTTTAATATAGAAAATAAGTACATCTTTATAAATATACGTAGAATATCACTGCAAAATACTGAATATTATCTTAAATTAAATGAAATAAATTTGATTTGGTTTTATTGAATACGAAATCATTCACAGTTATTTCATCAAAATCATAAATAATAAATATTTAATACAATATTTACTAAAATTTTGTAAAAACTTCTATTATATTAAATTATCCATTTATCCAATGTCTTGCAAAAAATAGTAAAAGCAAACATTGACTTAATCAATATTATTTGTTAAAAATACTGTACTTCGTAAATAGAAAAATATTGTTAATAAGAATTTTAAATCCCAGAAATTACAAGAAAGGCTTAAAAATATTTTATAGTTTTTAATATTACATAGGCTAATGCATAGGTGCACATCTGAAGAAATCCGGTTGTTTGCGATTCCTCGAAGGTTGTTTGATAGAGACTAAAAGAGATGGAAATTTGACGAAATTCGGAAGAATATGGCGAATGTGAAATTATCTCCATACCAAATTCTGCAAAAATCACTTTTATAATATGAAGCCAAGCATTATTGCGCTGTAAAATGATTTGATGATGTCCTCCCGGTTCTTTTTCTTAGACTACGAGCCTAAGCTGATGGAATTGTCGATAAGAAATCTTAACAGTGATGGTTACGTTTCTCGTGAGCAATTCATAGCCATTCTTCTGTCAAGGCTACGAATTTATGCAACAACTTGTTACAACAATTTACAAGTTTAAGAAGTAGATCATATAATTTTCTAAGCCGGAGCGAAATTATGTATTGACCATTTTGATTAATAACCCCTTTCCATCTTTCCGGTTACTTCACGTTTTCTCTCTCGTAGAAGTCTTAGTTTTTGTTTTTCATAGAAAAGCGGTCCAAACGGTTCTGCAGACGTCCTAAATAACCAAAATTTACACCATTGAGGAGTTCTGCAAGGGCAGAAATAACTGATAATCGAAGGGGGCAATATCGGTGGAATATAGTAAATGAGGTAAAACAATCCATCCTAACTCCTGTAACTTTTGGTGACTGTACAGAGAAACATGTGGACTAGCACTAGCATGTTTCGATTTGCTATTGCCGGGCGCTTCCTAATTATTTCTGTTCTCAATTTTCCTAATTCAGAATAATTTTTATTTGAATCTATGCTTTTGTTGTGTATGGTAACTTATAATATCAAATTGTTATCCAGTCTCGCCAAAGGCGAAGCAAAATATTACCCACCAACCTCGTTAAAGAATCTTTTTCGTTCCACATTATTACAAATAATCCATTTCACATTGCCAGTCATTAATAGCTTCAAGAATGGATCATTTTCGTAGCGTTTGCAGTTAATTGCAAATAAATATACGGTCCATTCGATTTTTTCCGACAGCTCATCTGGAATCTAAATAACTTTCTTTTACCATACATGGGTGCTCCGGGACTATCGATTGCCCCATTTTTAGTCTTACTGTGACTTCCCGAGTTATAATTTGTGATTTCGAATCAATTAAATTAACAATTTGTGGACAACTATAGAAACTAGTCGACTAGAGCGAAGAGCACCTTCGATATCTGTTTCTTCTAGAAGACATTTAGGAAACTACTTTTGACATGCACTCTTGCTTATGGCATCTTCTCCATACATAACACATATTCTTGTAGTCTTAGCTGCCTTTACGGAAATAAAACAATATAATGCTGCTAAAAATGTGCTACCTTCTTCCACTTTAAATCAACTTTTTGAACTGTAGTCACTAATGTTACCAAATTACTTTTACTATTAAAATGTCTGCTGATAAGTCACTGTCAAACACCTAAAGAAGATTGAATGCCGAAAACAATACCTTAATGCCACCTGTAGTTAAACCCGTATAAACTTTTTAGCCAAACCAATACAATTAGAAATTTATTTAGATTAGAAGCTTCTTTTCAGTAAGAAATAATATCGATTCAATAATTTGCGTGTTTTGTACCCCTTTAAAAACGAAATTTATTCTTTCATGTGTTGCATTAAGTTTAATATACCTTTAAATTCACGTAAATGATTAATTATAGCTTAACTAACGTAACCATAAAACAATTCAGTTACTTTTGGCACTAGCCAAAATCTTAATCATGCAATCCTCGGGGCCAAGACATGCATGCAGATGACTTCAATAAATATAAATTTCCCTGTGCTAATTTGCAATAATTACCATCTGAACAAAAAATTTAATATCTATCGTATATCTAAAATTATCATTTCTCATCATCCATGAATATTTATGACTGTTGTAAAACATTATCGGACTGATGTTCACTGGCTCTGATATATCTAATGGTAAGAAAGGGTTCTTATATTAGAGACGATGCCCACAAATTATAGTCATTCTTAGTGGGGCGATCTAAATCAAAATTAATATCAGCCCCTTTGCTTCTGAGACGATCACATAAAAAAGTAAACAGTACGTGCCTAATTATGTTCAAGATTTATTTCTTTTCTCGGTCATTCTGCAGTCTCGTTTTCTATTTTAAGCCTGTAATAATACATAATCAAATTAAAATTACACTTCTGTGTTTCATTTATTTGCTTAGAATTACAAAGTTACATATACATACATATATTGCAATAAATCAATATTTTATAATAAATTATATATTTAATAATTAAAACTTGATTAAGAGTTGATGTTATATAATGGTTAAACATGTAATTATAGAATAAATATTAAAAACGGGAGACGAGTTTATTTAACAATAAAACTTTAAAAAATAAAAAGAACAATTAACATTAATCTAAGTAAATTCTTACCTAACAGATTGAAAATATATGATCTATTATTAATATGTATGATTGTAATTTATTATGAATGTATAACGTAATGAAAGTTAGTAATTTTGAATAAAATTAGATTACGACATACATAAATATAAGCTAAGTACAAATTAATTATATTAAATAAACTTTATGACTTTAATTAATACTTTCATGCAACTAAAGATAGGTAATTTTATAAATTGTTTATTCTAGGTTGTGTATTTTTTTAGGAAATAAATTCGGCTTATCTTTATTCTTTTTATAATTTGTAGATTTCCATTTTATTCATATAGAAAAAAGAACGGTATCTTGCTTCTCATACTTACATACACTAGAACGCGAGTTTAAATTAGAGTCCTCTATATTATCATGTTTAATTTCATCTTTCGTTATTACTTCCTTGGCACCTTTAGGATACTTGAATTCTTATAATTTACTTACACCTATATGTCCACCTTGGCCAACATACTGCCAATTTAGTTGGCAGTATGTTAATATGTATATAATCTTTCATGGCATTATTCGAAGTTTTTATGACTGTATTGTTAAAATCTATATCATATTTGCCACTTAAGTCTACGAGGGTGGTCCCAGAGAGAAGAAAATTTTGGAAAGAAATATATTTATTTTTCAACATAATCTCCTTTCCCTTCTCCCAGCGACGTTCAATAAGTTCGACACGCTTTTTTATAGTAAGAACTGTCATGCTCCTCAAAATAGCCATTAACCGACATCACTTCTTCATCGCTGGAAAATCTTTGACCACTGGGCCATTTTTTCAAGTTTCGGAATAGGGTGCATGAGGTAGCAGCTCAAACTTTAACTTATTAATTTTGGCCATTGCAATAATGGATTTATGAGCTGGTGCATTGTCTTGATGAAACAACACTTTCTTCTTAACCAGATGCGGCCGTTTTTGCTTGATTCCTTCGCTCAAATGTTGCAATAAGTTCGCATAATACTCGCCTTTGATAGTTTTTCCTTTTTCAAGATAGTCAATGAAAATTATTCCAAGCGCACCCCAAAAAACCTATGTCATGAACTTGTCTGCAGATGAAACTGTCTTCGCCTTCTTTGGAGCCGGTTCTCCCTTTTGAATCCATTGTTTTGATTATTCGTTTGTCTCGGGTGTGAAGTGATGGACCCATGTTTCATCCATGGTTACGAAACGCGCAAAAATTCTGCTTTGTTGCTATGAAACTTCGCCAAACACTCAATTGAAACATGTTCACGACACTATTTTTGCTCGAGTGTGTGCAAACGCGGCACCCATCTTGCACACACCTTTCTCATGTCCAAATTTTCAGATAATATGCGATGTACCACACTTTTTGAAATGCCTACTATGTTTGCTAGCTCGCACACTGTCAGTCGACGATCATCCAGTACCGTTTTGCGGATTTTCATCACCATTTCTGGAGTCGTCACTTCATTTGGTAGACCATTGCGATGCTCGTCTTGGCAGCTCGTATGGCCTCGTTCAAACCCTGCTACCCAATATTTCACTATTGTAAACGAAGGAGCAGACTCACCCAGAGTAGAATACAGTTCAGATTTTATATCGGTTGGGCTGAGGCCTTTCAAATAAAAGTATTGTATCACGTAACGCTGACCAATTTTCTCCATTTTTACAAATTCAGTGATAACGGTCACTGTTGATGGCTGCCAAACAAATACTAACGTGGCGTCTTCAAACTTGAAACATATGCTTTCTAGATTGTGTACTTTCTAATACAGTGATATTTTTCAAACAACTACCGCCATCTCTAGGTCAGGCCGGGTACTTATAGTCCCACATAAATACAGAAAATTTTTCACCTGTTCCATATTTTCACTCTTGAATAGTAATTTTACTGTTTCTGGTGGATTCACTAGTAGTATTTTAGTATTTGTATCTTTTTTGCAAATCTTTCTCTTCTCTGTTTCATCACTAAAATCAATAACTTGTACTGGCTGTGATTTAGATATTTAACACGTTCTTCTTCAGTTTCGTAGTGTATTCTTCCATAATATCATTCTTAGAAATAGCCAATAATGTTGAACTAATTACTTTCTCTATCAAACCTAGCTTTTGTTTGAATATCGTTGATTTTTTGTTTCTGTTTATGGCGAAGTTTCTTTTTCTGCTTATATAGACAAGCGGATGGTCTTGTCATTTTAAATTTCTTTATTATTTGCTTTGTTCTTGTTTATTATTGGCTCTCTTATAATTCTCAGCTATTGGTCAAGCTTTCTTTCGTATATTGTCAGTGATATAATGTCTCAGTAAATATTAATGGGAAACTTTTCACTCAATCCACATATCTATGGATTGAGCTTGGATTGTACGCGACTAATAGTGAGATGCTATTATACATTATAAAACGATAAATTAATATAAGTTTCATGACGCATTGTATCTCTACATGATGGAATTTTATCGTTAACATTATTAATATTTGTGTTTGCTTATGTTTCGTATTTAAATGCAGATGAAATTAGGTTCTTTTTTATTATGTATTCAGAAATCTTCAGAAATCTTCTGACGATCCAGTTGGTGTGAATAATAAAAGTTTATGTATATATATATATATATATATATATATATATATATATATATATATATATTGACTTAAATTCATGGAGTTATTTAGGAATTACCCCAGTAGTAAAAATTATAATCGGTATCATTTTAACGTATTTTTTGATGCCATAGTTACGGTTTCTCTTCTGTTATATCAGTTAACGATATAATTTTGTTGAAGGTTATGCATGTTTAGTATAGAAACAATAATTAGGCAAGGTTTTCTAGTATTTCAAGGAGTTAGTGTAATGTCTGGTCTATTGTGTATTATTGCGTTATTCGTGAAAATATTCGTTCTAGCGTAATTTAACCTCCTAATTTTCTAGAACTATTTGTGATTAGCATTTTTACTATGGTTCGATTATGTCTACTATTGGAATCATTTACAAGATCTCTATGTATTGTTTCACAGATTTCTTTATTTCATTCTGTGTTTTCTGTCTCTTCCATGTTCGTACTTGCGCCTGAGGATATGCTCAATAGTTTTTGATGTTTTGTGATATTGTCTACGTACTAAGTTTTCGATGTCGTTTTGTTTTAACATTTCTGATTTCCACAACTCGATCTTGTAATCATCAAACCTGGGTAAATGTTTTCAATTTTCATCGATTTGCTGGTGCCTTTTGTCAAGATGTGTTTGTGCTATTTGGTGAGCATGTATCCTATTTAATTTTTTTATCTGGTTTTCTATTTTATTTTTGTTATCATATGTTCCTCTGGATTGAAATTTGTTAGTGTGACTTTGTTGTCTGCTTCTATTGTTGTTTTGTGAAGAATTATTTCTCATAGTCAAAAAGTAGTTTTGATATTGTTTACTTATTTATAGTACCCAGTTTTTATATCAACGAAAACTCCTCCTCTTTCCTCTCTGGATAATGTAAATTTTTCTACAGCGGAATGTTGACGTGTATGATGTTTTATGGCTATTGTTTTGATGAATCTATTGAGACAGTCTAACACTGATCATTTTATGTACTCCAACGAATAAGTTAGAAGTGCATATCTATTAACTATTTTGGTTTTATTTTTAGCGTTTAACTGACATATAATTTTTTCCGTCTTTTAATTAATGTATAATCAACAAAATATTTTGTGTTATGCCATTATATTTCTCTTTCTTCTTATTTAAGTTCTTCCATTCCATTTGCATATTAAATCCTTCATATTGTATTTTCCTTTAATTACGAAATATGTTCTACACTTAAGTGAATTTGTTAGTCTGTACTTGCATATATATTTTAAATCATCTATTTGTTACGTATAAGGTAATTTATGAGTTTGATATTTCAATTATGGTAGTTTACTCTACAACTTTGTTGTGTTACGTTTAATATATTTGATGAAGCGCTAAGTGCCATGCAAAACGAAAGAGCTTCTTAAATGCATCCACTTAAAATATATTCTGGTTTATCTTCATTTCTGTTGCAATATATCTGTCTATACGTAGGGGTGCTCGCCATAAACTCATAACGTATATAAGAAACGTTATAAGAGAAGTGTCTGTATTGCATATTCCAAGAATACGCAGGGGCCATCTATGTGGTACATTATTAAATGCCTCTTAATAATAATCGGTGTAGGCACAAAAAACATTTGTATTTGTAAAACTAAAAAATAGAAGCTTATTGTTAAACAGAAAATTATTTGTTCTTTACATAATTTTGAATTTTTTAAATTTTTCATGTTCATCGCATAATATTTCATTATTAATACAATTTTCTGTCACTTATTCTATTTTTCAAGCTTAAAAGAATACGTTAAGAAGTAGTTGGGTAACTTCTTTCTCTATAATATGTTATAACTTTGGTTGATTTAGTCTTACACGATATACACCTAGTACACCTAGTTTTGTGCAAGTTTTTTGTTTGATAATTTAGAAATGCAATCGTATAGTAATTTTTTTATTTGTCAGAGTCAACTTTATAAAATCAATTAAAGAATCTTAATGAATTTAGCATTAGTGTAGTCTGATGTACCCTTGGTTTGTCTCATTAAACTACTTCAATGAAACAAATCCAGAATATCAAGCAATATAGGCTAATTTCGTTCTTGCATGCAAATATATATTTACGTTGTTTGTTCAAAAGAAAAGGTGAATTTTGAATTTTTTTGAAAAGTATTTATTCATCAATATCCATTTTGTCCCCTTCAAAGTAATCCCTCCTCAGATACAATGCACTTATGCCAGCGCTTCTTCCAATCCTCGAAGCACTTCTAAAATGCGCTTTTCGGTATGGCCATCAGTTCGTTCTTCGATTCTTACTTTATCTTATCAATTGTGGCAAAAGTCGCAGGGAGCCAAATCTGGTAAATAAGGTGGTTGAGGCATGATTAGGGTGTTGTTTTTTGGCCAAAAAATCACGAACAAGCATTGATGTGTGAGCTGGTGCATTATCGTGATGCAGAATCCATGATTTTTTTCCCACAATTTCGATTGTTTGAGCCGTATTGCTTCACGCAAACGTTGCATAATTTCCTTATAGTATTCCTTATTAACCGTACGACCTGTTGGCAAGAACTCATGATGCACCACGCCATTGTAATCGAAGAAAATAGTGAGCAAAACCTTCACATTTGATCGAACTTGGCGTGCATTTTCTCGGCCTTATGTAAAGCGCTTGTAACGCTTATAAACACTTTTTTTGAGAAAAAGTGGACTCGTCGAATGCCACAGTCAACATTTCAGGTACTTTGGAGCACTTTATTCCATTTTTAACGCAAAATTTAATACATATTCTTTGATCCATTTTTTTCAAAAGTCAAAAATCGAAGAACACACACAAACGTGTTAAGCTTTTCAGTTGTCAACAACAAACTACTAATCCAAATTGGCTGATAATGCCAACATATGACTAACACATGTGTACCAACATAGCAAAAAAAAATTTCGATAATCGAATGTACACAGCGCGCGAAAATTCAAAATTCACCTTTCCTTTTAAACAAACCAAGTATATTGTTTTGCATACTCGTAAAAGACAAGGTTACAACTATCGATGTATAGCAAATATTTTCAAAAGTACAAACTAACTAACTTTTAGAGCACCTCAATTAGTATAAACATATATATAAAATAATTGATTTTTTCTACCAAAACTTTGAGAGTCTTTTGAGAAACTATTAATTGTACTAACAGAAATGTAGCAACTAGGAACAAATTTATCTTCAATCTAGTGATACACTTCCTAAAGACTACAAATTCAGGAATTTCAAATCGACCGGTAAATACAAAAGAAAAGAAAACGTAATTTTTTTGTCAAGGCAATACCAATTTATACCAAAAATATAAATTTATTGCACTATAAGAGAAACTGCCAGCCAAAATAAAGGCTGATTTAGTTAAAATATCATAATATTTTAAAAATTCGATAATATATTACCTACGTTTACGTTTATTTTTATATAAATGTTTTTGGTATTAAATAAAGTAAATGCTCTAATAAGTGCAAATAAAGCATAACCTTAAATTTCCAACATAAACAGCTTACGTATCCAAAATGTATTCTTCAAAAAATTATATTTAATAATAAAATCAAATCAGTATTTCTGTTTGTGATAATTGTTGCAAAGTATTTATTTGATAATATTTGATATTATTTAAATTATTTTCAGATATTTAAGAAGGGACATATCTTCCTGTCAATCAACGATTATGTAGTTAAAAGTTTTCCGAGACGCCACAAAAGTTCGCTCCTTTCAATAGAAAACGTGGTCGCAGCAATTTTCTCTATTTCACAATAACCCCGGTTCGGTTTTTGAGGGAGGCGGTTACATAAAAGAGGCGTCGATGGCGTCACAACGAAGGCTATATCGGAGCATATACAGAACCGACAGAGGTCGCCCGCCTCGCTCGCACATCCTTATCGGTCTCATCGCATAAATTGAAATTCATTCAGGATAATTGCCCAGCGATAGTCTGGATGAATTTTCAAATATGACCTTGCTGACATTTACTTGGACGATTGGTCGCTGTGACAGTATGATTCTGGTACCGGTGAAATGGTGCGTGATCTAAAAGAGGATTTTCCATTTTTCGAGCATTAATTGAAAAGCCGGCGCGCGTTTATTTTTAACCAAGCTCGCAAAGGACAATACAATCAAGACACTTGCACTGGCTGTCCTTGTTCTCTTTATTTTTACTTTATATTGTTGTCCTTCATATTACCAGCCGTTGGCATCGACACTGGCTCGTTTGCTATTAATTGAACGTGGGAAAAATGAAATGAAACACCGAATGCATTGAGCGGGAAAAAGTTAGGCCAGTAATTCAAAGATTTTATCGAGTCCATAAAAAATGCCATGCACTAAAAGCATAGAAAGAAATTTCCGCAATTTTACATTTCCCTAAACATAAATTCTAAATAGATAATTGAGGGAAATGATATAATTAATTAATTAATGTCTATTAAATTAGATGTTTAGAGAATCCTCAATAGTAATATGGTTTATATAAATATATTCGGAATTATTACTACAGTAGTTCTTCATTAATACATGAGGATGTTCCGGTTATACTAATACTTTCTATTTGAAAACAACACATTTTACAAAATTTTAAGAAAGTGTTTTCGTGTATACTTGTGTTACACGTGTATTCAGTCCTTAACTTTTAATAAGCAGAGAGAAAGGATATATATATATATATATATATATATATATATATATATAGGCTAGATATTTAATATCGGCCTGTCCAAAATTTCGGTGATAATACATTATAGTCTGCCAAAAATACTAAAACTCATAACTATCGTATCATAAATAGTATATAGAAAATTACAGTATTGTATAAACTTTACTTTTTCTCAACGTATGGAGTTAGTTATGGTGTTTGTAAAGGCTTTTGTAGGTATGTATTAAAGTTTTTATGTTTATTTTTGTTCATATATAATAATAATTATCTATGCCCTCATACCCCCCAACAGCTTAGCGCCAGTATCAGGTGACTTTGACAAACAATAACTAATTATTACATCCCCGCTCATGGTGTTAAGACCTTCAATTGTCAAGATACACTTGAACGGGAAAGGGAAGCCACGGAAAACCTTCTCGGACAGCAGAACAACGAACTCGAACCCGACAATCCTCGGTGTGATATATGTATATATATATATACGAGGATAGTTTGACAAGTAGTAAGAATGACACATAGGTGGCGCTCTAATTAGCAAAACAGATGCACTGTAATTTAGTTTGGCTATTTATATGTTTACATTCCGATATTTAGATAAATCGGTTGATTAGTTTATTTTTAACAGCTGATTGAAAAAAAGCAACACGTCGTTTTGTAATTAAGGGTATGAAAGCTAAAGAAATAAAAGATGAGTTACGGGAAACATTAGGTGAATCTGCTCCATCATCCGCCACAATAAGTAGATGGGTAAATGAATTTAAACGTGGTAGAACAAGCTGTGTTGATGAAGCGCGCTCTGGAGCACCCAAAATCGTGACTTCTAAGGAAATGATTATAAAAATCCATAATATTATTACGCAAGATCGACGACTCAAAGTGAGGGAGATAGCAGACATGGTAAACATTCCAACAGAACGCGTACACCACATTTTAACGAAAGAATTGGGCCTTTCCAAGCTTTCGGCAAGATGGGTGCCGCGATTGCTTACGACAGATCAAAAGTTCACTCGTTTGCGCATTTCCAATCAAATGTTTGGACCTTTATAAGCAGAATCCGGTTGATTTTTGTAGGCGATTTGTTACTTGCGATGAAACTTGGATACACTACAATACACACGAAACTAAACAATAGTCGAAACAATGGTTAGAACGTGGTTCTGCACCTCCAAAGAAAGCGAAAACCACTTTATCGGCGAACAAGGTGATGGCATCAATTTTTTGAAATTCAAATGGCATTTTGCTCATTGATTACCTTCAGAAAGGTGCCACAATAAACGGACAATATTATGCAGAACTTCTACAAAAATTAAATGTTAAGATTCGGGCTAAACGGCCAGGAATGGCAAAGAAAAAGATTCTGTTTCACCAAGACGACGCTCCCTCGCACACCAGCACAGTTGCGATGTCCAAAATCCACGAGTTGCATTCCCAATTAGTACCGCATGCGCCTTATTCGCCGGATCTAGCCCCTTCTGACATCCATCTTTTTCCAAAATTGAAAACGGCACTAGGTGGAAAGAAACTTTCGTCTAACGACGAGCTTATCATCTTCGTAAATCAGTATTTTGCAAGTATTCCGGAATCGCATTTTAGAGATGGCATATGGGCATTGGAGCAGCGTTGGGATAAATGTATTGCTCTTTTAGGAGAATATATTGAAAAATAAAAATTATTTTGTATCTAAAAAATTCGTTTTTCTTTTGCATTCTCATCACTTGTCAAACTACCCTCGTATATATGGTCTTAACGTTATGTAAAGCTTCATAATTAGTTTTTTGTGACTTTTCGATAAATATTTGGCTTGCATTAATTTATGTATTACTATTATGACTACATATGGTCAATAATGTTTGTTATTTAAACAAAGATATTTGCGCTAATGACAACCATTGCTAGCATTTATAACCGAGAAGAATTTATTACGCATAAAATCTATCTCTCCATTTTCTACGATTTTCTAGAAGTAAATCTTTATCTTCATATTATGTTGTACACATATAGAAGAAATATGAATATTCATACATTTTAGTTTTAGCGTAAAATGATTTAAATTGTTTTAACTGATCGCATAAACAAATTATCTTTTAACAACTTTCGTCATTCATGACAGTGAATTTAAAAATATTAATAATAGGCATGTAATGCTGTTTTCATTGCAAAATTTCATATCCGTTTATGCGAAATCTAATAGATTTTGAGCTTAAAATTACAATGATTATGTTTAAAGTTCGAATTGAGTCAAAACGTGTTCGAAAACCAAACTAGATCAGCACCGGTCCGAAATTCGAAATTATTTCATGTCGATTTGATCCGAGCCTTAAGGCGCCCGATGATATCTAGTTCCTTAGGCTATCAATCTCATTTTATTATTGTCATCATAAACATGTCTTCGACAATAATTGTCGTTTCACCTTCGATCACTAAAGTCTGTGGTTTTTCTTTTCTTCGCAAACCAATAAAAAAACGAACGTCTTTCTGTGAAACCCTAATCGCTAAAGTTGTATGTAATATGATGTCGTTTGGCACGTTTGCCCTTTGTTTCTGCGTGAGTTTTACCGCGCATTCAGGTGCGACACTGTGATTAATTATCTGCTGAAGATGACAACTTAGTTGTTGAAATTCGTATACAGAACACGAACATTATTATGGAAAGGAGTTTTATTTATATTAGTTCTGCTATGTATTCAAGAAAATATTTCGATTATGGTTGTTACATCATATACCTGGGAACTACATAATATACATATGTGTATTTACGTCCGTTTTCGGGAAACTCTGCTGAAACTTTTAATTTAAGAATTCCGATTTAATCCGTAAATGCCGGAATCGTACTTAAATAACTTCAAGTACACACATAAATGGACTCAATAAACAGAAACCAGCAAATTACGAAACCCTATATTTGAAAGTAAAAGTGATCACGTTTTCAAAAGTAAAACGCCTCTCTACTTCATAAAATCTTCAAGAAAAATTTAATACATCGCTATATATATTTCAATAATATTTTCATATACATATTTTTATCCGCTCGATTATATTGCAACGATGTGACAATCCTCTTATTTTTTTTCCTTTTCAAAATCCTCGTTTTAATGAATACACATAAATCTGACGCTTTGAATTCACCAACGGCTATGTTTCATAATGAATCAACTAAATTTGTTAACTATTATAAAATTATACGTTGTACATAGTACATTCACCATATATCAAAGGATTCATTTTCACGTTTCTATAATCATCTTTTAGCAATAACTATGTCAGTGCATGCAACATACTCTGCAGATTTTAAATGTCAAACATTATACAATTAATCACCTACATATTTTATTTAAAATCTTGTTTCGTACAGGCTTGTCTAGCATATACCATAAATTTATTGCACTCCTTTATAATTATATAATTCTAATTTTAGTGCATTCTGTTACTTTTGAATAAATATCGTTCTTTGAATAATATTATGTAAATATAGATAAAATAAAATTAGAAACGGGAAGGACGTTTGAATGGTGAACTTTCACTATTTTATAAGGGCTTTCGAACTATATGGAAAGTTATAATGTATAATAAGAAACGCAGGCCAAAATAAAAGGTTAATAGAAAAAATAGATATATTGTTACAAAGTACATCTTATATTGTAATACGCTAATATTTAATATGACGTCTAATCTCCAATACATATTTTTAGGAAAAAGTTCACAGCAATTTCCTATACTTGCGACCAAATTTTCTGCATAAATCTTAGGCAGTGTATACATGTTTCACGCGAAATTTTCTTTTAACAAGAACCCAGACGTTTTCAATTAGATTGACATCAAGAGTCTGTGAAGGCCGATTCATTGATTCAATACCATTTGCAGGCTTTCACTTCCTACACAGTTTTCTTCGATGTTATGGATAATTGTCTTTTCGTAGAATACAATCTACACTGTTAACTTTAAGCCACACGCACCGATCTCAGTTCTTTGGTACAGTTTTACCATTCGTTTCTCATTTATAATACCAGTAAGCAAGCATAGTTCCAAAACCCCCCGTGCTAAAGCAACCCTAGGCATGAATCTTCACAAAGTGTTTTACAATGTGCTATATAACACGTTTTTGGTCGTTGACCATGCCTTCTAATTTCAATTAGAATTTTTTTATACCCGGATCATGCGCGCCTGTCGATGTTTATCGAACAGCATCGGTTTCATAATTGTACTTCGATAAGTGATAAGTATTTGTGCAATATGTTTCTAATAATCATTAAACTAATATTCACTACATTCTTTTTGGTTTGCTCGTATTATCCTTGACGAAGAGCTAACTAGGTTCTTTTTCTTAAATAGACTTTTCTTAAATAGACTTACATTGTTGTTACTGTAGTGCAGTTTTTACCGCGCTAAGGAAAATCATCTGCACTTCGGGTTTATCGATAATGCCTTTCGCATCGTCTGACGAACTCTTTCAACATGTGTAAGTACCTAGCTGCCTCAACAAATGTCACTTTAGGACGGACTATATATAAACCGTAACTTTCGTTACAATAACTAATTAAATATATATAATGTATGTAAATATACTAAAATGCTTATAAAAATTTGAAAAAATGTTTCTCGTATTAAAGAGACAATGGTTTAATTCAATCTAGCTTAAAATCGTAATACCAAAATTGTATATTCTTAGTGAGAATTTCTGACTTACACATTTAATCTGCCATTACAAATTGAAGAAATATCATCTTCAATTGATTGACCCAACCAAAATTGCTTTGACCAATATTTCACTTTAAAATATGACGGAGCTTCATCTTCACACACTGCATTCATTCGTTCGTGACTATTTGTAGGAAAATTATGTTCTTTTATCAAAAATTATATGACATCGCGATGTAATTGCACGAAATTCATTTTTCGTGGCGAAACACTATGTAAAGCACAATTGGAATTGAAATAAAACTATATATCTAAATATAATAGAGTCACTATTGAATGATTCTCGTTACTAGGAAAGGGACAATTAGATATTTCTATCACATAGTTTACATCAATTATGAACAAAAAGTTCTACAAAATAGATCACCAAATGTTTGAACGTTGATCAGCGAACAAGAGCGGAAGCAATTCGTTTAATCCACCAGACTTAAAAAGAGGCCGACCTCTTAAATCGTGTTGGTACTATGAATGAAACTTAGGGAAATTTCTATAATGTAGACATAACAGCAATCAGTGATAAAAATGAAAGCACACTGTTTCTCTAAGACCTAAGAAGTTCTATGCTCAAAAAGCAGCTGGAAAAGTTTTTGCTTCAATTCTTTGGAATAGTCATTGATTTTTTGGATAAAACAAGCACTGAAAAATATTATTCATCATTACTGACCATTCGTCGTCAAAGATATTTTAATTTTGCAGCGCAATCCCTATCCACACAGATTGCGCGTTGCTATAAAAATATGCGATATATGGTTCGCGTTACTTAAAAAGCCTTTTAACCCTTTCAAAACGAATTCATTGTACACTGATTATACTGTGTCTCGCTGTAAATAACAGGTTGAAAAGAAGGACGCTTTCCAATGGTGAAGTGTGCCTAGCTTTCCAAAAAAAAAATTGTAAGAGTTAGTACTAATAACTGGTTTTGGTTAATGGACAAGTGCATAAAATGTACTGGACATTATCTTGATAGATTGCGAAAATGAAGTCTCCATTGAAAAACTTTTGTAGTTCCTTTTTTACGGCGGCCATTCATGATATAGAATCAAAAAGGCTTTTGCTAGGAACTACAGCATATTGCTAAAATTGAGAAATCATTCTATTGCGTATTGCTCCAGATATGCTGAAAACTGCAATAACTGCAATTGGCACTTGTGTATTGCTATAATCCGAAGATGAAATAGTAGTGCACGTATTGTGTAGAAACAGGACTAACCAATGCACGCAAAAATCTGCTGCCAAAGATATGTCATATTGCAAGGGTACAATGTAAGTAATTACTATATTACCAGTGAACCGAAAAAAATTGAATGGTGTAATAAATCCGATATACTCCATTTAAAGCTTCAAGCATTTGAGGCTTTATGCTTGAGGTTCTAGCTTTGAGGTTTATAGCTTTATGCAGATATATTGGTGTTTTAGTGTTAGAATTTGAGCTTAAAGACCACATTTCACAAAAAATTAACCTACGTGATTAGAAAATTATTGTGGAATATTTTTGTATTGAAGTAGTTTTCTATTCATAATTTAATTAGATCAAACTATTTTTCCATTTAGATGATTTTTAAAAAATTGTCTACGCAAAATTTGTTTACTTTCGAACCCATAAGAGTTTAAAGGTAGCGGAAGAAGCAGCGACTTGCAAGGCGATCCAGATACTCAAAATAGTGTGCGAACCTAGATAGCAATAAGCACTGGAGCAATAATTATTCACAAAGATTCATGCTTAACTTTCTCGAAACTCTCTAAGATATTAGAAATATTTTTTGAAAACGTTTTGCCCTCTGGTGCACATTGTTAAGAATATATAAAGATCGTTCTCACCGAACCGAAAATAAAACAGCGATTTGTGAGTCCTCGAAATAGTTTATTCAAAAACAAGGTGTTGCAAAATATCTATGACTGCCGTAGGTACCTAAGTGTTTTGTTATGATCCAGAGATGAAGCAGTAGTGTGCTCAGTGTGTAAAAAAGAACTACAATTAACACGTGCAAAAATCTGCTGCTAAAACTATATCGTAAAAGTTTTTTATTACAATCGGCTATTGTATACGCATAGGGTCCCACATGATACTACAGCATTATATGATAATACAGGGTGTCTATAAAAGAACTCCGGGGTTTAAAAAATTAATATTTTTTAAACTATAAAAGATAGCAAAATTTGATCAATTCCTTTGAAACAAGCAGCTGATACTACAGCATTATATGATAATATAATAATTATTATAAAGAAATTTTGACAAAACAATTCGTAGTGGTTAGCGAAAATTCACAGGCCGCGTGTGTCCGAGCTTCTCGAGAAATCGTTGAGTTGATTTGATTACAAACGTTTAACTGCCTACAAGATACAACTTTTACACCATATCAAACCGGCAGACAAGGTTAAGAGATTAGAATTTTCTGTTTCCATGCTGGATAAAATTGATGAAGATAATGATTTTTCAAAAAGTGTGGTTTTTAGTGATGAAGCTACTTTTCATGTGAACGGAACTGTAAACAGGCATAATTGCAGAATTTGGGGTTCAGAGCCGAACGTGACACGCCCAAACTTGACAACTTTCGAAAGGAATATCAATGGTGATGTCTATTGTGACATGTTAGAGGAGTATGTTTATCCTCAGTTGGAATGAGGCGGAGAAAGGTTTAGTTTACTTCATGATATATCCTGGACGCTCGTTTCGGCAACAGGTGGATGCGATTCCATATATGTATACCTTTAAGTGGAAAAGGCATATCAAGAATCTTGTATGCAGAAAATCGAAATGGCCATCTCAGGGAACGAATAGAGAATTGCGTGGCGTCCGTTCCCCCAGACAAGGACATGGGAAGAGGTAGAATACCGTTTCGACGTGTGCCGTGCCACTCACGGAGCTCACATTGAACTTCACTAAGTTGTTAAAAAATCTTGAAAATGTAAGCTTTCTAATCATGTATAAAACATGTATGTACGTTTTTTACTTTATTAAAATATTTTGTCTTAAAACCCCGGAGTTCTTTTATAGACACCCTGTATAATAATTATTATAAAGAAATTTTGCACTAGGTAGCGAAAATTCACATCCCTCGAAAACTGAGTTGATTTGATTACAAACGTTCATCAGTACGTGGATATTTTTGTGACAGAATCGAAAGGTGAAGACTTCAACTTTCCGTATAATTCTGATATATCCTTATGCGATTTATATGTATACCTTTAAGTAGAAAAGGCAATAAAGATGACCATTACAAATGGAATCGGACGCTAATAAGGTTTAGAGGCGATTTTGAATTTTGAAGTAGCTCTCAATGAATGGCGTTTTTTATGCCTTTGTATAATGTTAGTAGCATTGGAAGAATGTTTTCTAATTCGAGTCTGATAGTCTGCTATCAGACTCGAACTAGACCCCCGGTATGATCCTCCATTGACTAAATACTGAGCTTTTAGCCGTCTTACAATATGCTTAATTCTTTTTGCAGTTATCTAATTTGAGTAACTAATGGTATTGTGCTAGAACGTATTGATAAATTCTTTTATTATACAACATCATTTCCTCTTAACTTAATACATTTAATACAACGAATTGTCTGTCTATCCTTAAAAAATCATTTTACTCTAATCTATACAACTTCTATTACTTTTCCTTAGTATCCATCTAATCAAGCTCCTTCTGATTATTTGATTATTTTTGCAATTAAAGAAAAATCCGAAAAGAGGTGATAAATATTGTAGAGACCAGTGTACGATGAATTCGTTTTGAAAGGGTTAAAACGTTTTTTAAGTAACGCAAACCATATATCGCATTTTTTTATAACGAGGTGCAATCTGTGTGGACAGGTGGGACATGGAGCAAGATATTAGCTTTTGGATAATTTTTCTGGGACTTTCAGTCCAATTCTTGCTAAATACTCCATATAGATCTTAGAGCGATGAGCCAGCGCATTATCGTAGTAAAAAAATCAGATCTCTGGTCTTGAATAAGGACGAGAGTCATTGAATACGTTTTAAACTCTGGCCAAATTCTCTTCGGCGTATCATTTTTCAGTGACTATCTTTCCTATTTCCAGTACCAGGGGCTCCACAACTCCATTGACGATGTGGTGGTGGCTACTACTTTCTTCTTCTAGAACCACGATTTCCGTACAGACGCCGGTGTGTAACCTTCGAAAAATCAGACAGGATATATTTACCATTTTTAAACTTCTCAAGTATCTCATGGCATCATGAAACGCATTGTGCCTCTCCACTCACTATTTTACGTTTAAGCACGTCATATTCACAGGAAACAAATCTTCTTCAATTGAAAATGTTCATGCGGAATGATAGCATGAATGGCCAGATATTCTTTTATCTCGCAATAACTTGCATATCTATAGAATTTAATAATATTCCAAACAACATAAACCTTCTCCTCGACAACGAACGAAATAAGGCATCCTAACCTCGGAGCATCTTCCGAGCCAAAACTTCCTTCTTCAAGAGCACAGTACGTAGGAGCCATTTTATTCAAACACTAATCAATATTTAATCCGGTACTTCATTTTTGACCAAGACGACATAGCGAATTGTCTACACCGCTATAGTTCGAAAATAATTACATTGATCTTGTTACAGCGTGCAATAACCGATTTTATCATATCGCAAGTTTTATAGTGTTTTTTGAATTTAAACATGCATTTTACAATCCGTTTCGATATTGGTACATCTACTGACAGGTAAATTTTATTCTGCTGTTAAAAGGATGGAAAGCAGTTTATATGAAATGTTAGAGGAAATTGAACGCAGGGTTAAAATCCATGAGTAACACTGTTCATCATTAACGTCAATATTATTTCTTGACGACATAGTCAAGTGCCATACTTCTTCCACAGTAGAGTATTGGGTTGGCAACTAAGTACTTTCGGTTTTTACTGATAGAGAGCGTTGCTTTATTTTTTGTATAACATATGTTAGTGTTATACTTTACCGTTTGTCGCGTGATACTAGTCACATTGACGTAACTTCAGAAGCAAGTAGTGCGTGATTTTTATTAAAGCTATTAGTTGTGGGTTAATTTTAAATGGAGTGCAGAAACGAACATTTTCGACATATTTTACTATTTTATTTCCGTAAAGGAAAGAAAGCTGCTGCGGCTCACAAAAAGATATGTGAAGTTTACGGTGCTAATTGCTTAACAGAGCGCAATCAAAGAAAAACGGCCAGAATTGTCAAATCGGAAAGGTGTAGTTTTCCACCAAGATAATGCAAGGCCTCACACATCTTTGGCAACTCGTGGGAAACTATTGGAGCTTGGCTGGGAAGTGATGCCACATCCCCATACAGCCCTGATCTAGCACCATGTGATTACCATTTATTTCGAAGTTTGCAGAATTCTTTGAATGGTAAAACTTTCACAAATGACGATGACCTTCACTCGCACCTGGTTCAGTTTTTTGCTGATAAGGGCCAGAAATTTTATGAGCGCGGAATCATGCAGCTGATAGAAAGATGGCAAAAGGTCATTGAGCAAAATGGAAAATATATAATTGATTAAAAATTATTCTTTGTTAAAAAAAATGTTTTATTTTATACTACAAAACCGAAAGTACTTAGTTGCCAACCCAATATATTGCTATTAATACATCAGAAATTTTATGCCTTCCAGTATATATCATTTTTTGCACATTTCCTTATTTTAATTTAAAAAAGTTTTCGATATTATACCATCTCAATTCGGAAATACTATTTCTGTACGTTATTATTTTATAAATTCAGAAGTCCTATGATTAAATTTAATCTCAATTAGAGTAATCAGTTTCAAATCAATCTCATAATTGAAAGTTATGTACTTTATTAAATACAAAATATGTACATTTGGTAAATACATGTTCTAAACACATCACGTTTTAGGAATGATTTCATATTTTTTACTACCGGAAAACTATTAAACCAATTAAAATGCCTTTTTATTAACTAACATATAGACAGAAATTTGTTAGTCACCTGCATTACACTCCGCGAAGCAAATAACATCAGTATTACGAAATGTTTATATCTCATTGAATTGCGTAAAATATCTTATTTTCTCCACTGACAATTATATATAATAATTTGAGATGAGTAGTGATTACTGTATAATGCCATTCACCTAGCGAGTATAAATAACGATGCTCGTAATTACATTTGATCTCTATTAATGCATGGCGTTCATCACTTTCACTGTACGCAATTTTCAATTAGATTGCATACATCTTTAATAGAACAAGACGAAAAAAAGAATCGCCTCTATTACTGAACAAAGACAAAACGCAGCTTTCTATGACATATGGTAACGGAAACTAGAAGATTAATTGAAAAATTGTGCAAGATGAAGCTGGTGGCTTTCATTTACGCTTTCTACATTTTTGCATTTTAATAATAACAATACGCATCTATTTTACATGACAATAGGCCAAATTTACATGTATGTACAATAATAATCTGAATTTCAGAAGTGATAATTGTTAGAGCGTAAATATAATCTAATAAATTAAACATGGTTTCGTTGGTGATTTTATATATTTTTCCTATAGAGAAATAAGACGCTTTTAGGTAGTACCTTTTTATTTAAAAAAAATACTGATTTAACACAGATCACTTTACAAAAGAGTATAACTTAATTCATTAAGAGCCTAAAAGGATAGGTGAAAAAATGTTGGCGTGATTTACAAGCTAAGAATAATAAAGTAAATTAAATAACAATATATATTTATTTATCTAACAATTTGAAACTACTAATGGTATCCTCCAAAATCGTGATGGTCATGGTGAACTTTCACAGGAAAGGGTACTGCTACTTTGACTGGGACTGGCACTTCCTTTTCTACCGGAACATGAATTTCTTTGTAGACTGGATATGGTTTATCGACAGGTACTTTCACTGGGTAGGGTACTGGCTTTGGAACTTCTACCGGTATCTTCTTTTCAATTGTGAATGGCTGAGGTACAGGTACTTTAACATGAACTGGGTATGGTTTCGGTACTTCTACTGGATATGGTCTATCAACTGGTATTTTTACTTCATACGGAACAGGTTTAGCTACTGGTACAGGATAATGTCTTTCGACTGTTACTGGATACGGTTTTGGTACAGGTACATGTACCGGTCTATCGACTGGCACTTTAACCTCATATGGTATCTTTTTAATTACTTCGTACGGTTGGGGGACTGGCACTTCAACCTTGACTTCATAAGGAATTTTCTTCTCTACGGTGTAAGGTTGTGGAATAAGTACCTTTACTGGTACTGGTACTTTCTTCTCAACAGTATAGGGTTGTGGTACTGGAACTTTAACTTCGTATGGGCGTGGTACTGGTACTTTAACTTCATAAGGTACTTTCTTGATTACTTCGTAGGGTTGTGGAACTGGATATGGTACTTTAATATATTCTTTAACTGGCACAGGCACCTTTTTCTCTACAGTATATGGTTGTGGTACTGGTACTTTAACTTCATATGGTACTTTCTTTTCAACGGTGTATGGAATATGCTTCGTAACGGTGACAGGTACAGGAATCTTTTTCGTAATTACCTGATGCCTAACTGTTTCATGTACATGACCACCATGTCCTCCATCCCCACCTCCGTATCCACCGCCGCCTCCATATCCACCACCGCCGCCTCCATATCCACCACCGCCGCCGCCTCCATATCCGCCTCCTAAATCAGCGCCACCGTAACCTCCGCCATCACCGAAACCACCTCCAATACCACCGCCGAAATGACCACCAAAATCTCCGCCGCTGCTGCTAAAACCACCTCCAGAGCTACTATAACCTCCACCACTGAAACCTCCTCCTCCTCCTAAATCGCCACCTCCTAAACCATGATCACCCAAAAGAAGTCCACGTTTTTCCTGTTTCTTGTTTCCCTGCTCAACCGCTTCAGCGGATTTAGCAGCAAGAACCACGCAATAGCATACGGTACCAAATACAATCTGTAAAAAGAAAAAACATATGTATTTTCTTTGTCTATTAAAAATGAATATATTCAAGACACTATCAACACAAACACCCTTTTCTGATTCTTATTTGCTACTATTAATAATTAAACACCAAATCACTTTAATATATCCACTAATTTCAAATTTTCGTTTGCTTATGTATATCACACACTAAACACTGAAATACTTACGAGTGCCTTCATGTTTGAAGGATGTGGAAGGCTGTGACTACTTTGCTTTCTGAGATTGACTTATATAGTGGAGCACTTTCTCACATTCGCACTCCTTTACGCGTTTATTAAGCGCAAGAGGGGTTTCACTTCTATACGGTTATGCGCTTTACTTGTGCAATTCGTTTCGTCTTCTAGTACTCTTCGCCATACGTCGTTTCATGTTTACCTTGGCCAAAAAAATTATTAATTAAAAAATCGATCTATTTCACGTTACTAATAAACAATCTTTTGTGTTTTCGAAAGAAAATTAAATGAATTACAAGCAATGAATTTATGTTTCAGAATGCATCAAATTATTATAACTAAAGTTAGTTATTTAATTTTTTATGTATTTACTATCAACTCATGTTTCATTCACTTAGTAGGTGTACAGTTGGAAATAATTTCGATTATTTAGATCACATATGTTTGTACCTTTTTCCAATATACTTTTAAAGAGGTTTAACTTAAAATCGAAACTATTATCTTAAAACTTAATAATACATATATATGTCTATACTTACACATAATTTGTTTCTGTCTACAAAATTATTGATAGGATCTGTGTATAAAAACACACTTTTATACACAGATACTATCAATAAACCTGCAAATTATCGAAAATAGCATGTATCTAAATCTACTGTAGAGAGCAATTGAGACATAATAAACCATCTGGTTTTGATAAGGTATGTATGAACCGCTTTATGTTTCTCAAAACATAATACATCTTAATGTAGAAAACTGATGTATACGTGTCTTGATTTAAATATTGAAAAAGTCTTAATTTCTTTAAATAAGTGATTATAAAAATTTAATAAAAGAAAAGACTTCTATTAAGGTCGTACGGTGTTATGGATAGTAGTAATCGGATTTATGTCTTGTGGTGTAATCATGAATGGAGGTACCAATTTCGAGGTGTCCCCCAATGACATACTAAATCAACGCGAATCCCTCTCTTTTCCCATTTGCATTTTCCTCAATTTCATCTGCGATATTATATATTGATGTATATTGAAAGCGACGCCTATTATAGAAATAATATCACACTTAAGTGTATCGAGAAAACGACCATTGTCCGAATAACCAAATAAGTTAATAAATGGATATGCCGATTTAAGTTACAATTTAGCAAAAATTAAATGTACAGTTTGCGATATGTGCTTCTAATGTGCTGGATGAAAAATCACTGGCGTTAAATCGAACGAAGAATTTTTATTTCATTTATGTGTAACAATGACTTTATGTACTCTACGTTTACTTTATAATCCAGTGAATCATTTTGTTTATTTTTGAATAAATACGCAAAACATCGTTACCTACTCTTACGTTCGCAAACGCATTGAACATAGGACTAAGTCCAACTTGAAAAAATAAGAAACTATGGTTACGTGTGAACGAAACAACAGATATGGTGGTAGTTTATGGTAAGTGTAATGGAAGTACTTTAATAGTCATCTTCAAACTTACTAGCTTCCAGAAGAGTACAATAATGTAATGTCGAAGTAAGCTAATTGTTAAAGTTGCCTCGATCTCACGGTATGTCACATGACATTAATGCAGTGTCTGAATTGATAATGCAAGACCGTCATGTGACATACCATGAGATCGAGGCATCTCTAGGTATTAGTAACACCAACGTGCATAAGATTCTGCATGAACATTTAGCCGTTAAGAAGCTATGTTCGTCTTGGGTACCACATAATTTGACAATCGTTCAAAAAAGGACTCGCGTCGATTGGTGTCAAGAAATGCACAAAAAATACAATTGCGGTGCTTCAAAAAATATTTATAAAGTCGTCTCAGGTGATGAGCCCGATAGCAAACAGCAGTCGACTGTGTGGGTATTCGAAAATCAATAAAAATTGTTGGAGCTCGAAGCACATTAAAACAAATGGTCGACTATTTTTTCGGAAAAACCGGTCACGTTGCAACCATGCCTTTAGGGCGTTGTAGAATGGTCAATTCGAAATGGATTTTTGTTGGATGGATATTTGTTTGCTAAAAGTTTTTGAAGAAATGAGAAAAACAAACCGAAAACGACAGATCATTCTCCACCATGACAATACGAGCTCTCACAAGTGAGGTCCAACAATTAAATATTTGACCGGGCAAAACATTGAATTGATGAGCTGTCCGCCGTACAGCCCTGATTTCTTTTTGTTCCCACACTTGAAGAATAACTTCGTGTTCAACAATTTTCTACGCCGGAAAAAGCAGTTGAGGCATTCAAAACTCATATTTTGGAGACACCGCCAGCACAGTGTCGGATTGGTTTAAACGAATACAAAAGTGCAATGATTTTCAAGGAGAATATTTTGAAAAGCAATAAAACTATTTTCGATAATAAAACTTTTTTTTGTTTGCTATTCCCGAAATATAAACGGCTACCATCGTATAAGGAATCACCAAGCTTCATATTCGTTGTAACTTCAGTAAAAGTATCAAATGTAACCAATATTATGTTTATCTTCGACTTGTTTATTTACAGGTTATTACATGTCAACCAATTTTGAATTGTTTCCTGAAACTGAAGCAGTTTCAGTGCAACAACGAAAGGACTAACAGCAATTAAACTCTGAAGATGTCCCAAACAAGTGGAGACGAAGCGTCAGCAGCAGAATTACCGAAGACGCGGTTCTAGCACGGAAACTCAGATGATGCTACACGTTTGCCGTATCTTTGGAAAACAGGACTAACAAATCGAGGAAGCATAGACGAAGGTGCAATTATATTCGTATCACTAGAGGAACAAAACGAAGACGTCACCCACTACGAAACCGGCCAACCAATAGGCTCTCGACACAAGTCCAGGCAAATGCACAAATGCCAGACTAAGGAAAAGTCACACGCGGTGACGCCAACAGTATTCAACAGAGAGCTTTGCTTGAAGATGGTAAATGATGACATTTTACCTAAATACCGCACTGCTCCTTTATAGGACTGAAGTACGCCTACGCGGAAAGAAACCGAAACACATGTATAAAATAGGAAATAAATTGGATCCAGTAAACTAAAACTAATTTCTTGTTTTAAATTATCAATAGCAAATTTCTGAATATCTAATTGGTGAGAGAGAGAAAGGGATGTAATAAACAAAAACCAATATGCATTGAAAAAAAACCCAGAATTACGTCTATATCTATTGACTTTATCAACATAAAAACAAAATTATATAAAGATAGGTTCGTATATATAGTGTATCAAGAACTAAAGTAATAGAAAAGTTTATAAAGATATGAATAAAAGGAAGTGATAATAACTTAACAAATAGAATACAAAAAAAACTAATGTAAATGAAACTGAAACATGCGAACTACGAGTGTATGCAGAATACATATTACACGAAGAAAATCTACCTCTACTGGAAAATAATTCAGGAATTATAGAACTTGCAATATATATCAGAGTAAGGCAGATTATTTTTTTGCAATATATTATACGAGGCAAATTATGGAATATTTGCGTGATGTTTTGGTACATACAGTGAAACAAGTACTAATGGCAAAATAAATTTATCTGCCTCGCTCTGACGTGTCGAAT
Source organism: Dermolepida albohirtum (assembly GCA_031893035.1). Taxonomy (NCBI): domain Eukaryota; kingdom Metazoa; phylum Arthropoda; class Insecta; order Coleoptera; family Scarabaeidae; genus Dermolepida; species Dermolepida albohirtum. Next base: position 125,082 of record JAVIWB010003080.1, read on the forward strand.
TCGATTCTTCTTGAATTATTCACCAATACGGTATGCAATATGCATATGACTTGCTAAAACTCAGTATAATAGAAAAAACTGATATCGCTGTATTTTAATCACTTTTAATGAAAATCAAACAAAATATGCATGAGCTCACAAATTAATACTGAACAAAAATTAAGCAACAATTAAATAATTATATTAGACTAGCATATAAGTACGTAGCGTTTTCATTGAACTCAATATTTATTAATTCTTTAACAAACAAATACAATTATCCAAACGATCTGGCGATTTTTCAATACTACACTTAATATCTGATCTTCGATGTCCTAATCATTTATGTCGAAATTACCCTCTTCTATTCGAGAAGAGCATTTCTGTGCTGTACTCTCTCCAACTATGTTTTCTCCGTACACGGCATAAATAGTCCCAGTCGACTCATTAATTCCTCTATTGAAATAAAAGGATATGTCGAATGTGTTCGATTTTCTACTTCATATTCCATTTTCTTTTAAATAAAATAATCTGTGCACATATTCACAAATTCAAAGGCTGTTATTAAACAACAATATGACATTTAAAGGATTTCGACATATGTTTAACAATTTTTTTCAAGATCATCCAGGAAACCAAAAACGCTACGAATATGCGTATCAACCTAACCTGATAATATACGCTTTTTAAGTGAAATTACAGTATAAAGACAATATTATTTATCTAAATTGAGAACGTAAAAACAATCAAAACATAAAACATCTGTTAAAGGTCACCACTTACTTACAGTAAATTCACAGATCCGTGTAAACGTAAAAAGATATAAAGGAAAAGGTGGTAGTTTGTACAAAAACTCAATGACACAGTGAAAAATAAGCCAACTATCGAAATTTTAGGAATTTGTGATATTGTGTATGTTGAAATGTCTTAGAGGGGGCAGTCTCTCTTCGAAAAACCACTCTAAATAGCCTATATCAATTACTTGCTATTTAAGCAATCAAAATCCGTTTGGACCAGCAACTTAATTAACGACAGAAATAGAAGGCTGTTTGTGTACACCAACTAACAGAAGACGTCTTATTGAAGTAGATTTATATAGGTAAAAGCAATAAGCCTTTGTTAGCAAGAAGATGTAAGATGGCGTAGGTAATTAAAATTTGCATAGGAGCATAAAAGAATGGAATCTGACAAAATTAAAAGCAGTTCCTTTTAGTAACGAATTCATATTCAATATTTCAGAGATTAGTTACATCGTATTGGGGATATAATCGATCGATTTATATACAAAAGCAAAATGCGATGCTATCACATATAATATAAATCTTTATAATAATAATAATAATAATAATAATAATAATAATAATAATAATAATAATAATAGTTTATTTCCAAAAAGAAAAAAAAAGAAATATACAAATTTATCCCTACTGTAAATCAAAATACAATTTCCATAATTTTCCCCTCTTCTCCTCCTGGAAATCACAGGGTGCATATCAACTTCAAACAAAATTGTTCTTCCTATTCACTCTGAGACTAACAAACAAATTGACAAAAAAAGAAAATGCCTAAAAACTAACTTAACCTAAAATTCTGTAAGTAAATACATAAAAAAATAGAAAATAAACTTTATTAATCAATGATACACAACAAGTTGAATTCAAATAATCAGGTAAGATGAAGAGAAGACAATACACAGCTATCTGGACTTGTTGTCTTGCTTCAAGAGAAATCTAAAACGTGGAAGGGAGAAGCACTTAAATTTACTAGGTACAGCATTGTAGACTTTAACAATCTGGTATGAATACGAGCGCTCATACAATGCCGTTCGATGCACAGGCGGTGTTAGCGTGCCCCTAAATCTCAAATTTAATGTGTGCACGTCTGTTCTAAATGTAATTTTATTATATAAGTATGCAGGCCGCCCACACACCACGATTCTATGAAACAGAGTAGCCATCTGCAAAGTTCGTCTGTCTCTCATATTTAACCATCCGGCCATACTCAATTTGTGTGTGATGTGGTCAAATTTCTTTATACCGAATATCAATCTAATACAAGAATTCTGGACTCTCTGAATACGTGAGACAGAATTAGCACTTAAACATGGACCATACAACTCACAGCCAAACGAAAAATGCGACAATACCAACGAGTCGCACAGGCTACGCTTGGTGTCAATCGCAAGACAGTGCCTATGGGGGAATATCAAGTTTAAATTGACGTAAGCACGTCTAACGCATTGAAGAACATGCGTATCAAATCTCAGTTGAGTGTCCAAAACAACTCCTAAGTTTTTCGACTCAGATTGAACAGGTAGATTTACACCTGCAATATTGAGATTTACATTACTTTGAAGCAGGAAAACACCACTCCTATTTCCGAAAAGGAGAACCACTATCTTTGAAGGATTCAAGACAAGTGCATGTCGAGATGAAAACTCTGAAATCGAATTCAGGTCACAATTAATATGCTGTATAGCCACCAGATTATCAGCGACAGAAAATGAGTGATAGGTCTGAATATCATCAGTATATATATGCATTCTGCAATGCCTCAGACTAGTATGAAAAAAGGCGGTATAAATAGTAAATAGAAGAGGACCCAATACTGAGTCCTGTGGAATGCTACGAGTAATAGACCTGTGATGGGAAGATTTTCCATTCAATGAGACACACTGGGCCCTACCACTCAAATAATAAGTAAGCATCTTAACAGCCGATTGCGATAACCCGACATAATTCAAAATGGAGAAGAGAAGCTCATGATCAAGGGTATCAAAGATTCGACAAAAATCCAATAAGGTAAGAACAGAGACTTTACCAGCATCAGCAGCAGTGAGCAGATCATCAGAGACCTCAAGCAGAGCAGTCGTACAACTGTGTTATAGTTAGTATTTTAACAAGACAACGTTGAAAGTATACAACGAGAGCATTTAGACATGGTTTCAGCAAAAAACCGAGTCGGTTCTACCGTAGCCAATTCAATCTTCGCACTTGAACTCTATTTTAAGTTTGTGTAAAATCATCAATATGAACAATGAATTAGAATTAAATACTGTCAACAGCCTGGCAACGAATTACAGAAGGGGTCACCGAAAGCTTTATAAAATCAATGTCTCTCTCGATATTGGTGCCGCTTTAATTAATAGCAATGGATATGACACAAAATATAAATGTTATTGATAGAATTGAGTTAACTAACTTTTCTCTCTAACAAAATATTTTTAATTAGCTGTCTATATTTCTGTTTATTTTAATTGTGTTCTTAATTTATGTACTTCTAATATTAATAAATAGTAATTCATTAAAAAAATATGAATACAAGATATTTTCAGCTTTTATACTATTGTTCAGTTTTTGTTGACTATGTTAGTATACATGAGCAAAGTTTATACAATAAAAGCAATACAATTAGAACTTGAGAAGAACAATACTTTACATATAAATTATTTAACATCTGAGCAGGAACCTCGAAAAATTAACTACATGAAAAGATAACATAACACGAATATAAGGGATAAAATAAAACCTACTTATATTTGAATACTATAAAACCTATATTCATACATAAGATTAATAGGATTACTATCAAGGAATATAAAATTCAAAATTAAGAAAACATTCACTAATGAGATCAATTATTACAAGGAAAATACGTATACATGTATTCAAATTCTAACAAATGATGTCATAACAATATAGAATAAATTAACAAAGGAGATCGAAAACATGATGTACAAAATACAAGGTACAGGAAAACCCAGATCAAGAAAGGAAAAGCTCAAGGCGCCACATCGTTAGCACAAGCGAGAATGTACATATGCACATTATCCCTATGACATAAGACCAATTTCGCGGACAACATTAAAGTTGAAGTTACTGCAACATGCATATTATATAAAGGACGTGTATGTATTTCGTAGAATATTTGTATTGCATTCTTATTAAATAGAAATGAGTTGCTAAAAAATGACTTCACATTGAACTTGGTCTGAATGCTTCATCATTGCAATATTAACACAATATATCTTAAAAAAACAGGTATTATTCCGAAACATATTTACAGGTTTTGGCATTCGTTTAATATTTCCACGCTGAAAGTTATTCAAGTAATTTTTTAAGAACGGCTATATACTTTTACAAGTATTGTGTGCAAAAAGCAAAACGAATCATCACATATTTCTAAACCAAATTTTGTACAAATGCTTACTTTGTTGAAAATAACAAGTAATTAAATTTTATTCAAATTCATACCCTTTGTAGAGAAAATTTAATGAGTTACCACTCCACGTAAACGAATATATTCGCCTGAAATTGCTTGTAACAAGATGATCTATTGTAAGCAAACAACTTTTAAGGTATCAGTCGTTATAAGTTCATTGGGGGTTTAGGAAACATACTAATCTTCGTCTTACCATGTCCCAGACATGGGTCTGGCGACTGCGCAGGCCAATTGGGAATATTAATTTTAGCCTCTTGTAGTAAGGTAAGAAATGCAGCATGAGGACAGGTATTGTCTGGAATGTGCATTATTTAGCCTTTAAATATATGGTAAATCGAATGGTTCCAGAACTTCGTAACCTACTTCCTATGCTATTTTCACCGCAAACTATCAATCTTCTAGTAAGTACAGTCTCACGTTCTATGGAAAAATACGAAAATTCCTTGCTCGTCTTCGACGACGGGTTCGTCTACAATGAACATATAAACAAAACAAAATTTGTTCGAGAAACACATGGAAACATAATCTCACATCTTTCCATTTAGTGGTTCTTCTAGGTTATCCAGTGCCTTTTCCACGATCTTGACAAATCTCTCTAGCTACAATTAACTTCAGCAATTTCTTTACATCACCTTTTTACATTTTAATATATTAATTCACGCCTACAGACTCTTACAACCGACATAATTCATGTTACTAAATAACCTAAATGTCGTTATGTTAACAATATTTATTATAAATCTGTAAACAAGGCCTTAATACAATTTCTTTAACAGAAACCTGATTTAACATTACATAGAATTTTGAAAATAACCTCCATAAATAACTTAAGCATTCACTCAATCTATCATAAAACGCTTTACTCACATTCTATAATTACCTATGTGTAATACTTCGACGGGTTACACGGATTCTATTTTTCATGTCCTCAATATCAGGTCCTTCCAAATAAAATACTTTCCGTGTCAGATAACCCGATCAAAAGAAAAACAGTATTGAGACGTCTGGACTTCTTATGGATATTCTATCACAATTCAGCCAAATTTCTTCTAATGTCAAAATAAGACAAATAATTATAACATAATAACCGTAAATGAAAAACTACTTTTAAATATGCCTATAATGCTTACCTATATTCTTTTTCTGGACACTGCGTGTGAGCCTCAAGATTAACATAAATGTTTTCTTAGGCCAAAATACGTTTGTTCCGTTTATGAACATTTCCATTTAGTAAAAACGTATGCTCTTGAGTGAACAAAATTAGATTCTTAAAGTTCGAAGTATCATAATTTCTACAAAAGTTTACAAAATCCCATCAATTTAACAATCTATGCCCATTACTATTCGTATATATACTCGTACATACGAGGGTAGTTTGACAAGTAGTGAGAATGGAAAAGAAAAACGAATTTTTTAAATACAAAATAATTTTTATTTTTCAATATATTCTCAAACTACCCCCGTACATACGAGGGTAGTTTGACAAGTAGTGAGTATGGAAAAGAAAAACGAATTTTTTAAATATAAAATCATTTTTATTTTTCAATATATTCTCCTAAAAGAGCAATACATTTATTCCAACGGTGCTCCAATGCCCTCATACCATCTCTAAAATGCGATTCCGGAAGGCTTGCAAAATACTCATTTACGAAGATGATAAGCTCGTCGTTAGACGAAAATTTCTTTCCACCTAGTGCCGTTTCCAATTTTGGAAAAAGGTGGAAGTGGGAAGGGGCTAGATCTGGGGAATAAGACGCATGCGGTATTAATTGTAAATGCAACTCGTGAATTTTGGACATCGCAACTGTACTGGTATGCGAGAGAGCATTGTTTTGGTGAAACAGAATCTTTTTCTTTGCCATTCCTGGCCGTTTAGCACGAATCTCAACATTTAATTTTTGCAGAAGTTCTGCATAATATTGTCCATTTATTGTGGCATCTTTTTGAAGGTAATCAATGAGCAAAATGCCCTTTGAATCCCAAACAATTGATGCCATCACCTTATTTGCCGATAGTGGCCGAAGTAGTTTTCGTTTTCTTTGGAGGTGCAGAACCACGTTCTAACCATTGTTTCGACTGTTGTTTAGTTTCGGGTGTACTGTAGTGTATCCAAGTTTCATCGCCAGTAACAAACCGCCTACAAAAATCGGGGCGCATCGCAATTCGTCCGAATTAAGTAGATGGACCCAAGGGTCAGAAAAGGTGATGGCGTAACTGGTCCGATCAGATGATCCGGGTAAGGGTCGGCTAATACAGATAATCTTTTAATCCCCAATTTCTTAAATTGTACAAATAGGCGTAATTAATATATAATTTGACAAATAGATATAATTGTAAATAATTTTGGAAATAGACATAATTAATAAATAAGTCGCCTACAAAAATTAACCGGATTCCGCTTATAAAGGTCCAAGCATTCATTGGAAATGCGCAAACGAGTGAACTTTTGATCAGTCGTAAGCAATCGCGGCACCCATCTTGCCGAAAGCTTGAAAAGGCCCAATTCTTTCGTTGTGTACGGGTTCTGTTGAAATGTTTACCATGTTAGCTATCTCTCTCACTTTGAGTCGTCCATCTTGCGTAATAATATTATGGATTTTTATAATTATTTCCTTACAAGTCACGATTTTGGGTGCTCCAGAGCGCGCTTTATCAACACAGCTTGTTCTACCAGGTTTAAATTTATTTACCCATCTACTTATTGTGGCGGATAATGGAGCAGATTCACCTAATGTTTCCTGTAACTCATCTTTGATTTTCGTAGCTTTCATACCCTTAATTACGAAGTATTTAATCACCGCACGATACTCTGCTTTTTCCATTTTAACAAAACGAAGTGTTGCTTCTTGTTCAATCAGCTGTCAAAAATAAACTAATCAACCGATTTATCTACATATCGGAATGTAAACATATAAATAGGTAACCTAAATTAAAGTGCATTTGTTTTAACAATTAAAGCGCAACCTATGTGTCATTCTCACTACTTGTCAAACTATCCTTGTACATATGTATATCATCAATATTGAAAAACTGTTTTGCATAATAAACTTCTAGTTACGAGGGAGCGTTTTTATATTCGCGGAATGGGGGGCAAGGGGTGGAAATGAAAAAATCAAACTATTTTTCTTTTTCAATATATTCACCTGCAAGACGGATACATTTTTCACATCTTTCAATTAATTTATTTATACCCTCATAAAAAAATGATTTCTCTTTATCTGCAAAATACGCCGAAACTGCCTCCTTGACTTCATCATCGGCAGTAAATTTTTTACCCCGCAGCTCTTTTTTCATTTTCGGAAACAGGCAATAATCACTCGGGGCCAGGTTTGAGCTGTAGGGTGGGTGATTCACAATTTCGAAGCCCACCTTTTGCAGGGCAGCTAACGCAACGCGGCTCCTGTGGACGGGCGCGTTGTCGTGTAAAAGCAGAACACCTTTTGTCAATTTTCCCCGTCTTTTCTCTTTAATGGCTTCTTTTAGTCGCTCTAGTATTGAAGCGTAATATTTTCCGGTTATAGAAACACCTTTATCTTTATAATCAATCAACAAAATCCTTTCTTGTTCCAAAATACCGTTGCCATGAGTTTCCCAGCTGATTGTGACACTTTAAATTTCTTGGGAGGTGCTGTGCCCTTTTTATGCCACTGCATGGAGTCTTGTTTGGACTCAGGTTCATAATGATGAACCCAAGTTTCGTCTCCAGTAACAATTCCACTCAATACACCATCCTTGTCTTCATTACAGAGGTCCAAAAATGCACGCGAACACTCTACGCGCTGTTGTTTTTGCGGCGGCGTGAGCATTCTCGGCACCCATCTTGCGCTGACCTTAGACATGCCGAGATGATCGTGTAGGATTTTAAAAATTGTTGTATCGGATACTCCAACCATTTCTGCGAGTTGTTTCTTCTTTAGTCGAGCATCTTCGAGTACAATTTGTTCAACTTTTTGGATAAGTGCTGGCGTGGTCACCTCAATGCTCCTGCCCGGCCTCGGGTCGTCTTCAAGGGATTTCCTTCCTTGTTTAAATAAACTATGCCACTTGTACACCATGGTTTTTCCTGGACAAGAGTCGCCGTAAACCAATGACATCTCATTCATTATGGTCGCGACTGATTTTCCTTGCCTGGTAAGGAACTTTATAACGGCACGATATTCGATTTTTTCCATATTTCACTTTTCACTCCTGATTATGTTACTTGGTTGACGATAGCTCAAAGACTAACTGTCTAATAACAATGAAACTTCGTGTTTATACTAATCATGAGTCGTTGCACAGGCCACGCCCCCAATGCGCCTACTCACCCCTCTACAACCCGCTCATTCCGCGAATATAAAAACGCTCCCTCGTAAGTTATTACTGTACTATTAACTCATATTCATCTTTACTGAAGTGTTAATAAATTAAGTAAATAAATAAAAAACATTTTATATTACGATTTTCAATAATATACTAATTTCTACACTTAATATTTTCTTGACTTAAATAAAATATTTTCAGCCAGGAGAAATGTATAATTTAAGCCAATAATATTTAGTCATTAAAAGTCAACTGTTAATGGAAATTTACATAATCAAATAATAAAATATTTATGATGAAATCTAGTTCATCCTATTTAAAAATATTTCTTTTGCATAAACTTTGTGTTATGTCATATTTAATCACAGTAATTTTATAATTCTATAAAATACTATTATTAGCGTGAAGAATGCATGTAATATATTCTGTGGCGAACATATTTTTTTTTGGTTGAGTTGTTATATTTGTTATGTACTCGATTAACGGTGCTAATTTGATTTTAAGATAATTTTCTGCAAAATTGATGAACTACTTTCGTTTAAAATACCTTGAGTTAAATTCTTCATTTATAATGGTCTGTGATTTTATTGGGTTGTCGGGATATTCATGATGCATTTTGTAGCGTATAGTGCTAGATCATTTTTACAAGTACTTGAGTCATTCACATCTATTTTTTTGCTATTATATATGACAGCTGACCATTCCATCTTCATTTTGGAAGAAAGCTTAAGGATTCGATTAAGTAAATCTGGCTTGTTGACTTCCGTGGTTGTTGTCCATGGTTACTTCATACTGAGTTCCGCATTGGAACTTCGGTGTTTCTGATGCCGACATTTCGTTTTCACTTGCTTGAGACATTCTCAGGACTTAACTGCTACTTCTATTCGTTACTGTACAGAGACAGTTTTAGTGCAACAACGAAAGCAGTATCAGCAGACGTAGCGAGAACACGGTCCTAACCTAGGTCGTCCTAAGCTAGGACGAAGAAACCACAATTTGAGTAAAAAGTTGAAACTTTAATAAAAGTTGAAGCTGCACATTTCTGTCATATTTTATATCTTTTACTTTCTTAGGAGTGATAACGCTCGGGAAGTTTGTAAAAGATTATGTATGGTGACAATGCTTTACAAAAACGTGAATCTCTGCGATGGTTCATGAAACTCCAAATTGATGATTTCAACAACGGTCCTCAGTCAGATAGACCAAATGAGGTTGATCATAACAAAATAAAAACCTTGATCAAGTCAAACCCATGGTACATGACACGTTGTTACAGAAACATCAAACAGTTATCATTCAAGCGATCATTACAACATGAAAAAGCTAGGAGATGTCAACATGCTCAATATTTGTGTTCCTCGGCGAAGTTCACTTGATGGCACGATGGGTATAAGTATCTGCTGTCATTTCCTAGTGATGAGAATTGTATTATTTGTGGTGCGACCTAAAGATTAGCTTTTACCGTCATCGAAAACAGACATTTTCAGAGGAAAGTTATGCTCTTAACATAGTTGAATTTTAAAAATGTACATTTCTTCATAGATTATGGGCTATTTTCATTTCTTCATCTCAAGTTTGTCTCTGCCTCTCTATTCCCTTGTAATCTTTGTGGACAGGGAATTCGAAAATCCATTATCTCTTTACTACCCTAGTTCTCCCCGGTTTTTTTTATCTTTCCTCATCAGTGTTCCTTTTAGCGGCATGCAACTAAGTATGTCTCACGCTTCCTTTTCGCTAGTAATAGTTTACTCAAAATTCTTTACCGTTAATTCTGCTCCGAGTTCAGTATAGTTCTGATTTCTCTCTTTACTCCATCTTAATTAGCAGAAAAATGTGCTTCAGTGTCCGACTTTCCATAATATCTACATCTATCCTCCTCGGCCTTACCTATTCTCCTTGCGTGTGCCGCCAACACACCATGCTCTGTCAAAAGTCAACTTATATAATAGTCGATATCTTTATTTTCTACAGTTTAGTCATATTCTGATATCAGGAGCCAATTTCTTAGTCCATTACGCTACCAACTTACTTCGGTCCCATTCGTGTTGCCTGCCCATTCATCTATAATGTTTCCTCTGATGGTTGTCTATACATAGAACAAGCCTTCTTGCCGGCACTTATAAACTAGGTATTTACCTTTGGCCAGCAATTGTATATGCACTGCTCCAGTCATCACTTACAAATCCTTGGTCGACACAGTTCTGAACGCAGAGAACACTTTAATCAAGTACTTTCTTCCCTCTTATTCCATTTGATTTCCGTATTTTTTTATGGAGTGCTCCATACAATATAGATGTTCTATAAAGGGACGTAGGTGGCACCACGCAAGAAATCATATGCTTTTTCAGACTCTTAGAACCACTGATGTTTGGCGTCAATCTAATCAAAACAGCCTTGATTTCTTTTCGTTTTGTTTGCTACTCCTTCGATGTGTTCACCGAATGTCATTTTCTCATCGACTATCTCTCTTAGCGTTAATTGCTCTTCCTTTTCACCCTTTATAATGAACGCCCGTTACTTGTGGTGCTAGCTCTAGTCGATGTTCTCCATAAAAGAAAGATTTTCTTTATTTTCGGTGCTCACTATAAGAACTGTATCGTCCAAGAAGTTCATCGTTATGGCTCCCTCCGTTAGATACATGTGCTTATAGCACGTTTCACAGGGTCGGCTCCAATATAAAGCCGTGTGAAACTACCTGTTGATATCTCTACTTCTTATTCATCAATGGAAATTTTTCTGAAAATAATTACACACAATATTTATCAGATAGAGTGAGATACAGCTTTTCTGTGGTTTCACTATTATACTACTATGGGTCCCTGATTTAAAGGCATTATTAACAGCTAAAGCTATTAGAACAGTACAACTTTCTCTACTCGTATGCCTTTTTCCTACCACTTTTCCAATGGTCTGCAACATTGACTGACCTTCGCATTCCAAGCTGATACTATGTCATTCCTCTTTCACCGGATTCTGTTTGTATCCTTTATTTTACTATTGATTCGTAAAGCTTAGTTCAGAGTGTTTAATAGACATCGTACATGCGATCACTTTTCTTGGTTGTTTTACACCTTTCGGTGTCAATGGATTCTTTAGATTTATTTTTTAGAATTTTAACTTGTCAAAATAAATGTGAATTGTAAGCATGTCAAGGTAAAATTACAAAATCGTTGCTAAATTAAGGAAATAATTGTTAGCTATTGATAGCCCATTGTAATATGAAAGAAAACGTGTAGAATTAATCTTGAAATTATGAAATAAGTTTAATGAAAAATAACGAAGTACTTTTAAAATATATTCTTTTAAATGTTATGTGTATATAAACAAAACGACTTTACGCAAAATGTTAAAATAAATATATGACGAAGTATTTCCTGAATTTTTTTTAAATTTTCTCATATTTACGAACAGTGTTTGTCAGACACTACGAGATCTAAAAATTCATTCACACGTTTGCCAAACACTAATAACTAACAAAAGGAAATTATATTTACGTATTCAACCGGACTGAATATTCTTTAATGTTTACATGCGTCTGTCTTAAGGCACAGTAATGTACTTCCAATACACATACATACATTACGTATGAATCACTTGTTACACCTTACAAAAAGTAAAAGGTGTTCGGCAACTTATTAAAAGGAAAAGTTAAAAAAGGAACATGGAAAACATATTCATTATAGTTCGTCGTACCTAAACAGCTTTACATGTTACGAAACCTTCCCAAAACTGTGTTAAATAAAACGTAATTAAATAAATAATAATGTGATTAAGTAAATCATTTCAACGAATTATTAAATTTGGTTCACGCAATTTTTTTATAGTTCTGTAACATCCTCTACTTTTTGTAACCCAACTCCTACTGGCTTCATTATTGCATACTTATAAGTAGCGCATATTGCTAGAAAACCATGTTTCTCAATTCTGCGATATCATATTAACGAAATGAAATATCTACCTACCTACGAATATTATGTTAACAATAGTAAAATTGAATAATCGTTAAACTATGACAGTGCAGATATATGAGTCCATGTTAACAATGGAAAGATTAGACAATCATTAAACTATGACAGTGTAGATGTATGAGTCCATTAAGAAAATGTTAAACTATGGAATAATTTTACATTTATGTAATATAATACTGTTCAAAATTATAATTATAAATAGTATTGAAATTCAATTCCATATTTTATTTGGTTAATTTTGACACAATACACATGTCTGCAGCAGAGAAACAGAACTTTTTTAAAATAGTAATCCCCATCTATTAAAAATATATACGTCGGTATGATAGATCTTTCATCAATATTATATCAAAATATCGTGACAATTGCATCATTAGAAGCATAGAAATTGCGCATAAAATAACAATGTGTATTTGGCATTGGTCGAAAAATGAATTTTGAACAAAGAGCAAAAATCAAGTTCTATTTTAAACTTGTTAAATCGTTTAATTTGATGAAACAAGTGTATGGTGATGCGTGTTTATCACGTACGAGTGTGCATGAGTGATATAAACGATTTAAAGACGGTCGTATGGATATCCTGGTGCAAAAAACCTGTGGTTACGGAAAGTAACATTGAACTCCTCATTGCGTTGCGTGGGAATGGAATTAAATATTTCCAAAGATTCGATTTGTCCTATTTTGACACAGCATTTGGAACTGAGTAAGATTTGTGCAAGGTTTGTACCACACAAGCTAACTGATGATCAAAAATTGCTCCGAATTCAACATTGTACAGGCTTGATTAAAGACTCAGAAAAGGTCGAAAACTTCAGATATTCTTTGTAACTGGGGATTAGATGTGTTATTTTCATATGACGCAGAGATCAAGCGTCAAAACTCTGAATGGAAGCATCCAAGCGAAGGAATACCGAAAAAAAGCCATTTGGAGAAGTAAAAAGTGAAAACACTGTTGATTTGTTTTTATGATTTGAAAGGCATTGTGTACAAAGAGTTTATACCAACTAATCAAACAGTCAATGCAGTATATTACCTTGATGTTATGAAGCGTCTTTTGGCGCGTATTCATCGTGCGTGCTCTTAATATCATAAAGATGGTAGTTGGTGTTTGTCACATGATAATGCACCATCTCATCGCTAGATGCTTATCACTGATTTTCTAACTACAAATGGCATTTTAACCATCAACCATTCACCGGGTTTGGCCCCTGTGATTTCTATATACTCTCCAAACTACATTTGCCGATGAAATGACAGCGTTATGCCAATGTCGAAGCCATTAAAAGATGCCTTGAAGGACATATCTAAAGATGAACTTAAAAATTCATTCGATATATTAATTGACCGTGCAAAAGGTATTATCGAAGTTGAAGGCACTACTTTGAATTAAATAAATGAATTTTACCAAAGTTGCAAGCTTTTGTTTTTATTTTAATAAAGCTCGGTTTTCTCAGCCAATCATTTGTAATGATGATCAAAGAAACTATGTAAAGATTTACAAAAAGATCTCGACTGAAATTCATGGAAATGGAACTTAGAATAAACGAAATAATAATTCATCGCATTTTAACCAAAAAATTTTGCCTTGAAAAGCTAAATTCAAAGTTGTTTCTATATTACCAGCGCATTAGGCATTGCCAAGACATTATTAGAGAAGTTCGAGATACGAGAACTACTTTAAAACAATCATAGAAGAGTGGGCTAAAATGTCCGTGGAACGACGGATAGATGAAGCGGCGTTAGACTGTTTTATGATGTATCGACAAGTTGTCCTAACAACTTCGACTGTCAAATTTTAAGTTACTACATTTTTAGTTTCATTCTAAGGATTGCTTAATTAAGAGTGTTTGACAAGATAGATGGTATTAAAAATCGTATCATGAAGTGAATGTTTTTGAAAGGCTTACCAGAAACAAATATTCATAATATAAATAAGATGAAAAATGGTCGGAAGAACTCGATTTCTTCATTTTGCACTGTTGATAAATTTGGAGTTTAAATGTGGTTGTTAATTAAAAATATACTGAAAACTGTTGAAAAAGAGTTTATTGTGGTGTTATAACACCGTCGTTCGAAAGCATTTGAGATAACGCCGATTGTATACATCTCTAAAGAACACACGACGTACATTTTAAATGAGGTGTTAAAAATTGATACAAATAAAAATTTCGCGTGAATGTTTGGAATGTTTTTGAAAACACAAGGTAAATTTTATGCACCGGTTTATCACCTCAAATAAGACTTTAACTTACCATATAAGCCTGAAACAAGATAATAATCTAAACTGTACCGGCACAGTGATCCTCCTCCCGCACAGATCTGCTACATTCGCAGGAAAGATGAGTTCCATTTTTTGTTCAACAAATGGTATTCTTATTGTTGATTACTATCTAAAAGGCCAAACCATCACAATCACATACTACGCTTGTCTTTTAAATAAATCAAAGCAAAAAAAATAATGAAAGCATTCCGATTTAGCTAGGAAAGAAATCGTTTCTTACCAAGATAATGCATGGTCCTACACAAGTGTTGTTGTTATGGCAAAAATTAAATTAGGATCGATTTGTAACCGAATCCACTTTATTCGTCGATTTTAGCGCCGTCAGATTATCACATTTTTTCACACCTAAAAAGCAGAAATTTTCAACAAACAGCGATGTCGAAGTTGCTGCGAATATTAATTTTAATGAATTTGAAAGTTATGTAGTTTATCAAGGCATAGAGACTATGGATCATCGGTGGTTCAAATGTATCTTATTGGCATGGGATCGTGTTGAGAACTTAACACAACAGCAAAGAGTTCTTTTATTTTTTTTCATTCCACGGACTTTTTAGCCCACTCTTTTAACTGGTGTGCAATACGTTTTTTCAATGTTATCCAGAAACCAGTAGCCAATCATTTTATGAAGAAAATCCAAAAAAATTTCATTTTAAGACGAGAAAAAAATAAAAATGTTCATTGTTTTTACGATTCCAAGTGAACTATCCATAAAGGATTCACTCGAAGTGGTATAGGATTGGTGTATTGAGCTGTTTGAATCAGATTGTTGGCGATTATTGCACGATGATGCGCCCCCTTACCTTTTTCTGTGAAATACGATTTCTATAAAACATATAACATCGTACATTGAAAATATCGTAAATATTTCACATTCTAAAAAACACTGTTAATAAAATGTTATCCTAATAGTTTCCTAAGTCTTTACCGTCTCTATTTTTACTCTTTCATTTTATTATTGGTATTTGAATTAAATAACTGATCGAATACTTAACCAATGAAGGATCGCCTTGAGCATTACTTTCTGCAAGATGTACTTGGTCTGCCTCTGGTGTGCGTTTCATTCAGCGTACGGTTAAATAGGCGGTAAAAACTTATTTATATTTGGGGCTGCTTCCTGCCTCTCTGATAATGGATTCGGATTTATAAAGCATTTTTACTTAAAATTTTAATGTCTATAGAATGATTAAAATTTATAAGCGTGATCTATTGTCTGTATCATTTAGATACATCTTCGAGTGTCTAAATGATAGCGACAATTATATCATACAAGGAGATAAGAGAGGAGACGTCCCAATCCTTGGATGAAAAGCCAATTAAAAATGTGAACAACAGACTTGAACGAAAGCCAGAGATTAGCTTGAAACAGCTGCCACAAGGAATTAGGAAGAAATTGAGCTCGTTTCCGACTAAGTATGCCGAAAATTTAGTCGCAATCATACCGTGAAGATATCAAACTATTCTCGAACACATTGGACATTCAACCGAATGATTCCTTGTAAAACAAAAAAAATAAATACCATTTACCCTTTTTGAAATTTTCCAGTTTAAGGAAAAATACAACCTGATTTGACATTTATAGTATCCGGTGGAGTTATTAAAAGCAATACAATTACTAATTATTACAGAATACTACAATATTTTATTGTAAAATAAACGTCTAGCAATACACATAGGAGGATAGTTTGACAAGTAGTGAGAATGACACATAGGTGGCGCTCTAATTGGTAAAACAAATGCATTGTAATTTAGGTTGTTTATTTATATGTTTACCTTCCGATATTTAGATAAATCGGTTGATTAATTTATTTTTGACAGCTGATTGAAAAAGAAGCAACACGTCGTTTTGTTAAAATGGAAAAAGCAGAGTATCGTGCAATACTTCATAATTAAGGGTATGAAAGCTACCGAAATAAAAGATGAGTTACGGGAAATATTAGGTGAATCTGCTCTATCATTCGCCACAATAAGTAGATGGGTAAATGAATTTAAACGTGGTAGAGCAAGCTGTGTTGATGAAGCGCGCTCTGAAGCACCCAAAATCGTGACTTCTAAGAAAATGATTATAAAAATCCATAATATTATTACGCAAGATCGACGACTCCAAATGAGAGAGATAGCAGACATGGTAAACATTTCAACAGAACGAGTACAGCACATTTTAATGAAAGAGTTGGGTCTTTCCAAGCTTTCGGCAAGATGGGTGCCGCGATTGCTTACGACTGATCAAAAGTTCACTCGTTTGCGCATTTCCAATCAATATTTTGACCTTTATAACCGGAATCCGGTTGATTTTTGTCGGCGATTTGTTACTTGCTATGAAACTTGGATACACTACAATACACCCGAAACTAAACAACAGTCGAAACAATGGTTAGAACGTGGTTCTGCACCTCCAAAGAAAGCGAAAACCACTTTATCAGCAAACAAAGTGATGGCATAAATTTTTAGGATTCAAGGGGCATTTTGCTCATTGATACCTTCAGAAAGGTGCCACAATAAACGGACAATATTACGCAGAACTTCTACAAACATTAAATGTTGAGATTCGTGCTAAACAGCCGTTTCACCAAGACAACGTTCCCTCGCATACCAGCACAATTGCGATGTCCAAAACCCACGAGTTGGATTTCCAATTAGTACCGCAAGCGCCTTGTTCGCCGGATCTAGCCCCTTCCGACTTCCACCTATTTCCAAAATTGAAAACGGCACTAGGTGGAAAGAAATTTTCGTCTAACGACGAGCTTATCATCTTCGTAAATGAGTATTTTGCAAGCCTTCCGGAATCGCATTTTAGAGATGGCATAAGGGCATTGGAGCACCGTTGGAATAAATGTATTGCTCTTTTAGGAGAATATATTGAAAAATAAAAATTATTTTGTATTTAAAAAATTCGTTTTTCTTTTCCATTCTCACTACTTGTCAAACTACACCCGTATATGTGATTTGTAGTACTTATTACACAATCAACTATGGAATACTAGATATACTAAAGGTCAGTATAGCACAAATGCTTGTAAACGACCTTCATATTTAAAACTTGCTGTAACTGTAATTACAAGTAAAATGATTACAAAATCTATCGATTTTAACATATGTCAGCAATATAAATTTTTTACACGCAAAAAGTTATACATTCAAATAGGAGTTAATATTGACATTGCATTAATTACATAGATGTAGAGACATCCGTTGGAAAAAGTGAATAGACTCTAATTGAAAATTCAAAATTATGTTTTATACTTTATCTAAAATGCTAATACGAGTGGTAAATAGTACAAATTAATTAAGAGAAATGAATAATTTGTCATATTATTAAGTACTAAACATCCTCCTAAAGATTAATTACCTTAATTAAGTAATTAACGAGAACATGGCTAATGAAAAAATCATTACGTCCACAAAAAGTGTGCGTGATTTTCAGTAATATTTATGCACAGACATTTGCTTTGGGTTCATTATTTTCACACGGGATTTTATTTTATAAATTTCTTTATGCCTTAATAATTACATTCGATCTCTCGTTAATATTAAGAATTAGTTTATGAATTTTATATTATGTTTAGTATAATACTTGCGTATAATCATGTAAAATCTATTTAAACAGCGTAAAAATTAAATGGCGTTTCAATGCTAGACCTATTTTAAGTTTTATTAATGCTGTGTACATGATAGTAGATAAAGGTTCTTATGTACAGTACCGCGCAATTAAATAGGACCACCCACATTTCTTAGAAACTAACACTCATCTCCAGATTAAAGACAATTAGAGGGGGTTACTTTTACCTGCTTTCATCATTCCGAGTGCAGCATTGTATGCGTAAAGTGAAAGTTTTATTTGCAGATAAGGAATTTGTGATAGATCATAATTAGTTATAATGTAGTAATTGTGACATTTAATTTTTGTGTATTTTCTTGTATGTTGTGAGGGGTCGCGATTTTTGAACGGCGAGAAACCGCAAAGACAGTAGCAATGCAAAAAAGGTTAGATTATTCTAACGCCATTAAGATTTCCTGGCTTCATTTTAGTTATTAGTGTTATTGAAACATCTTTTTCTTCGTGATTGCAACAAATAATTAATTTCAATCAATTTTCCAGCTATTTTAAGTAATTCTGTAATTAGTCGCAATTTAATAATGATCTCGTAAAATGTTAATATCTTGTTCACCCTTTTCTTTTCTTAGAAATGGTATATAACATAGGAGATGACTAACAAACTTTCTATATTCTTGTTAAATAGAATGTTAGGAAGTTAATAACGTGAGTAAATTAAAACGCTTTCTTGGGTAATGTGAGTTAGCATTTTCCTTGGAAAAAAGAATAATCCTGCAACTTTAGTTAGATCAGAAAATGCTAATTCGAAAAACTAGTCGAAATGCAATAAGGTTGTTATAGAAGTGGATCGATATGATTTCACGCTCACGTGGCTTTCGTATATTACCTTTGTCTTAATTTAATAAATCACCATCTTGTTTCTGGCGTCATCTTTTAATACGGACGTAATGAGGACTGCGTCAACTAGTAATTGACACCCTGTAATCGTTCCATCGCACGAGTTGTTCTAATTTTTCTTGTAGTACGTCATAATCAGGCCTTGTTATATATATGTACTACAACAAAGCCTATATAATATAACTAATTAAGTAGTTAAGTAACTTGTAGT
Organism: Dermolepida albohirtum; assembly: GCA_031893035.1. Lineage (NCBI taxonomy): Eukaryota > Metazoa > Arthropoda > Insecta > Coleoptera > Scarabaeidae > Dermolepida > Dermolepida albohirtum. The sequence goes on from JAVIWB010003080.1 coordinate 144,494, forward strand.
ACGTCATACTCAGGCCTTGTTATATATAATATAACAAGGCCTATATAATATAACAAGGTCTGGTTATGACGTACTACAAGAAAAATTATAACAACTCGTTCGGTGGAACGGTTACAGAGTGTCAATTACTAGTTGACGCAGTCCTCATTACGTCCGTATTGTATATATATTTAAACAAATGATGATTTGAATAAACTTTCTCATAAAGACCACAAACCATCATAAAGAAGTGATATTTAATTCAATTTATTTTCGATTATTAACTTAAATACCTTTGATTTAGTGTGTTTTAAAAGAAATAACGGTAATACAATTCACTATATGTCTTATATATTTTATATTACAATTCCTTGTAATATAAAATATAGAATGTTTGTAAACCGAATATGTATTCAGAGTGTCTACATGTTTGATGTATAATATATAAGTATTGAATATTTTATTGCTCACTAAATCTATATATATACGAGGATAGTTTGACAAGTAGTAAGAATGACACATAGGTGGCGCTCTAATTGGTAAAATAAATGCACTGTAATTTAGGTTGGCTATTTATATGTTTACATTCCGATATTTAGATAAATCGGTTGATTAGTTTATTTTTGACAGCTGATTGAAAAAGAAGCAACACGTCCTTTTGTTAAAATGAAAAAAGCAGAGTATCGTGCGGTGATTAAATACTTCGTAATTAAGCGTATGAAAGCTACCGAAATAATCTGCTCCATCATCCGCCACAATAAGTAGATGGGTAAATGAATTTAAACGTGGTAGAACAAGCTGTATCGATAAAGCGCGCTGGGGAGCACCCAAAATCGTGACTTCTAAGGAAATGATTATAAAAATCTATAATATTATTACGCAAGATTGACGACTCAAAGTGAGAGAGATAACACACATGGTAAATATTTCAACAAAACGCGTACACCACATTTTAACGAAAGAATTGGGCCTTTCTAAGCTTTCGGCAAGATGGTTGCCGCGACTGCTTACGGCTGATCAAAAGTTCTCTCGTTCGCGCATTTCCAATGAGTGTTTGGACCTTTATAAGCGGAATCCGGTTGATTTTTGTAGGCGATTTGTTACTTGTGATGAAACGTGGAAACACTACAGTACACCCGAAACTAAACAACAGTCGGAACAGTGGTTAGAACGTAGTTCTGCACCTCCAAAGAAACCGAAAACCACTTTATCGGCAAACAAGGTGATGGCATCAATTTTTTGGGATTCAAAGGGCATTTTGTTCATTGATTACTTTCAGAAAGGTGCCACAATAAACGGACAATATTATGCAGAACTTCTACAAAAATTAAATGTTGAGGTTCGTGCTAAACGGCCAGGAATGGCAAAGAAAAATATTCTGTTTCACCAAGACAACGCTCCCTCGCATTCTAGCACAGTTGCGATGTCCAAAATCCACGAGTTGCATTTCCAATTAGTACCGCATGCGTCTTATTCGCCGGATCTAGCCCCTTCCAACTTCCACCTTTTTCCAAAATTGAAAACGGCACTAGGTGAAAAGAAATTTTCGTCTAACGACGAGCTAATCATCTTCGTAAATGAGTATTTTGCAAGCCCTCGGAATCGCATTTTAGAGATGGCATAAGGACATTGGGGCACCGTTGGAATAAATGTATTGCCCTTTTACGAGAATATATAGAAAAATAAAAATTATTTTGTATTTAAAAAATTCGTTTTTCATTTCCATTCTCACTACTTGTCAAATTATCCTCGTATATATTTAAATAGACGAACCAGGGAAGATATGTATTGTACTGAAACGTTTTTTTCTCACTCAATCGATAAATCAGTAAATTGTATCTTTACGTTGGTAGTTGTGACTCGCATATTCCTTTTTCCTCATTTTTTTTCTTCCTATCTCAACCCTTGGAAGATGGTTGTATGACCTGAACATATTTCTTTGAACCTTTTGGTTTCAGTACTAGCGAATAACTTCTAGGAAATTTAATGCCGTGGCGCTCCTTTAAGATTATTTTGTACAGAGAACCCTCCCTAACTCCCTGTAGTACTAGGTAGTCAGCACCATAGAAGTAGGTCATAGAATCCTTCACAGATAAGGAATATAAACTTTGGATGTAGCTAATCACAGATATGATTTGATAGAGGCGTAACACTGGTCCACCGTTGGTCTGAGTCTCCTGAGTTGCCTCTCTCTCTCTCTCTCTATATATATATATATATATATATATATATATATATATATATATATGTATCTACTCAAATGTGATTTTTGGAAATCTTGTGTTTATGCTTCTTATTCTCTCACTAGGTATTCAGGATTCACTGCCAAAAATTAACACTAGTTCTATACTACCTAGAATACTTTCATCTTGATTAGTCCACGATATTTATTTATTGTTTTGTAGAAATCTTTCATAGTAAAGTCTTTCTTTCTTATTGTCTACGATTACTCCTAAATATTGGGGCACCAATTTGCTTGTTAATTTCCTATTATCATCACTTTGGTTTTGTCTTTATTTTTATTTCCATTTTTTCGTAACTTTTACATCTGCAGCTAGTACCGTAGTGAAGTATGTGCTTTTGTAATTGGTTACATGTAAACTTATACCACCAGTTTGAAATTATCTTTATAAACTAACTTCCTTCTATCTTTCCGAATAATACTGTCTAATACCTTTCCTCGAAACTTCAAACCACTTATATTATTACGAGTACATTATTGAAGTTTAATCCAAATTTAATCTTTTCATATGCTCTCACATGAAAGATTCTATCGCAATTTTTCTATTTTATTTAATTTTTTTTTAATTGTCTTACAACTAATTCACAATAACTTACACTACATTGATGTTCATTCCTTCTGTAAGTTTTATAAATGTCATATTCAAGCATACAAATTTTTTCAGTTTTACTTTTAGTTAAAATATATAAAATTATATACATTTAGACTTTATTTAAAAAGTTTATGCTACTATATGCATAAGAAATTAATTCTAGTATCCTTAATTAATTTTAATTAAAATTGAATCCCCCATGCCTTGCTTTTATAATTTTATATCATAACTGTTAAAGTATCATGTGATAAACGACTTTTCTTAACTGCTAAATCAATTCACAACGCCAGTATCTAAAAACCAGTAATATTGTCCGCATTACCGTCAAATAAACTTGCGTAATTTTGTTATGTAACACTATTAATAATTATACTTCTCAATTTGGCTGGTCTTTCTTGAAAATAACATGATGTCTCGTCCGTGCGCATTCCTACATATTGTTTTTAACTCGAAGCGATGTTTATATAATTACAAATACTTACGTGTGTATTGAACTTCTGGAATTAAAATAGTTTGTTTGTTTCGCATTATGCAAAAGCCTTATTTAACTCAGAGCCTTCTTTGAGTGTTAACCATAATAGGTATATATATATATATATATATATATATATATATATATATATATATATATATATGTGTAGTATAACTTAATATTTCCACGTACCAATTTCGGTTATATACATACATATGTTTTCTCCAAAAATTCAATATTTTCTCTTAAAAAGTTTATTTTGAAATAAATAGTATTACTTTCGATTCATAAATATTTATGTAAGTATGTGTCTTACACAAGATACCTATGTAAATTAATTCGAAATGTCCAATTATAACGAAATTACTTTCCGCAAGGATTATATAGTGTATACGGAACCAGCAACGTGTAGGTATATACATAAATATATATGTATATACTTATGTACATATACATATATAGGTGCATGTAGTAGAGCATGATTACTACTAGAGAGATAATTGTCCGCTTATATAAAAAAGGCACGTGTTAAGATTGTCTAGCACTCAAATAAACACCTTGGTGATAAACAGTGAAATATAAATGAAATAGCTACTCCATATGCATATGTATATATTCGCAAATCGAAACCGGAAATAAAATTTCTAAATTTTATTTCCAGACAATAAAGAAATGTGAATTAATCGACATTTTACTTGGTGTTATTTTTTTAAATCATGTGATGTTAGAGATGTTCTACTTACAAGTGTGGCGATATGGATAAAAAATTATTTCTGTTTCAAAATTTCGAACGTATAAAGTGCTTCCATCTCCAAAGACTCTTCAAAATTTCATAAATAGAATGTTGTTATGTAAATAAAAGCTTTCTGTTTACAGACAAATGACCAAAATGAAATTAGATAAATTTGGTTTTTCTGTCAAGCTCTTCAATAGATTTCGTTTGAAAAACTAACGCATACGTGTATATTTATTGTTGAAATTAAGCTGCAAATAGCGAAATCTTTTTAATAGTAAATTTATTTTTGTCTAGAAACAATCAAAAATTGTAATGTATGTAAATACGCCGAGTGCAATTACTGCTAGAGTTGTATATTACGCGAATCTGTATAAGATGCATTTCAGTAATTCAAGTTTTGGAGATGGAAGCGCTTCGGTACTATAATCTTTTGTAATCTTAAGTTGGCATGTCTAAAGAACAATTTATTTGGCAGCTGAAGAGATGGAACTATCCCAGAAAACTGTAAAGGATTTGGAGAATTTCATAGGAAACGCACAAGAACGCCTAAGACATATTGTAATATGGTTCGTAGCAATGACAAGCCTGATGCGTCCGTCAAATAATAAGGCCAACGTTGCCATTGCACTCGTAGTAATACATATCCTTCTTGAAATGTAGATGTTAAAGTAATATTTCGCTTCGGGTTTCGCATTAATTAATAGATAAAAAAGAATTAATGTGAGATGAAATCAACAATGTTTGCTGTCTGATATTAACAGTAATGTAAAATACACTACTTGCAGATTAGCATTAATTCATATGCAAGTATTATAAAAAATGTTATAACTCTTCTGTATCTGTTTAAATTTTATGGAGATGCTAATCGAACTTATACATAGTTATTGAATTGAAATTAAGTTTCTTGATGAAATCTCGAAATCTGCTTTTTCTTTCGAATGTAGTTTAATATAAAACATTAATTTGGATATAGAATAGAAAAGCTATCAACGAAATATTTACTTCGCTAAAAATATTCTTTAATTTGATTGAAAGCTAGTTCCTCTAAATTGACCATTAATTTAGTTATGGTTTTCCACCATTGAAACACATTTTCTATCTTACTAGTTTAGCATCTTTCGCTATAATATAAGTAATGTTGACTTTTAATGATAATGTAAGTAGTAAATAATCATCAAAAATAATCTTTTCTCAAATCTCAAATAATTATTACTATGAACTTGGTAACGAATAATCAGCAGGTGAAAACATTATCTCTTATTTCTACATTTTATATTTTTTAATTTTTGACTTCAAATCAAAATCACGAATTCGTCCTAACACTCATTTTCCAAATATGTTTCTGATCAATCTTTAATATTCTAGGTATCCAACGACAAGATACAGCCAATTTGTAATGTAAAACTTTTCTAGGCGACCTCCTAAAAAACGTTATGTTTCTGCAATAAGTTTTACTACAAACTTTCGATTATCAGATACCAGTAATGCCAAATCAATACCGTTCCCTTTACGACTATTTTCACTGCGGAATCACGTAATATATGTACGTGTCATATCATTATGAATTTGTTGCGGTTATGATGTAGATATACTTTATATCATATTTATTTTAAATTTAGTATTTCACTTTCATCTATTTTTCAATAGACATAAGTATCGCTACAAATTAAAATGAACACATTGTGTCTACAAAAACTTTTTCTACATTCGCAGATCAAAAGTTTCTATATTAGAGAAATTTCACCTTTCACACGATCAAGATACTGCAGTTACCAAATAAATGCTTCTAAAAATATACTGCGCTTAATAATGTTGCATGTGATAACATTTGTATGTATGTCAATGACCCCATATTTGACAATCATTTATAATTAAGAATAACATTTAGAAAAGATCTGTTTCTTTCAAAAAATACGTAGATTCAAATAATCTAAAATTATATGTGTGTAAAGCCTAAAGAATTACTTTCGAGCAACTTGCACGGATAATGCATTTTTTAGAATTGTCCACAAACGATGAATTCACAAGGTCAAACTACTATGTATTTTCATTGAAATGAGGCTAACAGAGTATCATATTAAGAAACAATAATGGGATCAGCTTCTGGTATGTTCGTGAGTTGGAATTTACAACATAATATAAAATACCACCGTTAAATTGGTACAAACTTCTTACAACATACATAATATTACAGTGTATTATGAACTAGTTAGAAATATTGAAGTAGTTAAAAATAAACAGAGAAGGAAGGAGAGTTACTCAACCTCTCATTTTGTTTGAACTGTAACCTTGGTAAAACAAATCCAATTATTTGAATGGAGTCCCTAAGCAAGACATGCGGAAGCGACCTCGTTTCATTTATTAATAGTTGATTCAGATATAATTAATGCAAGAATAATTCTAAATTTAATTTAGAGGCGTTTGCAATTCCAAAGGTTACCTGCGCCACCCTAATTAACGATTTCGTAAACTTTATGCGTTTATTTGAATAATTACAAATTAATTAATATGAAGTAAAATATTATGTCAATCTCTATAAAAAGAGTTATCCTTCAGCGACAACTTACTACATTGTTATTTGATACTGTGGTTTAGAAAAATCACAGCTAATGTATAGAATTTTTATAATCTTGTAAAATTATTTGTTTTTTTTAGTGGAACTAATATATTTTTTATAATTTATTACTTACGAGATCAGAAATTCAATTCACTAGCTAAAAACGAAACATAAAATTTTAATACTCTAAGAGTACCAGTATCTACCGAAGAGTAGGAATGAGTGAAAGTAGGTATTTTCCGAAGCGAATGTAGTGTGCAAGCTATAGAAGATATCAGTATTAATATACATTTTAACATACTTATTTGTGTCATGTATGTATATTTGGTTTTGTCCTATTAATGGGAGAAATTCGGTTGGGTAAAATACAAATAAAAAGTAAAATAAAAATATTTCATAGACACATAATAAAACTAATTCAGGTATTGAATATACGGAAATATACATACACATGTATGTATATACTATACGCTCTAATAAGCAAATAGCAATTTATGTAAGAGTATATAATAATTTCATCGTTGAAAATCTTCATTCATGTTCGAATTATCCTAGAAAGTTTCTAATATATTTGAAGTTCTTTTAAGTTGGCCTTTATATTTTAGTAAGAAACTTGTTTTAAATAAAAACGAGTATTTAAATATTACTACCTAAATAAAATTAATCACAAGAAATAAACAATAACAAGAAAAGGTTCAAAATCTTTTCCGAATTAACTAATAAAATACGGAAAACAAAAAGAATCAACTTTATCCATATTTGATTTCGTGTCTCAACCAAAGAAAAACGCATCTACGCGAAGCGATTGGCATAAATCGAATGCCACAAGTGCATGTGTACTTGACTGGCGGCCAATCTTGAAGTACATGAAGTTAGTAAGTTTTCATACATTAACTTAAAATACATACATTAGCAGCACTATCAAAAAAACTCTGAAGAAGTGAATTCGTATGTAGGCAACATTACATGGATATACTACATATACGAGGGTAGTTTGACAAGTAGTGAGAATGGAAAAGAAAAACGAATTTTTTAAATACAAAATAATTTTCATTTTTCAATATATTCTCCTAAAAGAGCAATACATTTATTCCAACGGGGCTCCAGTGCCCTTATGCCATCTCTAAAATGCGATTCCGGAAGGCTTGCAAAATACTCATTTACGAAGATGATAAGCTCGTCGTTAGACGAAAATTTCTTTCCACCTAGTGCCGTTTTCAATTTTGGAAAAAGGTGGACGTCGGAAGGGGCTAGATCCGGCGAATAAGGCGCATGCGGTACTAATTGGAAATGCAACTCGTGGATTTTGGATATCGCAACTGTGTTGGTATGCGAGGGCGCGTTGTCTTGGTGAAACAGAATCTTTTTCTTTGCCATTCCTGGCCGTTTAGCACGAATCTCAACATTTAATTTTTGTACAAGGTCTGCATAATATTGTCCGTTTATCGTGGCACCTTTCTGAAGGTAATGAATGAGCAAAATGCCCTTTGAATCCCAAAAAATTGATGCCATCACCTTGCTTGCCGATAAAGTGATTTTCGTTTTCTTTGGAGGTGCAGAACCACGTTCTAACCATTGTTTCGACTGTTGTTTAATTTCGGGTGTACTGTAGTGTATCCAAGTTTCATTGCAAGTAACAAATCGCCTACAAAAATCAACCGGATTCCACTTATAAAGATCCAAACACTCATTGGAAATGCGCAAACGAGTGAAATTTTTATCAGTCGTAAGCAATCGCGGCACCCATCTTGCCGAAAGCTTGGAAAAGCCCAATTCTTTCGTTAAAATGTGGTGTACGCGTTCTGTTGAAATGTTTACCATGTCTGCTACCTCTCTCATTTTGAGTTGTCGATCTTGCGTAATAATATTATGGATTTTTATAATCATGTCCTTAGAAGTCACGATTTTGAGTGCTCCAGAGCGCGCTTCATTAACACAGCTTGTTCTACCAGAAATATTTATATATTATTTCCCGTAACTCATCTTTTATTTCGGTAGCTTTCATACCCTTAATTACGAAGTATTTAATCACGGCACGAGACTCTGCTTTTTTTTTAACAAAACGACGTGTTGCTTCTTTTTCAATTAACTGTCAAAAATAAACTAATCAACCGATTTATATAAATATCGGAATGTAAACATATAAACAGGTAGCCTAAATTACAGCGCATTTGTTTTACCAATTAGAGCACCACCTATGTGTCATTCTCGCTACTTGTGAAACTATCCTCGTATGTATATAATATATTTTAATGATATTAGGCACTGTATAAATTGAAATATGATTACACTTGCTAGAGTTCTATGACTTGGAAGGGTTTGTGTCTTACTAATTTACTATTTCATACCCTTCCACGCTGTTTATTAATATGTTGGTACATTCTATGCATGTACGAGGTTTTGTTTTACTTTTAACTGTTTACGACTTCATTTTTACTGTAAACGTTATTATTAGTATTAGTTTTATTTTACGTATATTATTATACTTCTTTTTCTGTATATGACGGATCATATCACTAAAGCACTCTACATACCTACTGCTTGTCGTACAGCTTCTACTTTTACATCCTACTATCTCTATATGTTGAATAGGTAAATCATATTATTTGCAATTAACTTAGAAAGTAATATTGATATATAACCAGATGGAGACATTGCTTTTTCAACAAATTATAAACGCTACCTTTATTTTCATGGTATCGTATGCGTATACCTTTTCCATTCACAATCCTTGCATTGGTTCACTGGTTTCTCCACTCATCTTTGATCTTAACTTTTTTCCATTTTCTAACCTGATACTATCCCGGCTGCTATTGTAATCTTTTGTATATCCTGTCATTAGTCGTCACACAATTTTCCAATCAAATGCTGATATTAGAGTAAGAAATTTACACTGTACAATATTAGTATAGGCAATATGTTAATAAGATATGCTATCCAAAAATTCAATAGAAAATATTATAGCATCATAATTTATCGAGGAACTATTTTAAGATTACATAAGAGATTCGAAAGAGATAAGTATCGTTCCCAAAAAGAAAACGAAGAAGGAATATAATAAAGAAAATACAGGCACACTTTAAGCATTGGACACAGTCACTCAAAATCCCAAAGAACCACTTCGAAAATGCGCAATCGATTTAAATGCGAGCGCTTCATTTTTATCGTGTTGCAACACTAAAAATCAGTGAAGATTCCAAGCGGTTAGATTTGTGTTCATATGTGGGTTACAAAATTACAAATAATCCAAATTTTTACAAAAACATTTTCTTTTGACAAAAGCACACTTTCAAAAATGGTTAAATATCGCCCCAAAATACTGGCTGCGGTATAAGTCCAAACTTCGTTAATGCCAATTAACAGTATTTTAAAAGGATAAATATTTGGTGTATGGTACTGTATAGTAAGATTATTGATCCTTATTTCTTCAAGAAAACGCTTAATAATAATTGTTTGCGCTTACTAAATAACTTTTCTTAGACAATATTGATGTTCTTCCAAATTCATGGCCACCGCACTCACTTGACATAACAATTATTGAATCATGGATTTTTTTGAAGGGATGCCTAAAAGAAATATTGAATACTTACAAAATGATGAAAATATGTTAGAAAACCGTATAAGATAACTATTCATACCATACTCCGGAAATTCTAAAAAAATATATAAAGAATTTGAAGAGAGTATGGAATTTTATGTATGCAAAGATGATGAAATTATAAAACAACATATAAACATTACTTCTGATTTTTATAGCTTTTTTTGTTTCATCTATCTATTTATTAAAATATTTTCACCAGTAGTGGGTTTAATGTAGTTTATGTGACAGATTTCTGTTAATGTTTAACGAAAACCTTACTGTTTATTCTTATTTTAAATTTTTTAGAAAAAACAATTTTGCTTATTCAACTAAACTAGCAATTTGAAGTACTGAACAATTTCTTGCTTTCAAATTTTTTGGATAATATCTCTTATATTTATAATAATTTTACTAACATGTACTTTTACATTTCTTAATTTTCAGAACGCCCTGTATAATATTTTACAAATGGAACTTCCTAGAACAAGCAAAAATTTTATAAAGACTATTTTTTTCTAAGAAATCAATACAAAAATTTCTTCCTCTTTTACATCTATACCGCAACACCCTGTATATTGGTTTCATAGTAGTTGAATTCGAACATGATTTCCCCCTATTAAGAACATCGCGAGAGAAACTTATTTGGCGTTTAGATTAACAGGTTATATATGTTATGAAAGCAATTTAATGAGGTAGAAGCAACAATAACAAACAATTAAAATTTTTCCAAATTTAATTACAATTCACTATCAACAATAAATGCTAAATAAAATTGTGTAGACTTTCAGGGCCGGTATCACTTATAGTACAACCTTTTTCTGTTGTCATATGTGCTATTAGACTGTCTAATAGCAAATCTTGAAGAAACTAACAGCATGAATAGCGAAACGTCGACAGGAACTACGATAACACGACGAAACTCTAATAAATAACACTATTATAAAAAATAGTTTGTTTTATAAACATCTAACAAGATTATACATATATAAAACACATATGAAAGTATGTCTATTATTAATATTGACAAATTTCGATGTATACTTATTGAGTTCAATGTTGTATAAGTTCAACATTTCTAGGAGAAAGAACGACCACACCTCGCTCGATACATAATGTAATTGTGTTATTTTGTTTTCTCAATTTGTAAACATGCATTCTTCTTTTTCTACTTTCATTTTATTAATATTCATGAAATTTCATTTAACCTCATAGTCGGCGTTGAGTATGTCAAGGTCAACCACTATTGAACTAGTTGCATAAATTCTCAGATTTATCCAACAACAACAACGCATACTAATTACAATTTCGGAAACAACATTACTTCATTTTACATACTTTTATTTCATTTTATTATATGCTGTGCTGAAATAAATATAACATTTAAGCAGAAACAAATTTACCTTTACGAAAAGATCTATTGTCCATTCTATGAAACCTCATAATTGTTTACAGTATTTTCTTTTTACCAAGTGATTTCGCATCTCCCGAATTATTCTATTAACTTAATATTTGCAAGCTCACCATTGCATTGGATGCTATAATTAGTATTGTAAATAATTCTAGCTACAAATTGCTAAAAATACCTTTCTGCTATATTATCATTAATGCCATGCATTCACATGAATAATACACTCTACTGTCTATTATCGTAACTAACTCATTTTTTCATAAAAGATATCCGTTAAGATTGTTTGGATTCTTCGGGATTTTTATTGATTCTCGGATTTTGTGGCTATATGCAATAAAAAGGTTTGGGGGATAGAATATCAGCAAAATAAAATTTAATTTGATGTCCGATTTCCAATCTATGTTCAATAAGTGCAGATCAAACTACGTGCAGCACTCTACCACAACGTTCCCAAAAAGTAAACCCTGTAAACCAAAATTTAAACAAAAAACAACTACTTTAAATAAAACAAAAGTCAACCAATGATAAATATTAAGCAGAATCTTTATCCAACGCCACTTCAACTGTCTCTAAATTCTACTTATCTTACATCTAAGACTTTACCACCTGTCTCAATAAAATATTTTTCAAAAGAAAATAATTTGCGAACATTACCTAAACTTGTAATAATATTTTGAAAAGCAGTAAAGCTTTTGGTATTTACCAAACTCTAATTATACAGTAGCATGTAAATTGTTGAAAAAAGAATTTGGTCAGCATTAAGGTTGCAGAATATGAATTGCACCAAATCTTTGTGTATAATTTAAAAACTTACTCAACAGGACAATCGATCTTCGCAATTTCAGTATAACAATGTTATTGAAAACGGGAGTTGCTGTTTAATCACTTTAAAATAGCCAACTTTCGCCAGAACTCAACCAACGTATGGGAATATACTGATGAAAATATTAAAACTCCTCTGCATGTTATACAATACAGGTACAGTATAAAACATATTCTCTATTTTATACTCACTTATGTGAATTATAAAAATCATATATAAATCAAATGTGACGTACATATATTGGTAAGTTCCTCTAAATATCTTGTTATATTACATCCTATAAGCTTACTTTACTTGAAAATTCTGCAATTAACATTTTTTATTGCCTAAACTTCCTTCAGAATTGTATAGTAAATATGTTTAAAACTTGCTCTAATTTACATTATTGATTTATATTGTAACTTGTGACTAAGGCTGCAGAAACGAGTGCTTTCGCAGTAGCGTACGGCTCAGTTACTATCAATATTAAAAATAATAAATGTAATTACTTACTTTTTTAGTTTTTTTTTGTGTTGTTGATGTAGAGTAACGCAAAAATTAGCCGTAGTATTATGTCATTAGTACGCCTACCAATGCCGACTCTATCATACCCCTACGGCGAGATGAAAATATATTGGTGTATTTGGAAAAGAAGCGTTCTGCATGTATTGATGTGATGTTCGCGAATTTAAGAAGGACGTTCGCATCAAATTCGTGCTCTTGGTTTTCAGTTAAACTCTTGTCTGTACTCACCATAATTTGAAAATCTGGATTCTTATTTATAACCGCACACAATTTATCGGTTGTCAATCTTCCTATACTGTCTGTTAGATTTCCTAACGAGGCTTTGAGGTAATACACTATATTTAGCGCTTCATATAATGACAGCTTGGTGTTCTCTAATTTGGAAATAGTATCTAAAAGAATTGAATAATTTTCGGAAAATTGCTCTATTAGTGTATGGATATCGGTATCTGAAACTAGCTTCTAATTTACTGAAATTGCTTGACCATCTTACGGATTTAAATTTAAAATACAAGGTTTAATATGTAAAAATGTCTTGTAATATAAAGCAACTTCAAGCCACGTTCCCCATCTCATCAATACCGGCTGTGGTAGCTGAGGAATGTCCGGACAAGTCTGTTTAAACTCACGAATGCGTACTGGAGATTTAATAAAAACTTTTTTAGTAGAAACTATAAATTGATCTACTTTTGGATAACTGTTACTAATAAATTCAGCTACAAGATGACATGCATGGAGAAAACAGGTTACATGAAGCAATTAACGATAAGATTGTTTTAGTTGGTTGGGTGAAGCGCTGAAGGGAAGTTCAATATATCTACTATCCTTTCCGCGTTTGTCTTCTGCAATATTCTAATTACGTAAAAGAAGAGCCAAGGAAATCTCGCCACTTTTTAAAGTGCACACTAACACATTTAAAATACTATTTTTTCTTGCATCCGTTGTTTCATCTACCATCAGCCATATTTTTTGATCTTTCAACTCTGCTTTTATGTGATCCATAATCGCGTTTTTCACCCGAGGAAAGTTATACTGTAATTGACCTCTTGTTGGCAATCGCCATTTCGGAACGTATTTCCCCCAAAGGTTTCGAAATTCTTCATTGTCTACAATATTTTGTGGAATGTTGCGCACGCTTAACATAAAAATAAAGTCATATAGAAATTTACAATATCTACAATCTAATCCGGCATTCATACATATACCATACGCATATGAATCTCGACTTCCGCTATATCCGATCGCTTTCGAAATATGTCATCGCCACCAATGAGTGTGCACTCGTTACTGCAGGCTTACTTATGACATCTATTATACTTAGATTAAATTATTAGATTATTTGAAGTAACCGTGGAATAGTTTGACCTCTTTGCATATTTCTAAGGAGTTAATCTTAATTACAATTTTTGTAACCTTCACCTTATTTCACTTTTACTTTTACAGTTTATTTGATCGGGCTTCCCCATCGGACAATCCATGTCGTCTCCGGTGTTGACTCTCAATTTTATATATTTTTTACCTATGTTTGATAACTCTACTACAACTAACAGCGTATACCGATGGTTTAGTATTAATCGCAAGAAACCGAAAGATAACGAGCGACATTCATGAAGAAACAACGGTGGAAGAAAAATTACTTTAGAAATTGTCACACCTCTATCAATGATGCATCGAAGGATCCTATGACTTATTTCAAGGACGATAACTAACCAATAATTCGGAGAGTTTGGGAGAGTTCCCTTTACAAAATAGTGCTACAAAGAATCAACGTTCAAGTCACACAACGACCAACTAATACTTGGTAAAAAATTGAGGAAACGTATACAATACTCGAAATGCCATATCAAAAGATAACAAACCATTAATTTATTAAATGGAAAAAAATTATACAACCTTTCTTGTTTATGTATAATAGTTATATACTCGTTAACTCTATGGTGAAAAATGACAGTGGAACAATTAGCAATTAATGTGTATTAGTAAATAATTAAATTAATCAGAACCTAATTTTCTAAATTTTATATTATATTTCACCTTATGTGACAATTGATGATAAAAAAAAATTAATTAAATGTCGCATTCATTTTCTAGTTCAGCAACTACTTCTTCATAATATAATAATAGTTATAAAAGAGAGACTGACCCAATTTTGTTAGTTACTATTATATATATATATATATATATATATATATATATACAAGTAAGTATCAATTCAATTTACACAAAATTGTTTACTTAGAATTATACATATAATACATTTATTTAACATCATCATATAATTACATAATATATGGTATACATATTGTTATGCAATAGATAGGAGTTAAATAAGTGTAACTATGTCTCATGTTTGCCAAATGTTATATAATGTTTTTTTAATGTAATTACATGTGTGACTTATTGAATAAGTCCAACATTGGGCTGCGCCAAATCTTATGTAAAAACTTAATAATATTAATAAATTTTAATAAAATTATTGTAATTTGTAAATAATATTTTTTTTTAATGAATTAATTAAATTTTAATAAATCATATAATACTTATTTTTGTCGTATGCAGTCCTTTATATTTTTTATAGATATTTAAAATTTTTATTTAAATATACATAGCCCTAATGATGGATATTTAGAATTAGGGCTATGATATTTAATATGCCCATTTTGTAATGATTTATAAGTAAACTTTATTGTGTATGATTTATTACCAATCCTATACATTCTTTAACACAACATATTAAATGTCTTTACTTTTGTTTATCATTATAATCAAAATACTTTAAATGAAATAAAAATTAAATATAATTGTCTTTATTATTGGGTTATCAAACGTAGGTGTTGATTTTTACCAATGCCTATTTTTTCATTTCTCCCTTGTTATTTTTCTTTTAGCAAATTAATGTACGTTTACTGGGCAACTAATTACACTGCCAGGCGAGATATTTTTTTCTTATTTTTGTTAATGATTAATAAATTAGTTTAATTAAAAATTTTTAAATTGCATTTATATTTTAATACATTATTATATTCTATAAAATATATAAACTTTCGGATAAATATGCTTTTAAAACGTAAACATTAACATAACCTTATTTGTTTATTAATCGAATTTGTTATTTACAATCTATAATAATAATATCCCTTTTACCTTATTATATTCCATTGAATTTTCAACTTAATAGGTATTACTATCTCTGACCCTCTTGGCCGTTTAATTTTCAATTGTGTAAACATATTCTAAATTTCTATATTTTTCTATTACCTTGCAAAAAAATTCAAATTAGTCATTAAACACTTTTCTCTAATACAATAAAGAATTTTCAATACATTTATGGTGATAGTTCTAAAAGATATTTTTATTAATTCAAATTTTTGACATTTCTTCTCCGATTCCTATCTTTAACCAATATTATTTTACCTTGTTTTAATTGATACTTTATTCTATTTTTAGTATCATTGTCTATTATAAATGATTTTTCTTATTTATTCAACACATACTTGTATAATATTCCATTGTGTTTAAAACTCAAACTGTATAAAGCCTGTTCATCAATTCATTGACTAAAAATTTTGTATACATTAAATTCTTGTTATCTATAGAATTAATACTCCTTACAATATGCCCTGGTATTGATAAAATAACATTAAACATATATACCTAAATAAAATAAAGTTCAGATACGCATCTTGACTATATTTAAAACGTTTCGAAGAAATCTCACCGATCATCATCGGCTTGACACAGGCGAATGTAGCTTATTTGATCGCTAATTGCTTGAGAACTGTCACGTCCACCGAATAGGGCTCAATCTTCAATAGTGGCAGAAGCGTTTACGCGTTCGTATCTAACGCCCATCTACCTCTCTTCGTGCTTGTGGCCACTGTACGTTGGTTTATCACTAATGGTATTCAAGTGAGTGATAAGCGATATCGATTGTCACGTTTATTTAGATTTTTGGGACGTTTTCCTATTTATTTTTCTGCTCGCACTATTCTAATAAACAAGTTCGAATTATTTGAATTCATGTTCTAGGCCCATATATAAAATATTGCGTTCTTTCATAAGCGTATGTTATGTAGTTATTTTAGTTCTAAGCACGTTTCGGTACTCATCTGCGCGGGCACTCTTCTTCTATTCCACTCTATTTACTTTTTTTTATTCTATTTACTTCTTGCTCATACCACTCGCAACATTTTACAAGCGAGCACTGTTTAAAAAGTGAAATATAATGTCGAAATTTATAAGAAACACAATTCCACAATTTTAGAGACATTAGAAAGAATTACGGTTATATCTGAAACATATTACCTTTTCTGATACGGAAATTATTCACGCACACCTTGACAATTTTGTGAAAATACAAAGCGAAATTAATAAATTAATTAGTGTCTTAAAAGAATATATTAGAGTGAAACGAGCACCCTTAAGACTGTTACTTGAGTTGTATTTGTTATTAGGTGCGCAACTAAGTTCTCGCTGTTTTTTCGATGAAAATGCAACTTTATTGTGAAAAAATGTTTACAAGTGAATCATTCACGCGTTTCTAAGTAGGTTTCAACGGGTTTGGCAACGTGTGACCGAGCGTTGTCGTGCTGTAGAATCGCCTTTTCGTGCCTCTGCTCGTATTGTGGCCGCTTTTCACGCAGTGCTCGGCTCAATCGCATCAATTGAGTTTGATACCGTTCCCCAGTGATGGTTACGTTCGATTTAAACAGCTCATAATAAATAACACCGCCCTGGTCCCACCAAATACACAGCAAAACCTTCGCAGCGTGAATAGTCGACCGAACCGACGACGTAGAAGCATGACCGGGCAGTTCCCATGATTTTGTTTTCTTTGGGTTGCTGTAATGAATCCAGTTTTCATCATCCGTAACGATGCGATGACGAAAATCCTTCTTTTTTTGCCGCTGGAGCAGTTGTTCGCAGGCGAAAAAATGACGCACAACGTCTCTTGGTTTCAAATCATAAGGAACCCAAGTTCCTTGTTTTTGAATCATTCCCAACGCATGCAGTCGCTGGGAAATGGCTCGGCGGGTAACTCCTAATGCTGAAGCAAGCTCGTTTTGCGTTTGGCATGGATCCTCATCGAGCCATGCCTCCAATTCAGCGTCTTCGAAGGTTTCTGGTCTTCCTTTACGCGAACTGTCGTCAACATCGAAATCACCGTCTTTGAAGCGACGGAACCAATCACGGCACTTGTTTCACTTAGAGCAGCATCTCCGTAAACTTTTTGGAGTTCTATGCGCTTCAGCCGCCGTTTTCTTCGAATGAAAGAAGAAAAGCAACACTTCCCGCAAATGACGATTATTTGGCACAAAATCTCACACAACCAAAAGTATATGACGCAAAAACAAAATCACTAATGTGTCAAAGCGGTTTGCTTACCATATGTCTAAGCTTGGTTTATGACGCGTTGGTTATGTCACAATCGAACAGCACTTAATACTGGAGCCATCTCTTGAAAAACGGCGAGAACTTAGTTGCGCACCTAATATAATACACTTAATACCTGTTTTAGATTCCGCCACGCTAATGAGCATTTGTTACGCCCTTTTTTATGCCAGATTGAAGTATGGCATCGTGCTATGGGGCGGTAGCAGCGACATAAATAGGATATTTATAGCACAAAAACGAATAATTAAATTGATTTTTGGTCTTAATTTTAATCAAAGTTGTCGAACTATATTTAGGAAAAATAATACCCTGACTGTGCATGGCGTTTATATCTATGAATGCGTAATGTTTCTCATAAGAGCAAACAATATTTTCAAAATTCCGAGATTGCACATCATTATAACACACGTTCAAGCAATATAAATTATTCGTATCCAATCCACAGACTCTCTCACAGAAAAAGGCCTGCATTACTCTAGTTTGCAAGTATGCAATAAACTTCCAATATTTATTAAATTCACACAGCCTTGCTGAAGCATAGATAACATTGTTTCCTAGTTAATCTTGAACCATATTCTTTAAATGACTATTTAAACTTGTAACATTTTGTATAAATAATTCGTTCGTTATTATCAGTAATATGTTCGTTTCATTTTTCTTTTAATTTACTTTGTTCTATTATTAATGTAGATTAATGCCTGACTTTTGTTTTTGTAAAAATTTACAAATACTATAAATATTACTATTATTATAAAACAATAACATTATTTTCCTTAATAATGAAGCAGAAACCAGATTTACCTTGGAAAAGTGAAATAAATAAATCATATAAAACGTTAAGCGATATTTTGTAAATGCAGGATATTAAATTACAAGAGAAAAATATAAATTACATTATAGTATCCAAAAATATTAAGCATTTTTAAACATTTAAAATTTTCCTGTATGCGCCTATACCTTAAAGATGTTTTATTTTCTTGAAAGAACAATTCACACAATAGAAATGTTATTAGAAATACAAAAATTACTGTTGAGAGAGTAAATATTAGTAGATACCATATGTTGTACATTTATTTCCGGTAAATGTTCGCATACTCTCTAATAAACAATTAAAGCTTATTAAAAAGTATATATAAGCGTATCCAAATATCTGTTTTGAAATGTATAATGTAATGAAATAACAGAAATCTTGCAGACACATACATATAATTGCTGGCATATATATATGGACGCGTGTACCGTATATATATACGAGGCGTGTATTTTAAGTAAATACCGCTTTTAAATATGGTCGCTGGAGGGCTGCCATTGCCGTTAAGCGCATGCGTACTGACTAGCTATATCTACTGTTTAGTCACGGACGCCAGAACAGAACCATTCGTTCGTTTCTATGATTATTTGTGTGAATTCAAAGTGCATCGGACAATTGAAAATCCTGCCGATTATGAAATACGCGCTGTACATGCAAAAGTCATGAAAGCAGTCGAAATGCAGATTAGTGAAGTATTGAAGGAAACATTATGAACGAGGGAATGGTAGAAAAATAAGTTAGAACATTTAAAGATAGCCGTACTAATGTTTATGATGAGAAGTGTAATGGACGACCATCTGTTATTACTAAAGGAAGCTATTGCAAATTGCGCTTATGTTCTTTTTATATCAAACGGTACTACTTACAAAACACGTCTCGTACGAGGAGGGTTTGAAGTATTCTCTGTCTTGTCTCTGTCTGTAGTTTATTTTACAAGTAATTTTAAACGTTTAAGTATTTATTACTTTGGCTCATGACACTAGTATACAGCTCCAAGGCAATACAACAAACTGGTCGGGTTGCACAGGAATTCGTCAATGTAAACGAATTGGCGATATAAGATACATATGATACATATACACATATTAAATAGAGAATTTTATATTTCTGATAATATTTGGCTTTTAAACTTTCGCTCATACTACATAATCAAAATTTAAAACTTGCTTGTACGAAATCGGAACGACAATCAGTACCAGTATCATCAGTTTCAAGTAACAATAGCAATCGATATAAAACAGAAAAATTTTTAAGAGTTTATTCGTTAACAGATAATGAAACGATCTTTATTTTTGTCATCTTACATTCTTTTTCTCACAATTATTGCAAACTCAATAAAATAACATAGTCTTTGCAATTAAGTCTTGTGAGTGGCATGTTCTCCAATATTATCATAATAAAATAAATAAACAGTAGAACCAAAAAAAAAAAACAATTCTTGAGAGCAAAAGAAGGCAAT
Source organism: Dermolepida albohirtum (assembly GCA_031893035.1). Classification (NCBI taxonomy): domain Eukaryota; kingdom Metazoa; phylum Arthropoda; class Insecta; order Coleoptera; family Scarabaeidae; genus Dermolepida; species Dermolepida albohirtum. Next base: position 165,051 of record JAVIWB010003080.1, read on the forward strand.
GAACAAGATATTCAATGTGCGAAAATAAAACAATCACATCATACATAGAATACAAGAGCTGTAAGTTTCAAGAAAGCAAAGAGTGATGAATTATAAAAATTACAAACAGTGCGTGCGACATTTCAGGCAGATTCCGCTCATCTTTTTCAATTAGCTCTCGTTCGCTCTGATTCAAGTTGAACGAGAGCTAAGACAAGGTAAGTGAGATCTCATTGTAACGCCACAGCAATGCTTGTAAAATGTAAAATATGGCGAAAATGCCCACATTTTTCTTCCATTTTCAACACTAAAAAATTTTAAAAAATTAACTGCTTAATTTTTTTTCCACAATGAAGTTCCACATTGAAATTTAATAAAAATAGATGCAAATAACTCTAACAATTATAAAAATGAACTAGTGTTATCTATTGCAAAAATGCGTCATAATATTCTAGAGGACCCAATATTATATGAAATGCTTATATACGCCATTCTTTATTGCTCAATTATGTCAAAATATATAAATGCGAAATATATTTTTTTCATATATTATTCCACTTAAGTATATTTCTTATTTTTTGTATTAAAAATAATTCTTATTCGATTATTTGTAATCTTTGTAATTGTGATATTTGCAGTTACACCAAATTTTCACAAGACTAAATCGCATACAATTTTTATTCCCTCTTTACTTGATGAAATGTGATGCAACGTGGTTACGACAAACAATAATTGTTTCGAAAATCGATATGACAATCAAACTAATAAACGTATGCAATATTGAATATTTTTGTTATTTGATGATATTAAAGCTTGCACACATAACAAAATCTCTTATGCAAATTAAACAAGAATAAAAACTGAATTTTTCTGTTTTGAATACTAAAGAAGCAAAATGGAAAATAACATACGTTTCATAGCTAGAATGTACAGTCAGTATCTAATCTCTAATGCAATTATTTAGACAGAAACATGAAATTATTTCAATGACAATAGAGTATTAACAAGAATAGTATGCTCTAAAAACTCATGTAAATAATATTTAAATTCGGCGAAACGAGAAGTACAAAAATATATGCAACGAATAAACGTATTTTCATTTATGCTATTAGGATACTGTCAAAAAGAGGTTACGTTATCGTTCTCTAATTTAAACCAATGATACATCCATTCATATAATAATAAAGAAGTAAATGTCATTAAGATAAATCATGACGCATTTTTATAATAGATGGCGCTAGTTTATACATGAAGTGTTAGAAAAGAGATGTTAGAATTATTCGTATCTATCGCTATGCTATACCATATGACAGGTGACAATTATAACTTCATTTTGGAAAAAAATTGAGTAATTTGATCTAGTATGTAAACTTTCATGGTGTTGAAAATGAAAGACAAACATGTGTATTTCCATCATTTTAATACTTCCCTTCCCCGCTCTACAAGAACGGCGACGGCGACAATAGTTCACAAAAGTCCGCGCTGGTGATTTTAATCTTACTGACGGCCTCATTTAAGGGGGCCCACATTTGTTGATGATGACAGAATAAAAGCGTTGATTAAGTCAAGTGCACAGTACACGACACGGAGACTGGAGAAACACTGAATATCAATCACTCAAGCGTTCACAACTACGTGAAAAAGCTAGGATACATTAGCAAACTTATTAAATTCCTTATGAACCCAAATATGTTCATACGACGGTTCAATATCAAGACTGTTATCATAATGTGTTGTGAGGACGGTCTTGATCCCGATTTCTAGATTTGGCACGATTCTCATTGAAAGCAAACAGTCACCAGATAAAGGTTATTCTCTTAGCCTGGTGATATTTTGAAGACAAGACAGTTTAAACAAATCTGTCATTCCGAGACCTTTATAGTTCGTTAGTAGCAAACTAGCAAAATTCTATCGCGACAACGTAAGACCACACACAAGTTTGACCTCCCATCAATAATTAATTAATTATTATTATTAAACCTTGGGTACGATATGCTACGATACACGCCGGATCTTATGTCTTTAGACTTCCCTTTGTTTCATTCTCTTCAATACTTCTTGCGTGATACAACATGTGATTCATATAAAGCCGTGAAACACCTTGTAAAGGTTTTAGCCGATAAAGACAACTCCTTGCGTAGCATATGAATTATGAAGGTCGCCAAAATATGGAAAAATGTTATCGAAAAGAACGAGCAATGTATATTAAAAAGGAATCATTCTATTATTAATAACACCCTATCAACTACATATGTTTCACCGATATCACGGATCGTCAGGTTGATTTGTGTTATTAATGAATGATTCCTTCAGAGTGTATTATTATCTTTCGATACAGAAAATAATGAATAATATCATATCTCCCTCTCTCGACCAATACATAAATGTATTGACCGACAAAGCAAGAACGCTTCTATCTTACAGATCGGAGACTATGTTTCCAGTGTATAATAGACAGAAACTTACATCTAGGCTTTATGCCAATTAAAGAATGTTAAAAAGGAATCATTCTATTATTAATAACACCCTATCAACTACATATGTTTCACCGATATCACGGATCGTCAGGTTGATTTGTGTTATTAATGAATGATTCCTTCAGAGTGTATTATCATATCTTTCGATACAGAAAATAATGAATAATATCATATCTCCCTCTCTCGACCAATACATAAATGTATTGACCGACAAAGCAAGAACGCTTCTATCTTACAGATCGGAGACTATGTTTCCAGTGTATAATAGACAGAAACTTACATCTAGGCTTTATGCCAATTAAAGAATGTTAAAAAGGAATCATTCTATTATTAATAACACCCTATCAACTACATATGTTTCACCGATATCACGGATCGTCAGGTTGATTTGTGTTATTAATGAATGATTCCTTCAGAGTGTATTATCATATCTTTTTATGGCGAGAGAGGGAGATATGATATTATTCATTATTTTCTGTATCGAAAGATATGATAATACACTCTGAAGGAATCATTCATTAATAACACAAATAACCTGATGATCCGTGATATCGGTGAAACATATGTAGTTGATAGGGTGTTATTAATAATAGAATGATTCCTTTTTAACATTCTTTAATTGGCATAAAGCCTAGATGTAAGTTTCTGTCTATTATACACTGGAAACATAGTCTCCGATCTGTAAGATAAAGCGTTCTTGCTTTGTCGGTCAATACATTTATGTATTGGTCGAGAGAGGGAGATATGATATTATTCATTATTTTCTGTATCGAAAGATATGATAATACACTCTGAAGGAATCATTCATTAATAACACAAATCAACCTGACGATCCGTGATATCGGTGAAACATATGTAGTTGATAGGGTGTTATTAATAATAGAATGATTCCTTTTTAACATTCTTTAATTGGCATAAAGCCTAGATGTAAGTTTCTGTCTATTATACACTGGAAACATAGTCTCGATCTGTAAGATAAAGCGTTCTTGCTTTGTCGGTCAATACATTTATGTATTGGTCGAGAGAGGGAGATATGATATTATTCATTATTTTCTGTATCGAAAGATATGATAATACACTCTGAAGGAATCATTCATTAATAACACAAATCAACCTGACGATCCGTGATATCGGTGAAACATATGTAGTTGATAGGGTGTTATTAATAATAGAATGATTCCTTTTTAACATTCTTTAATTGGCATAAAGCCTAGATGTAAGTTTCTGTCTATTATACACTGGAAACATAGTCTCCGATCTGTAAGATAGAAGCGTTCTTGCTTTGTCGGTCAATACATTTATGTATTGGTCGAGAGAGGGAGATATGATATTATTCGAGCAATGTATAATTGATTTTTTTATATTAATAAATAACTTATAAAAGTAACCCAATAGAAAAAAAAAATGAAACTATATGATCTTACTCTATAAAAGTAAAATATTGAAGAAGTAATTTCAATATCCGAAAAGAAAAAATCGTACTGACATAATGGCTGAATGGTTTTGCAAAACAACACTTATGATCCAAAAGAGTAAATTATACAGTCTAAGAATAACAGCTCGGTGTACTAGTTTATCGACTAAAATCGTTAGACTTCATTTATTTTAGATAAATGGCCAAGCCATAAGTGTTAATGTTGCATGTTATGCTGATATATTACAGATTTTCTTTTTACCGAAAATCCAAAAACAATTGCAACAGAACTATTGGTACTTGTAATAAGATGATATAACTAGTCATGCTGTATATAAATAAGTATGAACGAGAATACGAGAATCGTTTCCGAACAGACTAATTTCAAGAAATCCTTGGCTTCCAAGATCCTACATACTACTATTCTGAATTAATTTCTATGGGATTATTTAAAAAGTTAGATGTATACAAATACACCTGAAAATTTGGAGAAACTTAAAGTATTAATAACAAAATTTGGACTATTCCATGTCAACTCCAATCATTTAAGCAGAATTTCGTAACACGTTTTGAAGGGGAAATTTTTGTAACTCAAATGTGAATGTTTTTGATAAATAACAGTACATCATTTTGTTAACGTATTATCGTAGGTAACTGCTGTTATTGTAGTTCCCTCTGATATGTATTCAACAAGAATAAGTGCTAGTTGGTGTTGAAAGACAGTGGTCATGAATTTTTCAACTGGAGATTGTGTACAAACCCTTTCTGAAGGCGGAGAACTCTTATGGATCCATTGTAATGTACCCAAATCTCATCGCTAGTTACTATCTGCATCCAAAAATGCTAAATTATTTTGAGACATTTGTTGCCTCAACAGTTTTAGATCGGGGGTTAACAATCATGAAACCCACCCTAGTGGAACCTCACTTAAGGCCTGTTTATCATGTAGAATTGTTAAAATGCGGCTAAGATATATTCTAGCTTATATGATATTATGGCTAGATCGACATGTATTACTTTTTGTCGCATGAACAAGTAAACATATTAAGAGAAAAAGTATATACGTATATATATATATATATATATATATATATATATATATATATATATAGCATAATATTTGAAAGGGATAACTGAAATTAAGAAACTGATAGGTTGTGTTATTTTGTAGTAATCTATTTATTGGTGGCCTGAACGAGAACGTTCTGCATCGGGCGTATTTAATTGGTACAAAAGATTAGGCAAGGATAAATAGTGAAAATATTTCACTATTTATAAGCCACGTCTCACATTTTTATATTTTTAAAAAGATTATATAGGTTATTAGATGTTGCAACTTATTTGATCAGATTTGCAGAAAATCTAAACACGTTAATCGGTCTTGTATACGGTTTAAGAGATTACGTATAGTCTGCCTTTAAATAATTGACGATCCACAATTTTACAAACATCCTTGCTATCTTTCTTTATTGGGTTCTCAAAGAGGATGATTATTCCAGAATTTGCAAAAAAGAATTTGTTGTTTTAACGAAAGAATTGGGCCTTTCCAAGCTTTCGGAAAGCTAGGTGCCGCGATTGCTTACGACTGATTAAAAGTTCACTCGTTTGCGCATTTCCAATGAATGTTTGGACCTTTATAAGCGGTATCCGGTTAATTTTTGTAGGCGATTTGTTACTTGCGATGAAACTTGGATACACTACAGTACACCCGAAACTAAACAACAGTCGAAACAATGGTTAGAACGTCGTTCTGCACTTCCAAAGAAAGCGAAAATCACTTTATCGGCAAACAAGGTGATGGCATCAATTTTTTGGGATTCGAAGGGCATTTTGCTCATTGATTACCTTCAGAAAGGTGCCACAATAAACGGACAATATGATACAGAACTTCTACAAAAATTAAATGTTGAGATTCATGCTAAACGGCCAGGAATGGCAAAGAAAAAGATTCTGTTTCACCAAGACATCGTTCCCTCGTATACCAGCACAGTTGCGATGTGCAAAATCCACAAGTTGCGATTCCAATTAGTACCGCAAGCGCCTTATTCCGACTTCCACCTTTTTCCAAAATTGAAAACGGCACTAGGTGGAAAGAAATTTTCGTCTAACGACGAGCTTATCATCTTCGTAAATGAGTATTTTGCAAGCCTTAAGGAATCGCATTTTAAAGATGGCATAAGGGCATTGGAGCACCGTTGGAATAAATGTATTGCTCTTTTAGGGGAATATATTGAAAAATAAAAATTATTTTGTATTTAAAAAATTCGTTTTTCTTTTCCATTCTCACTACTTGTCAAACTACCCTCGTAGTAACCACTTACGACACACTATTTTCAAGTAATAAAACGCCATCCTTGATTTTTTTATATATAAATTTATTTATTCTATAGTTTATATTAATCTATTATTATAAGATGTTTAAATTAATCAATACATTTTACCCAACTTTTTATAAACGCATCTTCATCATTTGTAATGAGTCGCATGTAGGCGATTATGCCGAAGTTTAAATAAAATGCGGGACGAATTCACAAAAAATGTTTTTAAAGTTACTTCAAATCTCTTGCATTTACTCGCATCCTATTTAAATTGTGATGATTTGAAAATTTCTATGTATTCCGCATTTAAATGCACTTTCCTATATAATTTGCATTAAAAGTAAACGCAATAAATAGATGGTTCTACACACCTTTACTTCAATTGCGGTAAAAGGAAATTAATTTTCGAATGTATTACGCAATTCAATAGCTTTTCGATTTCAAATTTTTCATACTTCTTCGATAATTTCAAAACCATCATTTATATAAGATCGCAACCACGATGACGACGTTTCAAATTAAGAAATAATATGTTGCCTTATTCGGTAAGCGAACAAGTCACGAAATCTAATTTGTTTTAAATTCGTGACAGTGTGCATTATCCAGAGTATACCTGGCATAACATACATAAATTATTTCCTGAAAACAATTAAAGCAGTAATTTACTGTTGTTGAATTATTATTTACACAAAGTATATTTAAGCATTTTAATTAAACTTAATTAATTATGTTCCATGAATAGTAAGCAAATAGGCATTACAGTAATATGTTATTGTATAAGAAAATGTGCGAATGTACACATAAGATTAATAAAGAGTGATTAGAAAATTAAAAATAGCATAAGAGGAACAACGAAGTTGTACTTTACATAGAAAAATAAAGGAAAATTACCAAAATAAATGAAAATACGTGTTTAGACTATGTAAATGGATATTTACTTTCGAGGAAGAATTGCAGACATTAAAAAAAAAAGAGTAAAAACTACTGTTGTACTGAGTATAAGACAGAAACTATCTAATAAATAGGGGATCAACACTAATATGAGAAAAAATACTTGAAGTAAAGTAGTTAAGAGTTTTAGGAATCAGAAACCAAAACTATACAAAAAGACTAATAGATATAATGTCTGATTATCAGGCGACTATAAAAGCCACTCGTGCCAAGTCTAAAATAGTCAAATATTATGAAAAACATTCTGAGTAAACTGACACAAAAAAATTAGTTTACTGATTTGGCTACCAAGACACAAGAGCATTAAAGGTAATATGATAGTCAATACGTGGGTGGTTTTTTAAGTTTTGCATGTAAAACTGGAATGAAACAGTAGCTTTTAAAGACTTCATTGTTTTTCGAAATATTCTCCACAAGGATTAATGCACTTTTGCATATGCTCAAAACAACTTTGGAAACAGGTGTTAAACTTGTTTGTTGGTACAGTCAAAACTGCGTTTTTGAAAGCACCGACTGCTCCTTCTGACGACTGGAACCTTCGACCACGCAGTCCGTTCTTGATTTTCGGAAGGGTAAAGAAATCGTTGAGATTAAGTCCAGGCTGTACGGAAGACGGTCCCACAATTCGACGTTTAGTTGCATTAAAAATCCAATTGTCTTGCGTGCTGTGTACGAGCGTGCATTATATTGGTGGAGGATGATTCGTCGTTCAGGCTTGGTTTTTCGAAGATCAGCGATGGCTTGCGGGAAACAAATGGTTGAATACCAATCGGCAGTAAGTAAGTAAGTTCATTAATCTTGTAAAGGTATTGTTGCTACTTGACCTGCTTTCGAGACAAATGTTTCAAATGACTTTTGTCGGCTTTTCTTCACCCTGAAACACCCGAGCAGACGACTGGCGTTTATTTTCTGTGTCGTATGAGTAAATCCAAAATTAATGACCACTGACAATATTGTACACGTACACATTTTTAGAGATTCCGGCGTTGAAGCGATCTACAGGTTTTTGACTCCAATTCACCCTAGCTGCTTTCTCTTCTTCGGTCAACAGATGCGGTATCCAACGGGAAACTAATTTTTTTAAACACAATCCTTTGTGCAAATTTTTTTGAATTGAGGGCCTTGTAATCCCCAATAATTCTGCAATCTGGCAATATGTCACATGTCGATCTTCGTTTATGCTCTTGCGCACAGCATCGACGTTTTCCTGAGTGACTGCAGTTTATGGTGAACCTGCTCCTGAATAGTCGCTACCAACGAGAAATTGTTGACTGATGTGGTGCTTTATTGCCGAAAACAAAAACCAACTCGGCGAGTATTCTTGTTGAGATAATTGTCTACAGAAATTATAAAAAATATTCCGCGAAAATGTTCTCGGTTTAATTCTGTTTTTCAACAAACTTGTCAACTTTCACACTTTGTTGTAGCTACACGTATCGCATTGAAGTTTTGTTTAGGTTAATTAAAGATGGAGGTTAATTTCTGGTACTGACATTTGATTAGTAAACCCCTCTATGTACCACTATGCAAAACTTAAAAGGCATCCCACATACTAAAACATACTTTTACATTCTTTTTGGTTCCGTTTATCTTTGGTGCCGTTTCCGTTCTTCTCAGCTTTATTGCTATACCCGGTATTCTCCTCTGCGCTCTTGAAGTGTTTAATAAGAGCTCTCTTGGGTTTAGGATGATGAGAAATGGTATGCAGCATATATCACTATGAGTTTCCTTTCTGTATACTTCGTATTGTAATTTTCCCAACTGCGTGTAGTATACCATTATATTTAGGAACGGTTTCTACTTCCATCGTGAACTTTATAGTGAATTTTATGTCTGTTGATATAATTGAAGAATTCATGCAGCTGCTCTTTTACGGATTGTCCAATTACAAATGTACCGTGGACGTATTGTAGCTAGCACTTCTTCGGTTTATATTCATTCACTTTGTAACTTCTTTAAATTTTTCTTCGAATAAGATAATACATTCTTCAATGAATACATTAGATAACAAAAAAAAAAATTACGCTTTGGCGGAATAAGATGGAGGTTAATTTTTAGTACTGACATTTGACTAATTGCACCCTATAGATCCCACTATGCAAAACTTAAAAGACATCCCACGCCAAGAAGTGTTCAAAAGGAAAGTTTATAAGTACAAAGCTTGCATCGGGGATGACTATAAACTTTGCCGGAAGAGAAACATGATTAATTTCATATAAAGATACTATATACATATTAAGATATTAGGAAAGCTGAAACTAGCAAAAAAAAAGTTGATATAACCACCGACTTGGCATACAATTTTGGATATAGTCACCAAATTATGATTTAAGAGATGTACATTACAGAAGAAAATTAGATAGTATATAATTGACACTTTGAGGAACTACATATATAAAGAGATTTAGACAGAAGTACTTTTACGATTATCTATTGGAACTTAACAGCTACTGATAGGTGTCCTCTGAACAAAACGATGAACTTTATAAAAGACACAATATTAGTCAAACCAATCCAAGTCTTGGATTTCAAAGAGCAATTAGCAAATCGTATGCTTTATTCATTAATTTTGAGTATCTAATGTGTATCGTAGCACGTAATTTCATAAATACAATCAATATTTCTCTTTAACATATTTTGTCTTTTATTAATTATTTTTACATTGTACTTTGACGTCTGTGTAATAAATAATATTTGGAATGTTTCCAACTTCGATTGCATCGAAAATTCTCATATTGAACCCAAATTTCGCTCCCCGTAACTAGTCAATTTCAAAAAGAATCGTTCGTCAACCGTCTATTATACGGTATGATGATACATGGCATCTTAATATAGGTTTGTTCCTACATAACGTCAAACCGATTTGTGATTCCGGTGTAAATGCAATAGAAAGCAACTGTACCAGGAACGTCAAATTAGAGGTTTATGTTTCACAGTAATGCGTCTCCATATAATCAAGGATCCAAACGGTTTGCGGATCTTCAGTAAATCGAAATTGGTGACTCGTTAGAACATACAAAAAAAACCTTCGAAGACGACCGCTCTACCCACTTTTAATAAAGAAAATTTAAAATCTACCCAAATTTTGTCTCACTGTATGTTTCTGCTGCTTAACTCAGTTCTAAATAAATGTCTTTATATCTAGCAAAAGAAAACTAAGCATAAAGATTCCTAGCCACTGTGTTTCCTTGCAATTCTTCTCTTTATTTTTCTTTACTTTGTCGGTAAGCAAAACTGCTTATCAGCGATATTTGTTTACTCCTCCTCCAAATTAATTGCATGATCTTACACCTCCACTTTCACACTATACTATTTCATGCATACACACATTCATATCTGAGTTCAATTTAATTTGGACAATGTTTCCCTTATTATTAAATTCGCTCGGTAATTGATTTAGCATTGACGGGATTTGTTTCTTGCGTTCTTAAACCATATTTGCTGTATATTTGCGACCGATTTCTCTATAATATGTTGTATATACAGGCTGTTTCAAAAAGAATATACGTATTTCGAATGCATATATTTATTAAACTCCTCCCATATTCGGGCAAACACGTCCTTCGTCACTGATATTATGCCAGTACGGATCCGATTCTTCAACTCTTCCAGGTTCTGTGGGAGTGGTGGTACATAAACGTTGTCTTTAACGAAACCCGATAGGAAGAAGTCACGAGGTGTCAAATCCGGTGACACTAGAGCCCAGTTGAGACATGCTAAGTCGCCAGCTCCATAGTAGAGTTTCGTTCTGATATTCACGCACTTGGCGACTCCAATGAGTGGGTGCTCCGTCTTGTTGAAAAATGAAGTTGTCTTCGTGCAGCCTCGAAAACAACCAGTTTTGTAATATAGCGAGATACTGCTGACCGTTAACCTTGTTTCCATCAAAGAAGAATGGGCCGTAAACAGATGATTGGGATATCGCACAAAACATATTGATTTTAGGCGAATCTCGTACATGTTCAATGGCTGTATGTGGGTTCTGTAGCATCATGAATCTCGTTACAAAATGCCACACGTTTCCGTTTGTCATCAGGACGCAGAGCTTGTAACAACTGTAACTTGTACGGCTTCATAACTAACCGACGTTTCAGAACACGCCAAATTGTTGTTGTAGGCAGTTGTAACTCGCGACTGACACGACGAGTTGATTTTGAAGGATTACATTGGAAAGCAATTTGAATTCGTGCAGCAATTTCTTCAGAAACAGGAGGGCGGCTAGAACTCTTTCCTTTGCACATACATCCTGTATCTACAAACTGTCGATACCATCTGCGAATGTTTCACCCATTTGGAGGATCAATTTGACTGATATTTAACAGTTATTAAACAAACTAGACTATGTATTCGTTTCTCCAATAGCCGAGCCGAGGCGCAGCGATCGATAGTTTGGACAAAATAATACTTTGTAATACGTATATTCTTTTTGAAACATAATTTATAATATAATTGTATAATACGTACTGTATTTGATTAAAAAATTCATTTTTTTGTAATAATATAGCAGAATTATTGCAAAATACTACAGTTTGCTTTTAATGACGCCTACAGTCTTTTAATTAGGTATACCGATGCGTTTCCCTAAATTGTTAGAGCATATCTTATTACTGCAGTTACATATATCAATTTCATCCCTTTGTGATGTATAAAGTGTCTTACATAGTACAATTGCGATGCAAAAGCTTTACTCTCTTGCATAACTTGTTTATATGACATTCTCAGTAAAAGTTGTTATCAATCATAGTATCGAGGCACTTGATGATTTTCCACTTCATATATTTTGATGTCACAAGCGTATTTTTCTTTAGCGTCATCATTTTTACTATATAAGCACTTCGTCACGTGTAAATAATACTCATCTCTATCTTTTTTTCATATATAGAGAACATGTGTGCATTAACTTCGTTTTACAATCAATTACTTTTAGTTTTTCATAGTGCGGCCATTTTTGAAAAGTTACGAATTCATCTTGCAGTTTCGTCACTGTCCTTTCCTCCTATTTCTGTATTGATATATGTAACTGCAACAACATCAATATATAGGAAATGCTTGCATTTCGCAAAACGAACCTACAGCATTTACATATATATTGGGTTGGCAACTAAGTACTTTCGGTTTTGTAGTATAAAATAAAACACTTTTTTTTAAACAAAGAATAGTTTTTAATCAATTATATATTTTCCATTTTGCTCGATGACTTTTGCCATCTTTCTTTCAGCTGCATGACTCCGCGCTCATAAAATTTCTGGTCCTTATCAGCAAAAAACTGAACCAGGTGCGAGTGAAGGTCATCGTCATTTGTGAAAGTTTTACCGTTCAAAGAATTCTGCGAACTTCGAAGTAAATGGTAATCAAATGGTGCTAGATCAGGGCTGTATGGGGGATGTGGCATCACTACCCAGCCAAGCTCCAATAGTTTCCCACGAGTTGCCAAAGATGTGTGAGGCCTTGCATTATCTTGGTGGAAAACTACACCTTTCCGATTTGACAATTCTGGCCGTTTTTCTTTGATCGCTTCATCCAGTTTTATTAATTGTTAACAGTAAACATCAGAATTGATCGTTTAGTTCCTTGGAAGCAGCTCAAAAAACGCAACACCTTTGTAATCCTACCAAACTGACAGCATTATCTTTTTTGGATGCAATTCAGCTTTCGATGTGGTTTGAGCTGGTTTATCGTGTTTGCTCCATGATCGTTTTCAAACTATGTTACTCTACAGGACCCATTTTTCATCACCAGTGATGATTCTTTTTAAGAAAGGGTCGGTTTCATTTCGTCTAAGGTGCATATTGCAAAAGTTGATTCTTTGTGTTAAATGAATTTCTTTCAATTCGTGAGGTACCCAAATATCAAGCTTCTTAACTAGCCCAAGACATTTTAAATGTTTTTCAATTGTTGTGTGCGATACATGTAGCCTCTCCGCAACCTCTCGAACAGTTATATGACGATCCTCTTCAATTATGACTTTGATTTGGTCATCAACTTCAGTAGGCCGACCAGAACGTTGCTCATCTTTGAGGGAAAAATCTCCGTAACGGAATTTTTTATACCAATTCTGACACGTGCGCTCTGTTAAGCAATTAGCACCATAAACTTCACATATCTTTTTGTGAGCCGCAGCAGCTTTCTTTCCTTTACGGAAATAAAATAGTAAAATATGTCGAAAATGTTCGTTTCTGCACTCCATTTAAAATTAACCCACAACTAATAGTTTTAATAAAAATCACGCACTACTTGCTTCTGAAGTTACGTCAATGTGACTAGTATCACGCGACAAACGGTAAAGTACAGCACTAACATACGTTATACAAAAAATAAAGCAACGCTTTCTATCAGTAAAAACCGAAAGTACTTAGTTGCCAATCCAATATATTAATAAATCTACGAGCCAAAAACTTTTTTTCCACTCCATCAACACATTATTCCATGTAAAGATAGCACGTATATATGTATTATACAATATATCAGTTTAGTGGAACCAAGATTATTTACAAATTCTATCTGTCACCAGATAGTTAACTTATTAATGGTTTTCTAAATTACAGTATAATACATTGCAACATGACATATTTTTTTTGTACATTATATCGACGCGACTTTAACAACAAGGTCAATGCTTTGTTAAATATTCTATTAGGTACTTATTACATAAACCATCGTTTAACCACTTTCGAAACTTATTAACCAATTAATACTTATTAATCCATGGTCAAGATACATAAAAATATATCTACAACGACAAAAACCTCAACACATGTGTATACCTACACTCAGTGCGGAAAAGAAAGTTTCCAGCGGCTCTTTCTGTTTGTTTGTCGCTCAACACATGCGATTTATTACGAACACTCATATTCATCTTTTTCGCTTCCTTCATGTTTCATTTAAACATGTATACGGGAATAATCAATTTGAAATTAATATGGTTGAATAAATTAACTTTGAATGACATGTGTACACTTTGAATAACAGAAAGTGGTAACTTATGTATCTATATATATGTACATATTATATTTACATATGCAGTCACGTAAAACTCACTGACTATTTCCTTATTTTTAACAATAATAATGAATTATATTATATGTATATATTGTTAAGGAGAGAATGTCTCTTCTTTGGAAAGATCGCCGAAAGGAAAATACTCACACAATACTTTGAGAAATAGAAAATACAATATCGAAAAGTTTCGGAATAGTATATTTATTATACAGTCTATATAATATAAAACGCATGCTAATATTTTTACCAAAAAGGCTTATAACGGGTTTTCCAACAGAGACATAACAATTTTGTCTGTTAATACGAACGCACTCTTAAACGTTTCTGATGATGTCATCAAAACACCAGTCAAGGTTAATATTTTTATCATGGTGAAGTATATGAACGCGCAACGTTTGGAATCGGTGGTCGCAACTTTAAGAGCGCTTACTCCAATTTTCGGTCGTATTAACGTCCCGCCAGATAGGCTGTGCGTGCTATAGTGGATAAATTCGAATCAAAATGTTCACTATTTAATATATCTGTGCCACTGAGACAACGTATCAGTCAAAGTACCGAATATATCGCAGCCGAAAGTGTTTCGATTCAAAATGAGCCAAATCAGTCTATCCCACACTGTTCACAGGAATTGGGAATCTCTCAAACCTCATCGTAGCGAATTTTGCGTAAAGATTTTGTCTTACACCCTTACAAGATCAAATTATCTCGAGAATTGAAGCCTCTTGATCACTTGAAGTGCCGACACTTCTCCGGTTGGGCTCTGCTAAAGCTTGCAGAAAATCCTGAATTTCCTCGAAAAATCATCTTCAGCGATTAAGCTCATTTTGGGCTTAATGACTTTGTTAATAAGCAAAATATGCATTATTGGACAACAACAAACCCACACGTGCTTCAAAAGACTCAATTACAACCACAAAAAGGGACCATGTGGTGTGGATTTCAGTCGGAGTTGTGATTGAACCCTATTTTTTCGTCGTTGAAAATGATCGCCGTGTTGTGGTCAATGGAATTAGCTATCGTGCCATGCTGGAAGCCTATTTTTGCCAAAATTGGAAGTTTGGTACCCGTGTAATCTCGAGCAATGGCCCAATCGAGTGGACATCTTGCTCATGTGATTTAACGTCATTGAATTTCTTTTTACGGGGTGACGTTAAGTCGTTGGTTTATGCCAACGAGTCAACAATATTAGAGGAGCTTATGGACAATATCGAACGCGAAATTGCCAACATTCGAATTCCATACTTAAACACACACACGAACACGCACACACACACACACTTACATATACATATATATATATATATATATATATATGTAACTATATAAATATATATATATATATATTCAATTATATTATGGATTCTGCAGCCGTCTTCAGGATCTGCTATCAGACTAATTCTCTGCGTAGTCGTTTTTACTCATACATGTTTTTCTTTGGTTCACCGGTGAAAAACTTCACGCATTATTGGTCGTGACTGATACTCGCAGTAGGTTTTTACATGTATATATATATATATATATATATATATATATATATATATATATATATACGGTCATGTGAACGAAAATAGCAGTGGTCTTAAATTTGCTGTAATATATAATTTAAATGTATAAATAAAAGAAAACTCAATTTTATCATGAAGTGTGTGGTCGGGCGTTGTCATGATGGAAGACAACACGTTACATAACTGTAACAATAAATAAATAGGTTTCTTAATACCAAAGAGAAAATAGAACTTTATATTCTAGGATAAACCAAATAATTGTACATTAAAATATCAGTCATGCCAAAATACTAATCCAATGTCATTTTTACTTAGTTAATTGGCATAGACCGTCAATATTTTGCAGCTTAGCAGCAGATACAGTGTTTTTCAACTCCACCCACAAATTTTCAATGAGGTTTAAATCTGCGGGTTGTACCAGCCGACCTAAAACGCGAACTTTATTATCTCGAAACCATGTTTACGCTTTACGAGAAACATGCTTCTGATCGTTATCCTGCAAATACAATCACCTTAATAGCATTTCTTCCTTTGCATATAATAGAAACACAGTTTATAATATGTTCACATAAACATCAGCATTCGTTTTATCTTCTATCTTGTGTAAAAGGCCTACGTCATATCACGAACGCTTGAGCTTCAGTCTTTTTGGTGTACTGAGGTTGAAATGCTGTCAATAGTGGTCTTCGTACGTGTTATTGGTATCCATCGGAATTAAATAAAACTATTTTCGATTTATAAGACCACAGTACATTACGCCACTTTTTTTCATATTCATGAGCAAATGACAATCTACTTTGTATTTGCCTTTTATTTAATAATGGTACCTTTCTAAGCCGTCTTAGGCAACTCTCCTTGATCAATCTTCGTCTAATAGTAAAAGTGCTTATACAAAGTTGTAACTCACTTTTAATTGCAATTAAACTTATGAATGGTGTCTTCTTTGCACAAATTATGACGTGTCTCTCTTCTCTAGGGCCAGTTTTCCTTTTTCCACCACGATTTTCTTTCACTTTTCGCCAGTTATAAGTATTTGCAATCATTTCCGCAAAACATGAGAGCGTATTTTGTATAAACTTGTAGCTTTTACCTCTATTAAGTAGATCGAGTATACATAATTGTTCTTGTTTTCGACGAACAATGTTTTAAAAAATTGTTGAATTATTCTGCAACAAATAGGACTTTATATGTCTGCGTTTAGTGTCGCCAGCTATGGTACTGCTATTTTAATGCACAGGCAAATAACATATATATATATATTCTCTATATATATATATATATATATATATATATTCAGGGATTTTAAATAATTTCAGTATAGCTGCATCAGAAATGTTATTTATAAGTTTAATATAAGACTGCTATTTTCGTGCACATGACTGTATAGTAATAGTAATGATATGGAAATATATGTATATATACATATATATATATATATATATATATATATATATATATATATATATATATATATATAAATGTCTAGTAATGTTCAACATTTTTTTGCTTATGTGTCAAAGTTTTAATTTGTTCATTATTTTGTGTATTGTAAAATCACATCGTGACAAGGGAACGTAATTCTCCAGACTCCGTCATGTTTTAATGTGAAATATTATTCAAAACCGTATAGATAGTGTCGTGAATCCATTAATAATGACTCACAGATTCTTTGGGATCAAGCAGAAGTCATCCTCGTTGAATACTTGTCAAAAGGAATTATAGTAACAGAAGTTTCCTACGAAAATAAACTAACGAAGTTACGTACACTTATTGACCAAAAATGTCCTAATTTGCACCGCAAAGTAATCATTCTTTTTAATGATAATACGCGAGTAAAATAGCCAAAGTCAACCCATCCGCCGCGCGTGTCCTACTTCTTTCTAATCATAAATTCGAAAAAGCACTTCAGAGGACATAATTTTGCAGACGATAACCATTTGAAAGAGAAAAGTGATGGTTATTTTGAAAACCTCTAGAAACAATTTTTTTCTAATGGAATAAAGGCCTTACATGACATGTGACCCTAGTGCGTTAAAGTTAGAAGAGATTACGTTGAAACATAAAATTATCGAAAAAATCGTCTTTTGTTTTATTTTTAGATAGAAAACTTTTGTAGAGTCCCTCGTAAACATATACAGCACTACGATATATCTACATATCTACGTATACACTTTTGACAAAAGTATAGTTAAGATATTTCAAAATTTCTCAGTATTTTCACAAAATAAAATTAATTATCATGTATCAAACCGCTTGCTACTCAAAAAGAAAAATCTTAATGGAAACAAAGGCATAATTTATACAAAACGTCGACGATTGCGGGGGGTTCCTAAATGTGGCCAGGTAGTGGAAGATCGAAATAAATGACTGCACCTGTCTAGGTGTATGTTTCGATATTATCGCAAATTTTGCCTGTCTAAACAGGCGACGATATTACATCCAAAGAAATAAACAAACCAAATTAACAATTAAAACGTCCGGGAAAGTAATAAATAATCGAAGCACGAAAGGGTACAACCAGTACTTAATTTATGTGAATCTTGACGATAAAGTAGATTAAATTGAGCAATTAGTTAAATTAATTTCACTGAAACAGAATTTATTAAATTTGCTTTAAGTATTTATACTACTTCATTTATTACTTGATTTTAATATTATATTTATATCTAAATAATAAAAGAAATAAGCATAAATTAAATTATTAAGAAAATTTATATGTTATTAAAAGAAATACGACGTAGTTCTGCAAAATAGATTTTTGTGACTTTATTTCCATGTGTTTCCAGAAATGCACCACTAAAATGTAACGCCAAAACATAAAATTTTTGAAAAAATGCACACAAAAAACAGTGTTCCAAATATTTTAAAAGACGAGTACTATCCATTCTCTATCAAAAGATACAAGGATTGGTCAAAAAACCATACATATATAGCAGGATTTTAAACCAAGTATATTGCAATAAATTATATTCTCCGTTAAAGTTAGACATAATTAACACTGTTTGTGTCCCTACTGATATGGACAAGTTTGTTGAATTTGTGGTCAAACTAAGTAAATGCTCTACAAGTGCATAAGATCTTTTTCCAATACGGCAATGCTGTGTAACGCCATGTTTTAGTCACTGTGATGTTAACCTATAGATACGCCCCTACGATCCAAACATGGTATCTTATAAACGACATGACTACTTGAAAGTGGCAGTACTTTGATCGCTAATCTATGAACCTTTTTTCTAAATTAAAGCGTCATCAGAAATGTCTTCAGCAAAGTCATCAAAAAAGTTAGTACTACAAATTAATTTGTTAAGAATATGTTCTGGGTAGCTATTGTTAAGAAAAATGCAGAAAAGCTCCCTAAGATTATCCTTTAGAAACATTGAGTTATACATACGTATATGTTTCACTCTGTTTTTCATTGCTATAACGGTACTAAATCTATTATTAAGAGGATGATGGGAATAATAACGGGTCTTTCAAAATTGGACAGTTGATAGCGACCATATTGTTGTCATTTATTCAGTCTGTTTTGCCAAATCGCCATGGACAGATATAACGTTCGATAACACGTCCAAATGATAAAATTGTGATGGTTATTTTGAAAACCTCTAGAAACAATTTTTCGCCATAATCGTCCTAATGGAATAAAGGCCTTGCATGGATAAATTTGACCCTAGTGCGTTAAAGTTAGAAGAGATTACGTTGAAACATAAAATTATCGAAAAAATCGTCTTTTGTTTTATTTTGCAGATAGAAAACTTTTGTAGATTTCCGTCGTAAACATATACAGCACTTACGATATATCTACATATCTACGTATACACTTTTGACAAAAGTATAGTTAAGATATTTCAAAATTTCCCAGGAGCTGAAGTATTTTCACAAAATAAAATTAATTATCATGTATCAAACCGCTTGCTACTCAAAAAGAAAAATCTTAATGGAAACAAAGGCATAATTTATACAAAACGTCGACGATTGCGGGGGGATACCTAAATGTGGCCACGAGATCCAAGCGCATTGAATTCATCCCAAAAAAGGCACTGTTTGGTGTTAATATTGGGTTGGCGGCGTCATCAGTCCATATTTCTTTGAGAATGACGTTAGCCAGGCCATCACCGTCACCGGCAAGCGCTATAGCTCGATGATTACCAACTTCTTTTGGCTTGAATTGGATGATATGGACACCAACGACATGTGGTTTCAACAAGACGGCGCTACGTGCACCACAGCTCATACCACATTGAATATTCTGCACGAGAGATTTGAGGGCCTGCTCATCTCACGTGGAGGTGATGTGAATTGGCCACCAAGTTCGTGCGATTTGACCCCGTTAGATTTTTCTTGTGGGGTTTTCTTAAGTCGCAGGTCTATGCGAACAAGCCACAAACCACAGCGGCCCTCAAAGTCAACATAACCCATGCCGTCGGTCAAAGTCAGCCTGATTTATGCGCCAGAGTCATGGAAAATTGAATATTTCGGATGCGCGCCACCCAACGAAACCGCGGCGGACATTTGCACGATGTTATATTCCATACATAATGGCATCGATAGGCTATTCAAACGAATAAAAAATTTCGATGATATCTCACACACACACTTTGATTTATTTAAATTTGAAGAATAGGAAGCGCTTAATGAAAGACCCTGTAATTTATGAACCTGCCAGATGAAGTTGGCTTCATACGAAAAGTGGTATACTATTGTTTTTCCTTTCTCCACAGTGACTTGTAAATGATCGTTATGACTACTAAATATTTGCAAGATTAAATCATCTGGTACAGCACAGATAATGTCATCAACGTATTTGTACAAAAACGGTAATGTAAATGGTAATTTTGCGATCACACTTTCCAACAGTATATTCAGGGTTATTCGAGCTAAAAGGGACTGATAGATGATCCTATAGGTGTTCCAAAAGTTTGAACGAACTACAATGTTTGCTAGTTCGCGCACTCTCAGACGACGATCATCCAGTACCGCTTTGTGGATTCCCTTCGCTATTTCTGGAGTCGTCACCTCACCTCAGCACTACGATTCTCGTCTTGGCGCTCGTACGGCCTCGTTTAAACTCTGCTACCAAATATTTTACTGTTGTAAACGAAGGAGCGGACCAACCCAGAATAGAATCCAGCTTTTATATCGATTGGGCTGAGGCCTTTCAAATAAAAGTATTGTATTACGTAACGATGAGCAATTTTCTCCATTTTTACAAATTCACATGAAACACGATCACTATTGATTGCTGCCAAACAAATACAAAATAACGTGGAGTCTTTAAACTTGAAAAGTATGCTTTATAGATTGTGTACTTTCTAACGCAGTGATATTTTTCAAACAACTACCGCCATCTCTATGTCAGGTCGGGTACATATGGGACTACCCTCGTATAACACTGCATGAAAAGCATTTGTTCCTTACCATGAAATTCTCATAATTTAGTCCAGTGTACCTTCATAATTGTTTCATCTAAGTAAAGAAATTTGACACTTTTATTTCCTATGCATCACTTTATATTCTTTGGTTAATTTGGTTAATTTAACTTATGAAAATATTACATTACATTCGACGGTTTGTTGAATTAAGAAATTCTTTTTTGTCAGTGCGATAAATAATAAGTACGGCGAAATATATTTCTTATCTTGAGGATTCTAAATACTCCCGTTGAACTTTTATCTATGAATTCCATGAGCGAACGCCCAGAAAATTCTTGAAATGATTACAACAAGCATACTGATATAGAAAGCGTGACGAACGGAATCTTGATTATAATGTACGCTTTATTTTAGTGATATTGGGGAACACTCAAAATTCAAATTTATCATTAAAATTTATACAATTGATTGTAAGTGTATTTTTTCGTATTTGGGTATTTACATATTTACACATGAACGAATACTACTGATAAGCTTACGCTTTATTGAGATTTATTCTTGGATAATTTATTCTATTATAGTATATATAGACTCATAAGAATTGCATTAGAAAAGTTCATAAATAAAATTATGGGATTTATAGAGAGAGAAAAAGATCAACACATCCAAGACGATCTACAAAAAAAACAAGAAGAATAGGAAACCTAACTGTAGATGAGAATAAAAATTAACATAAATATTACATTTTAAAAAACCACGAAAATGTTTTGTGAAAATACAATAATTTTGCCAAAATTTTCAAGTAAAAATTGTATCTTGTTTGCCCTTATAAAATATGTTCAAATTGAGTAATCGTAATTGTCCATTGTACATACATATAGCTACATATATATATATGCATATTACATGAGTTAATTTAATAGATTACACCACACAATTCGTAAAGGTTGTTTTAAAATTAGTGTAATAACTTACCTATATAATTACTAGCTTTACTTTCGATTATTAGAGTGAAACAAAGAACGAAACATCATTACATTTTCTCGGGACATTTATTTAAAATAATTACTACTTCACTTTCGATTCAATCTAAAAAATCTATTATACGGAAAAAAATTTAATTTCGAGTTTAAAATGGAAAAAATCTCGTTTCTGGTTAATCCACATTATTCTGTTTAATTGCTACGCTTTCATAATCAGCTAACCAAATGAATATATTTTTTATAAGTATTATTTACAAAATACAACTACGAAATTGGTTTAGTAGATTTGTAAATAGTTTTAAAACGCGACCGATTAGTTTTTCAAAGCTAATTAATTAAATGTCTAATGTATTCATAGATTTCCAATTTAATAGATAAAACGTGAACATAGCAATCTTCATTACATACAAAACCATTGTTTTCGACAATGGTTTCACTTTCTTTATATTGCAGACTCCAACTTCCAAACTTTCGTCGCGTTACGATTTATATTGTACCTATTACGATAACTACAACAAATTAAATCAATGAAAATCCACAAAACTTATAATTGTCACATGAAAAGTAGTTAAAAAAACGCGTTTTTGAAATAACGAAAATCAAATTGTGTCGAATTAAATGTTCATACATATGTGGCGACTAAGTATTAAAGTTTAGTCCAACTTCGAAGCAAACAAATTTTGTACGTTTGCTGGAATGGAAGCGTTAAGAATCCGCCAATAATCGAATACTTCGACTTCGAAAATTTAACATCAACACAATAAAAACTGGAAAGGTATCAACTTTTAACACTGATATTCCTTTGTTTTTAGCTATAAAAAAGGAAGACACAGAATGTAAATGTGAGTCTTGAAATACCAAAATCAGTCACGATTGATTTTATAGAAAAAGTTTGCAATACAATGTTCAATAATCGTTCTATCAAGATGTAGAGACTAGGAATTATTAGAAAGGTCTCATATAAGGGATTCCCTTTACAGGGAACATATCCCCCAACCAAAGAGATGTCACAATTGTTAACAATAGAAATAAAGCTTCACAAGTTATTTGCTTCTGGGCTTCCGGGCTGGAACCGTGTCACTTGTATATCTGCCGACATTTCGTACCCATTTGTATGGGACATCTTCAGGGCTCAACTACTGCACTGAAACTGAATATTTCTTCAAAAGTTATTCATATGACTTTAATCCATTACTGGGAAAGTAAAGAATACTTTTTTTATGTATGTAGTGTAGTATTCTCGGACTGTCTTGAGAAAGTAGAACCATCGCGGGCATTATTGCACAAATTGGATACACAATTGAAAAGCAAACACCTGTTTGAGGAAAGGGGTTATGTTTCGTTACAATAATGCAGTGGCTGATTCACAATTAAATGCACGCACGTCCTACTTGCTAGAACTAACCGCAGTAACTTCCTCTTACACCCAACGTGAAAAAATGACCAGCCGAAAAAAGATTTAACTCAAAGTGTGAGATTATATATAAAGCTGATTTCTATTTTGAAGCCTTTAAATAATCTCATTATATATATACGAAAAAGAAGAAAGGAACACGTATCAGATCTCTTCTACATTCTCTATAAATGGGAAAATTTGGAGAAGTCGCTCTACACGTTAAAAAAACTATTTCCGAAAGGGAAGGCCACGGCCACATTCATGCAACTACAGGTCAAATTATTATTACAAATGTCACCGGACAGTACAATACCTAAAATTATTTTTACAAATAATCTGAATATTTTAGTACCGACCAGAGAGTAGCTAAAGTGTCACTTGGTTTACATACATATGAATCCCAATTCAATAACGGCACAGGGTTCTCGTAGACTGTGTCCTAAAGATGTCATTGGGTGAGGGAAAGCACATGACAGTTTTCTAGACAGACAGAGCTATTCGTAGTTTCATCCAGTGCTGAAGGAAACAGAAACCGAAATTGTATAAAAAGATGAAGAGCCATGTTAAATGAGCTCTCAGTAAGCTGACATAAGATATAACTCAGATCCAGATATCAAAACATGCGGATAAGTTCATGGAAATATTATAAATCTAAAAAAACCAAATTATTTTTATTTTCAATATATTCACCTGAAAACCGATCATTTTTTGTTATAATTTAGTACGTAAAAAAATGTGTGCAAAATGCAAAGTCACTTATCTATATTTTTTACCCCGCAGCTCTTTTTTCATTTTCGGAAACAAGTAATAATCAGGAGGGAAATTAAAATCATCACCGGCCCACCTTTGCAACTCCATTTTTCCTTGCAAAAGCAGAAATCAATTTTTATCAACTTTAATGGCCATAACCAGCTAAACCTTGGTGTAGAAGGTTATAGGAACACCTTCATCTTTATAATCAATCAACAATATTCCTTCCGTCCCAAAAATTATAGGAAAAAGTTTACCTGCATGTACTACATGCCCGTAATAAAAACGCTCAGATAGAAGTATTTCGGAATTTAGAATGAATAAAATCTATAAGAATACTTAAACTTCAGCTGTGCAGCACAGTGACCTTTATAGAAGACACAGGACTAATTAAAGGTAAGTGAGATATTTATAGAGAGATGTAGCACGATGCTCAAGTGCCCGAACTTTTTTGTGTCCGACAAAACTGAAGGTAATTATGATAAAACATATAGACACAAAGTACATAATGCAACAAGACAATATCTGTAAAATAGTACATAGAAGTCTTGTAAAAAACACAAATTACTAAATACAATTGACATATTGTATAAAAACAAACTATAAGCAGTTCATCCACAACCTTCAACAAAAATATACAGATAAACCCAGTAAAATATCCCTTTAACCGAAGGAACAACTATCGAATCAGAAACAGATAAAATTTATTATATAATTGGTACTACTGGATTAATTGCCAAACAATTCTATCAAAAAACCTAAAGGACATGATCTCAGTCCAGATACGTGGTTTGTAAAAAAAGGAAAGGTAAATTTTGAATTTTCGCGCGCTGTGTACATTCAAAAATATATCGAAATTTTTTTTGTTATGTTGGTACACATGCGTTAGTCATATGTTGGCATTATCAGCCAATTTGGATTAGTAGTTTGGTTGACAACTGAAAAAGCTTAGTCACGTTTGTGTGTGTTCTTCGATTTTTGACTTTTGAAAAAAATGGATCAAAGAATATGTACTAAATTTTGCGTTAAAACTGGAATAAAGTGCTCCAAGATACTTGAAATGTTGACTGTGGCATTCGGCGAGTCCACTTTGTTTCAAAAAAGTGTTTATAAGTGGAACAAGCGCTTTACAGAAGCCGAGAAAATGCACGCCGAGTTCGATCAAATGTGAAGGTTTTGCTCACTATTTTCTTCGATTACAATGGCGTGGCGCATCAAGAGTTCTTGCCAACAAGTCGTACGGTTAATAAGGAATACTACAAGGAAGTTATGCAACATTTGCGTGAAGCAATACGGCTTAAACGATCGAAATTGTGGAAGAAAAATCATGGATTCTGCATCACGATAATGCATCAGCTCACACATCAATGCTTGTTCTTGATTTTTTGGCCAAAAACAACACCCTAATCATGCCTCAACCACCTTATTCACCAGAATTGGCCTCCTGCGACTTTTTCCTATTCACAAAACTGAAGAGACCAATGAAAAGAACGCGTTTTGCTACAATTGATGAGATAAAGTCAGAATCGAAGAATGAGCTGACGGCCATACCGAAGAGCGCATTTCAGAAATGCTTCGAGGATTGGAAGAAGCGCTGGCATAAGTGCATTATACCTGAGGGGGATTACTTTGAAGGGGACAAAATGGATATTGATCAATAAATAAATACTTTTCAAAAAAATTCAAAATTCACCTTTCCTTTTGAACAAATCACGTATACATCCATATATGTAAAAACCTGCATATACAAGCCATGCATTATTATTACGTCTGCACTCGTGATGCATCTTGATATGTTAGGATATCAGCTTTCACTTAAACGCAAAGGAAAATCAAGAAGAGTCGTCCCGGGCAGCAGGCCATTAGATTTGGTGTCAAAATCCTTAGCGTGACAAACCAGTCATTTATACTAAACGATCATACCAATAAACTAATGTGAAAATTATATACCCCATGGTCGTTCCAATTGCCATACCTTGTATATCCCTTTTTTCATGCAAAACATGTTTTGCAAATTAGAAAAAGTCAGATATATTCAACCATTTTTCTCCCTACTACAATGAATGCTGTTTAAGGTTTATTATCTGATACTTATGTATATTGAATCTAATGCTTATACTAAATCTAATGCTTATATTGATTCATTTGTGGCGCTTTTAACGGTGTCATTAAAACGAAATTTATTTTCTGTAGGTTACTTTTATTTTTGAAATTTCTTACTTTATAACTTTTACAAACAAATAGCTATTTTTATTTCTACTGTCTATGTTTTTATTATTTTCATACTCAATAAAATAACAATTCCTACATTACATACCAATGCATTTAAAACATTGTGTTTGAAATGTCAATCTCATTTTTTATGTACCACAAACAAATTGCACGAAAGCTGTTATTCACTAAACCGCAATACCCTAGATGCAACATCAATTTATCTTATTTAAGAGGCGACCCTACCATTTCAATGTCTAACAGGTCTAAAATATTGTTACACCTGCATATTCCACACGTCGCACGATACATATTTACATGAAAAGTAGTAGTCGCATGCATTTTTCATTCTAGCTTTCGTCTAGCGGCTGAGTTAATCTTCGAAATTAAATCATTAGTTTCAAAGAATTCGATAATTATGATGTTCAGGTAAAATATTTTAGCAATCCACAGGTGATAAATTAATCTTCTTTTTTTATGTTAAGGTTGAACGTATTTCACATTTTATTATTATTGATATATACATTATATATATATATATTCATTTAGCTTGATTAAAAGAGATTTTTTTCGCAGCTAAAAATAATAGTGTAGAAATTGGTAAATGAATAAAGTTGTTAAGAAGAATAAGACTAGTAGGTCATATGTTGAATGAAGGTTTATCTAGCATTTAATGATAATTAATCGATTCATTTAAAAGAGTAATTACATAAATACGATATTGAAATTTATGCCTAAAATTTGCATTACACTTCTCAATTTACATACATATCTAGTGTATTTCTTGTATAAAATAATTACTATTGATATAAAAAGTGTTTGGTCAAGATATTTCGCAAATTTTAAAGCAGAGGCGGCGATGGAAATTAAGCCCAAAAACTTTTATAAATGTCTAGCCTTTCATATCACTTTAAGAAAATATTCTAGATTGTATGTTGCTTTGTGTATATTATTATTATTACGAAAACATTTTTTAATATTAATTATATCTGGAGTTTTCATTTATAATTTGAAAGGATTATTTAATCTATAATGTATGCTTTTTGTACGGATAATTGTTCTAAGTAATATCATCCGTTTCCTTATTTATTTTTACGAGAGGGGGCTGAACAGTCTTATAATGAAAATACAGAAAAGACTCTTCCGATTTGAAACCGCGTTTAATTGTGGATATAAACATCGGCCACCTAAATAAATTTGAATCGGCGATGCCACAGCCTTTGTACCTCGACAAAATTTGGAAATCTCAATCTTCCTCTGGGCTTCCGGGCTGGAACCGCGTCACTGGTATAACTGCCGACGTTTCGTACCCACTCGTATGGGACATCTTCAGGGCTCAACTACTTCTACTGTTTGTTGCACTGAACTGTACGTCGGCAGTTATATACCAGTTACGCGGTTCCGGCCCGGAAGCCGAGAAGGAGATAGTATGGAGGCGGAAGTTTACGTACCAGATTAGAACTCTCAAGTTCATAAAAATGAGCGTCTGATCTATAAAAAAACAAATAAAGTGGATACGGCAACAAATCGATGCATTGTCTTGAAAAATATTTTTTTCTTGACTAAACCAGGAGGCTTTTTATTCATGGTTTCGCTTTCATTTGTTCAAAAGACTCTCGTGATATGTTCTTATGATAGTATGTCCTTCTATAAGTTAATTAACAAGAGGAATTACTTTGCCTCCTAAAAGACTCGCAGTCTTTGAGAGAGTGTGCCACCACTATTCATCTTTCTATTTTATTTCGGGTGTATAGTGGTCACCCAAGTCTCATCTGTGGTACAAAATTGATCTGGCTTTTTTGAAAACGTTCCAAACGCTCGCTAAAAATTTGCTTTCCCACCGCATGGACAGCTCCTTCATAGTTAGTCCTCCATTCAAAATATATGTTACGCGTTCTTCAGAGATGTTTTCAACCGACGGTGGCAGATTTCGCACCTCTACTACGTTGTACATATTTAACGGTGCCTATTTATCATCAGTGGGAAATGAGGAATCCGAATTGTGAATATTTGTTGCCGTTAAGCCTTTCAAAAAGAAGTACTTAATGATACCACAAACTTCAACACAAGTTACAAACACTCTGAAAAAAAGTCGGAAACTGCTTCATTTAAACTTCTCAAACTTTTCACTTCATATTCGTATCTTGTTTTAAAGAATAGAATCTTCAAAAGAAAGTTTACCAATATTATAATAAAGAAACATGTATTGAAAGCTTTTCCTACGTTTTACCTAGATGAATATTAGAGTAACAATAAATTACATGGTATTCTGTTACTTTCACTTCCTCATCATTCTTCATCATGTGTGATGGTATTTTGAAATTTAAACAAAAAGTAATGCAATAACAAATAGTTAGCTCTAGTTACAGTACGTTCTTCGTTCTAAGAAGAGTCAGACTCCCGCAAGGCTTCTAACAGTTTCGCAAGCGTGATGTATCAGTTGAAAATGTTTCTATATTATTTCCCGAGTATTTTAATATGGCGTCAAAAATAATAATTGAATGGATCCGACGATTTCATAGCACACAATTGGACCTCCTCTTAAACTGTTGGGCAGCAATCACAACCTGTTTCTAGAAAGACGTTTTCTAATAATAATTGCACTGGAGAAACGTTCGTAATCTTTACTACTAAATTTTTTATATTACACCGGATACTGATAGACAATTATTGCTGTCTTATGAAAATTAGAGCATACAGATCTCCATCATTCCATACGTAAGAATTACGGTACATGCAAAATCATACAAAATAAATTGACAAAGTAAACTACACTAATTGTTATCAATATGAACTCTTTTAATGAAATAGATACAATTGCTATTCGCACACTAGTCTCCATGTTATGAAATTTGCATTCAGAAAAACACAGTCTAAAAGAACCATCTTCACCTAGTCGCTGATTAGCAAAAAAATTTTAAGGCACAGTAAATGTCATTGTCACAGTTAAACATACGATCTTCAAAAGTAAAGGCTATAAATAAAATATAGTTGGCGCATTGAATTTGTCTGGGTATGTGGGCATTTAAAAAGTGTGATGTATGACATTTACCAAAATGGCTTCGCACACGGTACAACAACGCGTTCAAATTGTTGAATTATTTTATGAAAATCAGCGTTCTGTGAAAAGAGTTTTTAGAAAATTACGTGAATTTTATGGTTTGTATAATCGTCCATCTGAAAGCACTATTGGTCGAATTATTAAAAAAATTCAAGAGACCGGCTCCGTTGAAAATCAAAAAAAGTGAAAAATACACTCGTAGTGGTCGTTCACAAGAAAATAATGGTTTGGTTCAAACAGCACAGGAACTGAAACTATTAAATCATTAAAACGTCGTTCATTTGTCAATTTCATCAATGAACAACCAGCTGATTTTGCTCAAAAAATAATGTTTTCCGATAAGGCACATTTTGAATTTGGTGGCTATGTTAATAAACAAAATTTCCGTATCTGGGGTGAGAAAAATCCACGAATTATTCCTGAGAAACCTATACCTATACCTAAATGAGTGACCGTTTGGTGTGCATTATGGTCAGGTGATGTAACTGGACCTTACTTCTTTGAAAATGCTGCTGGTGAAGCTGTAACTGTCAACGGTGATCGATATCGTCGGATGATAACCGAATTTTTGTGGCCTGAATTAATGAATATTGATCTAGGGGATATGTGGTTTCAACAGGATGGCGCCACACTTCACTTTGCACACGAATCAATTGATCTCAAGAAACGGTTATGTTAATTGGCCACCAAGATCATGTGATTTGACACCGTTAGACTATTTTTTTCGGGGTTATGTGAAAAGTCAGATTTATAAAAACAATCCACGATCAATTCCTGCTTTGAAAGATAAAATTATTCGTGTCATTGGTGAGATAGAGCCTCAATTATGCCAAAATGTCATTGAAAATTTTAACTAAAGCGTAGGCGTCTGTGGAGCTGCAAGAGGAGGTAATCAGGCAGATATTATTTTTCGGATATAAATGTTATAACTGATATTTCAATTACAAATAAAAGGTTTTTGAAAGTGAATGCAAATTTTGTGTTTTATTTTTTCTTTAAAAAAACCGCGAAATTTGAAACACCTTTATATATATATATATATATATATATATATATATATATATATATATATATATATATATTATATTATTCAAATAAAACCATATGTCGTCCTTGTAGAAGGAAATGTTTATACATAAAATTTAGTTATTTTTCTAAACAATCGCATATTTGGTAAAGAGTCTAACCACGGATTATTAACAAATTAGTATAAACGTTAATAGGATTGAACATTTTGTATTTTTATGAGGCTAGTTACTGAAATTGTCATAAGAAAGAAGAAATCTTCGCTATTTATTAAAATAAAAAAGGAACTTTAACAAATATTGTTGAAAAAGGGTATAGGATATTACATTGATTTTTGAGCCAGAAATAGAATGTAATATATAAACAGTACGTGCAAGTGATATAAAAATATGTGTTAGAAATAGTTTTAATTACATACATAACGATATTTGTAAGAGTATAGATTCGACATAATTAGGAATATGTAAATTTAAGAATAGTCTGTTTGTAGAAAGATATAATTCCAAAATTAGGATTAGTGCTTGGACAAAAAGTGAGGCTAAGGTAACATCTATAAGTACATTTCTATAATTGTATAAATTTCTTTATATTCACCAGTTTTTTCTATAATGAACGAATTGAAGTCTTATATTTTTTGATTCTTCTTACAATTTTTCTTTATTGTACATATCAGATTAAATAACATAACAATATACGAGGATAGTTTGACAAGTAGTGAGAATGACACATAGGTGGCGCTCTAATTGGTAAAACAAATGCACTGTAAGTTAGGTTGCCTATTTATATGTTTACATTCCGATATTTAGATAAATCGGTTGATTGGTTTATTTTTGAACAAGAAGCAACAGCGTTTTGATTGAAATGGAAAAAGCAGAGTATTGTGCGGTGATTAAATACTTCGTAATTAAGGGTATGAATGCTACCGAAATAAAAGATGAGTTACGGGAAACATTAGGTGAATCTGCTCCATCATCCGCCACAATAAGTAGATGGGTAAATTAATTTAAACGTGGTAGAACAAGCTGTGTTGATGAAGCGCGCTCTGGAGCACACAAAACCGTGACTTCTAAGGAAATGATTATAAAAATCCATATTATTACGCAAGATCGATGACTCAAAGTGAGAGAGATAGCAGACATAGTCAACATTTCAACAGAACGCGTACACCACATTTTAACGAAAGAATTGGGTAAATGAGTATTTTGCAAGCCTTCCGAAATCGCATTTTAGAGATGGCATAAGGGCATTGGAGCACCGTTGCAATAAATGTATTGCTCTTTTAGGAGAATATATTGAAAAATATAAATTATTTTGTATTTAAAAATTCGTTTTTCTTTTCCATTCTCCCTACTTGTCAAACTACCCTCGTATATTCATTGAAAAACAATATCTTACTCAAAATAAACTTATTTACAATATTTTCGAAGGTGAACTTAGATGTGGTAATTTACAATTGAAATAACTATGATGTTACAAAATGCACTCATACGTCTTACGTTTTTACTGCATATGTTTGTTAGTTCACGGTTACATACTTTATGAAACAACTTATTACTTAACGTTATAATAAAAGTGCTAGTGCAATGGTCACGCTTAATAGTTTTGAATTATGCCCAATTTAGGGTGCAAAGCTATCGTAGTACATGGCCGTAATAGAGTGCAAGTGTCTGGTTCATATACGATTTACTAACGATATCTCTATGAAGTATAGAATGGGGATGTTATGTTAACCTAACTGTTGCAAACCAATTCGCGAAAGTTATTTAAAATATGTTTGATTCTATAAAGTTAACTAAAACTAAAGGATTTATCATCATATATGTATATGTATATATATATATACGAGGGTGGTCTGCAAAGATTCCGACCTAACAAAGATACAAGTCATTTAAAATTTATATTTATTTTTCTACATAGTCTCTTTGTAATTCTACAAACTTCTCCTAGCGATGCTCCCATCTCTTCAACCCGTCCAAATAGTACTCGGCGTTTTTCTCTGGAAAATAATTGTTCACGAAGATGATTGCCTGCTCATTTGATGAATATCTCTGTCCTCCGAGCGCAATTTTTAGATGAGGGAACAAAAAAAATCCCTTGAGACTGGATCTGATGATTTTCTTTTTCTGCAGATGTGGCAGTTTTTCCACAATTTCTGCCTCCGGCTTGTCAAGTAATGAAGCGTAGTATGTTCCTGTAATAGTTTTTTCTTTTTGAAGATAATCGATTAAGATAATTCAATGATTATCCCAAAAAACAGTTGCCATCACTTTCCCAGCCGAAAAAAAACAGTTTTTGCTTTTTTTGGAGCCGGTTCCCCCTTTGCAATTCACTGTTTTGACTATATCTTTGTTTCGGGTGTATAATGGGGTATCCAAGTTTCATCCACACTAATTAATCGGCACCAAAACTCGGATTTATTGCGCCTAAACTGCGTTGGAAATGTTCATTCGAACACGTTTTTCCAGAGATGGAAATCATGCGCAAGAACATGCGAGTCTAGATAGCGCCTTACGAAAATATACATTTTATATTTTACGTACATTTTATATTATGAACATAATTTAATATTTAAATAAAAAAAATAATATCACGAACAACTCTAATTACAGTAATTGTTGCATAACTGTTACTTTGCTAAAGAATCTGACAAACTTAATTTGAATGAGTTTAAGTCTATTCATAATATTTTGCCACGAAATGAAATATAAAGAGTGTTGGTTTTATTATATTTATTTTTATTTCAATAATATATATATATATATATATATATATATATATATATATATATATAAAGGCTGTTTCAAATTTTGCGGTTTTTTTTAAAAAAAAAAAATAAAACATAATTTGCATTCACTTTCAAAAACTTTTTATTGGTAATTGTAGTATGAGTTATGACATTTATATGCGAAAAATAATATCTGCCAAATGACATCTTGCAGCTCAACAGACGTCCACTCTTTTGTTAAAATTTTCAATGACATTTTGATATAATTGAGGCTCTATCTCACCAATGACACGAATAATTTCATCTTTCGAAGCAGGAATTGATCGTGGATTGTTTTTATAAACCTGACTTTTCACATAACCCCAAAAAAAATAGTCTGACGGTGTCAAATCACATGATCTTGATGGTTAATTGGCCACCAAGATCATGTGATTTGACACCAAGCCACCAAGTTCAAAATATGCCTCATCGGAAAACATTATTTTTTGAGAAAAATCAGCTGGTTGTTCGTTGATGAAATTGACAAATGAACGACGTTTTAAATGATCTAATGGCTTCAGTTCCTGTGTTATTTGAACCTTATATGCCTTCAGAGGTAAATCCTTGTGTAAAATACGCCATGTTGTTGATCCACTAAGTCGAAGTTGTTTTGAACGTCGTCTAATGGACATTTCAGGAACCAAACCAATATTTTCTTGTGAACGACCATTACGACTGTATTTTTCACTTTTTTTGATCTTCCGCGGAACCGATCTTTTGAATTTTTTTAATAATTCGACCAATAATGCTTTCAGATGGACGCTTATGTAAACCATAAAATTCACGTAATTTAAAAACTCTTTTCACAGAACGCTGATTTTCATAAAATAATTCAACCAATTTGAACGCGTTATTGTACCGTGTACGAAGCTATTTTTATAAATACCATACATCACACTTTTTAAATGCCCATATACCGAGACAAATTCAGTGCGCCATCGATATTTTATTTATTCTCAAAAAAAAACCGCGCAATTTGAAACACCTTTATATATATATATATATATATACATATATATACGAAGGAAGGTTTAACGACCGTACTAATGATAATAAACAAGGAACTAGTAGGTAATTCGGTCTGTAAACTGAAAGACTTGATATTTTTTTTCGCCACTGCTTGGTGGCTTCTTCAGAAGAACCAAGCTTCAATTAAAAATAATAATAAATGTATAACAGGTACAAAATACTTATTATACTTACAAAATGATCAATTTGTACCTGCTATACATTTATTATTATTTTTAATTGTAGCTTGGTTCTCCTGAAGAAGCCACCAAGCAGTGGCGAAATATAGAGAGTCTAAAGAAAAAATATCAAGTCTTTCGGTCCACAGACTGAATTACCTACTAGTTCCTTGTTTATTATATATACATATATATCTTTGATATA
This sequence comes from Dermolepida albohirtum, assembly GCA_031893035.1. Lineage (NCBI taxonomy): Eukaryota > Metazoa > Arthropoda > Insecta > Coleoptera > Scarabaeidae > Dermolepida > Dermolepida albohirtum. The sequence continues at coordinate 199,649 of JAVIWB010003080.1, forward strand.
CATGAAAATCTGAAATTGTACATTGTAATGAACTAGTACATAATAAGTTAGTGAACATTTGTTTCAGCTATAATGAACGATTTCAAATTCGATATGTTAATTCTTCTTACAATTTCTCTTTATTGTACATATCAACTTAAATAGCATAATAATATATATTCATCCAAAAATAATATTTTAGTTAAAATAAACTTATTTACAATATTTTCGAAGATAAATTTAGAAATGGTGAACTAGGCAATTGAAATAATTATGGTGTTGCAAAATGCGCTCATACGTCTTACGCTTTTACTCCATATATTTGTTAGTTAACGGTTACATACTTTATGAAACAACTTATTACTTAACATTATATGTAGAAGTGTTAGTGCAATGGTCACGCTTAATAGTTTTAAATTATGCCCAACTTAGAGTGCAAAGCTAGCACATGGCTGTAATAGAGTGCAAGTGTCTGGTCCATATACGATTTACCAATAATATCACTATGAAGCATAGAATGCGGATGTTTTGTTATACCTAACTATTGCAAATCAATTCGGGAGATTTATTTCAAGTATGCTTGTTTCTATAAATTCAACTAAAACCAAAGAATTTATTATCATCATATTCTAATGTTGTTGTTTTATAATAATAGAAATAATAATACTTAACTTCATATAATATATAAACATATATAAAAAGTTATAAAAGCAACTTTGTCGACATATATAAATAATATAGAGTGTACCAAAATAATTGAAGGTGTTCTTTTGATACCAATTCAATCACTTCAAGTGATTATTATTTAATACCAAAATATATTAAATTTTCGCTCATAACTTTCGTGCCGTTCACAGAAAATTCATATAATAATAAAGAACTACTTTTTTTAAAAATTATATTTTATTCAAGAACATAGGCTTCATATCATAATTGATAATAAATGTTGGAAATCTCCATAATTCTATTATAAACATATTACATACAATTAATGATTTATTTCATATTCTCAAACACATTGTGAAGTTTTTCTCCTGTTATTATTCGAGTCTCGTGCTGAATGACTTGGTTCAAATCGTGAAGAGTATGAAGGTTTTACTAAATATCATTTCTTATTCAACAAAAATAAGTGATAGCCAGGAGGAGTTAAATTGGCCGATACGGAATATTAAAAACCTTGGTTTAATATCACGATTCATCACCAGGTAATTGTACAATGAATTCTCCAATTTAATCACTGAAGGTTGATATATAACTCCTTTCCACATTAATTTTCATGTTCTGTATACGTTTTTCGACAACTAAGTTGTCATCATCAGCAGATATTTAAACAGTGTCGCACCTGGAAAACTACGGCAAAAATACCCGTACGAAAACAAATTCAGCACACGATCTGTACCATTGAAAACCCAAACGCACATAGTGCGCGTTTTGGCTTCCAACGGTACAGATGCAAAATTGTGTTGCAAAATTTTTTTGTTAATCGAGTATTTCATAAACAATCTATGATGTAGTGTGTGAAAAATCATTCACTGCATTTAAAAATCGTTTTGATTCCTGAGAAAATATTGTAAATAATAGTACTCGAGTTGATTGCTGCTTTTATATACAACTTGACTTTTATTGTATATGTATCTCTTTACTTCTCATTACTCCAGACGTACTTGTTATTCTTTGTATAACATTTGGCCATTATAAGATATATATCATCTACTCTGCATTGGATAATAAATAAATAGCGAAAAATAGTAAAATTAATTACGAGATATTATGTAAAATAACTTTTCATTTTTTTAATGAAAATTCTTAAAATTAAACAGTCAAAAATGGGAAAAAATAATAGTCATGTGAGCACAAAGGATGAACTCCGCAATGGACGGCTACTGCTCCGAATACGATTGAAAAAATCCACCGTGTTGTATTCGATAACCGTCGAGTAAAAGCGTGCGATATAGCAGATGTAGTGGGTATCTTAAATGACAATGCGTCCAGAATTTTAACTGAACAATTAGAAATGAAAATAATACTCAGCACGTTGGGTGCCGCGGTTGCTCACACGGGAAAAAAATACCGAATCGATTGAGTGTTTGTCGCGATTTCTTAGTACATTTTAGCCGCAATCCAAAGCAATTTCTGTGTCATTCATTACAATCAATGACCCTGGTCCCACAAATACATTCCTGAAAGAACAATGAAAACTATGTGCACACAATGGTTCCCCAACATCAAAAATTCAACACGGTTTCGTCGATAGGAAAGGTTATGGCAATTTTATTTTGTGATTATCATAAACTTATCTTCGTCGATGAAAAGGAAATTCAATAAAAGGTGAGTATTAGATCAATTCGTTGCAACAATTAAACGACAAAACCAAAAAGCAACGGCCTCATTTGACAAAGAAGTGCTTTTCCACTATGATAACATACCTGCCAACTAGTTTGCGATCGCCACTGCCAAAATTCATGAATGAAGATTTGAATTAGTGCTTTATTTGCCTTATTTCCCAGATTTGTCTCCCAGTGATGATTTTTTATTTCCAGAATTAAAAAAGCGATTAGGCGGAAAGAGATTCTTTTCCCAATGCCGAGGTAATCACTACTATAAATAACTATTTCGAGGAATTGGATTTATCGACCTACAACGCAAGTATTGCTAGTTTCAAGCATCGTTGTTAAGCGAGACTATATAGAAAAATAAAATGTTTTTTGTCCAAAAAACTTGTTTCATTTGTTAGGTCACGTAGTTATCGATCCATCTTCATATTATAAAACTAGATTATGCTTTGCTAGTCCTAGTCCTTATAAGTATATTCACTTATATTTTGTAAGAAAAGACAATTCCAAGACATAAAGAATTGTAAAGATATGTAGACACCAATGATCTTCATGATCTTTGGAAGAATGTTTATAAACTTATACTTTATCCTCAACACTTAATTTATTATATGAAATGTGAAATAATTATTTCCTAAATTTTATTATTGTATAAATATACGTGGTTTGTTCAAAAGAAAAGGTGAATTTTGAATTTTTTTGAAAAGTATTTATTTATTCATCAATATCCATTTTGCCCCCTTCAAAGTAATCCCCCTCAGATAAAATGCATTTATGCCAGCGCTTCTTCCAATCCTCGAAGCACTTCTGAAATGCGCTTTTCTGTATGGCCATCAGCTCGTTCTTCGATTCTGACTTTATCTCATCAATTGTGGCAAAACGCTTTCCTTTCATTGGTCTCTTCAGTTTTGGGAATAGGAAAAGTCTCAGGGAGCCAAATCTGGTGAATAAGGTGGTTGAGGTATGATTAGGGTGTTGTTTTTGGCCAAAAAATCACGAACAAGCATTGATGTGTGAGCTGGTGCAATATCGTGATGCAGAATCCATGATTTTTTTTCCACAATTCCGATCGTTTGAGCCGTATTGCTTCACGCAAACGTTGCATAACTTCCTTGTAGTATTCCTTATAAACCGTACCACCTGTTGGCAAGAACTCATGATGCACCACGCCATTGTAATCGAAGAAAATAGTGAGCAAAACCTTCACATTTAATCGAACTTGGCGTGCATTTTCTCGGCCTTCTGTAAAGCGCTTGTACCACTTATAAACACTTTTTTGAGACAAAGTGGACTCGCCGAATGCCACAGTCAACATTTCAAGTGCCTTGGAGCACTTTATTCCATTTTAAACGCAAAATTTAATACATATTATTTGATCCATTTTTTTCAAAAGTCAAAAATCGAAGAACACACACAAACGTGACTAAGCTTTTCAGTTGTCAACAATAAACTACTAATCCAAGTTAGCTGATAATGCCAACATATGACTAACACATGTGTACCGACATAACAAGAAAAAATGTCGATAATCGAATGTACACAGCGCGCAAAAATTCAAAATTCACCTTTCCTTTTGAACAAATCACGTATTTGCTTTTTATTTATATTCGCATGTATACGTTTAATACCTCATAAAATTCCAGTAAAACTCTTGTTATTCTTAGTCAATCATGTTATACATACATACATAAATCTAGTATGTCAACAATACAATTATTGTGATAAGATTAGTAATAGGAAGTTGAAGCACAATTTTGAGTTATTTTCCAAAACTATTGCTTAAAATGTCCTTTACGGTATATTTAAACAAGCATTCCTTTGTTATTTTGAATTCCATTATGAAATTTTTGTTCATAGTTAAGTGGAATTTATGTTATGCAAATTATACATGTTGAGGTAACTTTCGCGCGAAAATGTTTCCACTTGTACTAACATATGTATATAATTTATGTTAGACAATATTTAAATTTCACTTTAAAAACAATTCGTTCAACGAACTGAGTTTAGCTTAGTATCCAAATACTTTATAACAAATTAATTTCTTCATAATTATACAATAAATATTCATTCGAAGACACTATCATTTAAATCATTAATCGATACTAATCAACAAAGAAAAATAAATTAATTTTGACTTGTGCATACCCAAAGTAAAGCTTGCCGACGATACACAAAAAATTCATTGTAAAGAAATATGAGAGTAATTAAACAGGTTCAAAACAACAAGGAAGCTACGTGCGTCGATGATAAATTGCCTAATTAAAAGTAGCAATCTGTTTCTGCCGCAGAAATCGAAAGGGATGTACATGTGAGAGTAATTCATAAATTTTACAACAGAAACTCGTAACAAACATTATTGACATGCATTTAGTACTCTCGATAATGTAGATCTAAACTCTCACAGGATATTCATATCCAGGTGCTCGCGTTTGAGTAACCAGCTGTAATAGGATCCCATTAAACCCTTAAGTTTATTTCAAAATAATTCATTGTATCTTAAGAGATATTTTAAATAAAAATGAATTAAGGAAATTTGCTGCATTTATTTACAATATTTGCTGTAGTAAAAGTATTTATTGAGTAGACTAAAAATTGAAAATATAAGATGCGTTACAGTATTTATTTGTTTCACACTATACAAAGGGTACTAAGAAAGTTTTGCAAAATGACGCAACAATGAATCGTAGGAAGCTGCTTGTTGCTGCATGTTGACACATATTCATACGTGCATAGTAGCTGCCACGCCATGTCGATGGACTCAGTTACTCATTAGCAGTGAGAGTGTAAAGTGCTTGCGATTGCATCGTGGTCACGAAATGACATAAGGGCAGTTTTGCGTTATAACTTCGTGCGTGGTTTAAATATAAACCAGTGCTTCGAAGAAATGACTCTTGCACTAGGTGATGTTTATCCACATCGCACAACAATATTTAGGTGGTATAGAGAATTCGAAACGGGAAATTTAACTGTGGAGGCCGGGAAGGCCACGAACGTCAGTTACGGAGGAAAACGTTACTAGTGTGAGGAAAATGCTTGGCGAGGACAGTCGAGTGACCAACCAACAGATAGAGGGTACTTCAGACCTAAATGCACCAGCAATTCGTTCGATTCTGCATGATCAATTGCACGTGAAGAAACTTTGTTCTCTCCGGGTGCCGCATCGACTGACTGAAGAGCAGATAACACGACGTGTGACTTGGTGCCGGAAGATGCTAGAAAAGTTTGATAAGGGACAATCTCGGCATGTGAACAACATCGTGACAGGTGACGAGACTTGGCTGTACTATTACGGTGTGCCTACCAAAGGTCAAAGTTTGAGTCTTTGATGATGAAGACACACCCGTAGTTGTCCAAAAATCCCGATCTGTAAAGAAGAAAATCATAGCTGTATTTTTCAAATCTAGTGAAATCGTGAAACGCGTCGTTTTGGACACACAGAAGACAGTCACAGCTAAGTGGTATACTGAACAGTGTCTACCTAAAGTCATTGGATCTATGAAGAACCTGTGGCCAAAATCAAGAATGGACACCTGGTTCCTCCATCACGATAAGCTTACCACACCAAAGTCTGCACCGAATATTTGACCACGACAGGATTGAAACTTCTCGAGCACCCTACCTACAGTCCAGAACTTGCTCCCTGCGACTTTGCACTGTTCCTGCATGTGAAAACGAAGCTATAAGGGAGGCGGTTTTCCAGTGATAAGGACCTTTCGCGGGCTTGGGACAACGAGTGTGGTTTACTCCCTAGTGAAACTTGGCAGAACTGGTTTAAAGATTGGTTTCGGAGGATGGAAAGGTGTATTGAGTGTAGAGGAAATTACTTTGAAAAAATTAAATAAAAAAAGCTGTATTGCAAAACTTTCCTTGTACCCTTTGTATGTGACTACTCGATGTAGAAGAAGGGAGCATAAAAGAAATATATACCAATGTGTAATTTATATATTTTTCCCAAAAAAGTAGTTTAAGCAATAAATTTACAATTGCTTATTTTCCTCATCAGATATTTTTCACCATAGAACACAATATTTAATGGTTTTTAAATAAAACTCTTTTATCCGCCAGCGATAATAAAAACTTTATGATGAGTCTCCGAATAACTACAATTTCAAAAGAAGCGTAATTAATATAATTCTTTTTGTTATTATTATTCCCATAACACAACTAAACAATATAATGGTACAAAAGCAACGAACATTCCTACAGAGAGTATAATTGTCATAATATTAACATATGAAAAATTAATTTATGTAACTAACACAACTAAACAATATAATAGTAAAACTAACGAACATTCCCACAGAGAGTATATAATTGTCATAATACTAACATATGAAAAATTAATACATGTAACTATTGTACTTTTGAGATGATGAAGAATAATTAATCATCCTAAAGTGATAACATGTGGTCTGCGAAGAGCTTCCGTAGAAACAATCATTTTTCGTCAAACCCCATTAAATTAAGAAAAGATTTCACGAATTATTATTTCTAATAGAAAAAAAAAGAATTATTATTCTAAAAGAAAAAATATCCGAGTTTGGAAAAATTTAATCCAGAAAGAAACAACTAGAATATTGTAACAATGTCATTTTTTAACTTATTCTTCTAAATGCCTTTGGTGTATTCGATGATTTCTTTGTCAAAAAAATGGTTCCATGTAAATATTCTTAAGAGAAAAATATTCTAGTAAAAAATTCTTTGATGAAAAAAAAATAAATATTAAGAACGACAGCAGAAAATTGAATACAGTGTCATTTAATTTTCTGCCGATGATAACTTAGTTGTCGAAATTGTATCTATGGCACAAATATTGTGGTAAGTGTTTTTTATATTTTTTGATTATTCTATTCACAGCATCCAGGGGAACTCATAACGAAACACAAAATAATCTAAGTGTGCTAAATCGCACAATCTTAAAAGAAACAAATTGTTTCTCATAAATCTGTTATCTAAAAATTCTCGTGAATATTCTAGAGTAGCTTGCTTGTACAGCAAGCTAGTCTATGGTCTAGCAGAATTTTATTGGTAATATGAATAAAAATGTATAAAATGTAAATGTAATATGAAGTTCGTTCAAAGAATATTTTTCTTCTGGACATACATAGCTATCCTTTTAACTTTTAAAGGATGCAAGGAAGTTTCGCTACAATAATGAGAATTCTCAATCCTTCATAAGCGCATGTTTTTAAAATCTTCATATCCATTTAGATGAAACCATACTTCATCAGTAAATAATATTTATTCCTACACCTGGTCCTTACTAGTATTATCTGAAAGGAGTTGTTCATGATACACTACACTTACAATTTATACGGTAGCATTTTGAGGTCATTTTCGAGTACAGTACGTCGAGACAGACGTCGTATAGAAATAGTCGGACTATCGTAGGCTATATTTCTTGCTAGTTTAACAATATTTTCGTTCCTACGACGAGATTTTCCCGTTCTTGATATTTGATTTACAGAAGCTGTTTCCACAAAACACCCTACTACATATTTATTCTTAAAACTTCAGTGGAAAAATTGCTGTTATCAACTATGAAATTAGAAAATCTTAGAAAAAATAAGATCAACTTCCATTTTGATTCCGTTGACCATTGCAAAAACAACATTTCAGTATGTATCTTCTTCTTCAAGAGTAAATATTTTATTGAAAAATTATTAAAAAAGAATTGTAATTTATGACATTTAAGAAAATACAATATGAATCTATTATAGACATGTATTCCCAGGTCCATAACCGCCTAGGACGTAAAAACCTTTTGAACATAACTAATTTTATTTAAAAAAAACGTAAAAAGGTCTGATTTCCTGTCAAAAGTTATGTTCATTATTAGAAAAAGTAAGTCTTAAAATATTATATTTTGTATATAATCGTTATCAGATAAACACTGCATAATGCCATTGAAAAAATACATTAGACTTTTCCTAGCAAAACTGTCATAATGTTGAATCTCTTTAGCAGATTTGTTTGACATTTTAACAAAACTATTTATAAACTTACTAATAGCTGCATTTGAAAAATATACTACAAAAGTTAAGAATTTTCTCAAGAAATCATGGAATAGAACAAAGAGTACTATCTTAGGTCTTAACTCTTTCAGCCACGCTTTCTTATATATTACTTCAGAATAAAAACAATTGCATTCTTAAGTTAATTAGCGTTTATTTATTATAAAAAACCGTTTTGGTTTTACAAATTAGGGTGGTTAGTATACTAACCACCGTGGCTGTTTGCGTAACAAATTATTAAGAAAAGTTTAGTATAAATATATAAGCAAATTTATTTTCTATGAAAATCTGAAAAACACGTTTTATCTTTTCGTATACAAAGAGGGACTTTACAGGTTTCACATTGCAATATAGTACGCACCGGACTTTTCTTAGTGCTGCATTTTGCGCATCTTCGAGAAGTGGTTCGCTCTGGCTGATGCGTGCTGCCTTCCAGACGTAATTCTGTTGATACTCCTGGTGTGTGCCGCTTTATTTGTACAGGAGAAGATGCATAGCTATTGTGGGAGCGATTGGAGCATAATTGGGGATTCTTCACCTGAGCTGGTGCTAGGATCCCTTAGTAAACACTTCTTCGAAAATTTTTGTTGCTGAGGTGGTCCAGTTCTGGATTATGTTTTTTCAGGAGTTCCATATTCACAGAGTTTGTGACGGCACAGTTTAAAAAGTGAAAAAATATTCGTTGCCATCATTTACGTGATTTTCGGTCTATAGCATAAGTGCTTTTTAGTTGGCCGAATTTGTCCACATAGTTCATAGAACTGTTGTATTGTATCACAGCTTCAGGACAAGCTATTTCATTTTAGCCTCCATTGTGTTCCCTGCGAGTAACAATACCAGTCTTTCTCAGATCTATGCAGTTTGTAAGCGTGAAAACTGATCTTTAGTTCTTTGTGATTTTTCGATTTCAAATCCACGCAAAATTGTCGAACAACTTTACCACCGAAATCAGTTTGTACTTTGTCACTATCCTTGCCAGTATATATATCTAAATCTGAACAATAGGCGTAGGTGTGATATTCTCTAACTCTATTACATCGCTTGCTACACCCCCGCCTCCACTGTACTTTTCCGGCTCCCCCATTCTGAAAATTTTCTTACATTTTGGTTCCCTCATAACAGTTTGAGTAGACAAAGCGCTCGTAGTACCACTACCAGTAGTGTCAGGCAAATTTGAAATGGTTATGTCATCGTTCAAGTCAAATTCATCTTCAGAATTTAGCTGGAGCCCAGAAAGTATGTCGCCCAGCCCCATCGGGTCCATTTTCATCTCATAATTTTCTCTTTCATCTGATTCAAAACTGCACACACTTTCGCAATCAGAAGGTATACTTTCGAACAAAATATCTTCTATACCACGTTCATTAATTACACGCGGCATCCTTATAATGCAACATAAATATGTACATTATGTGAAATCTACTATAGTCACAGTGGTTAGTAATCTAACCACCGTGCTATTTACCTTATTTTTCGTAGATTGTGTAATATATTATAATACTTTTGTTATAAAATAATTAAACAGACACTATACCATAGAGTAACACCGAATTCGTTAAATAATAAATCACAACGACGACTTTAAAAAAAATAGTTGCTTAGCAAATTGGCACAAGACGGCATGAAAAGTGGTTTTGAGAACTCTTAAATAGGTGGTTAGATAACTGACCACCAAGCCTGAAAGAGTTAAGACTTAAGCCTTAAAGAATGTTTCGAAAAAATTAATCAGATATTTAATGACAAGTATCTTTCCTAGCTACTACAAAGAACCGGCACGGCATATTACTATAAGTAGTATTCAAATAACCCTAGATATTGATGTGAAGGCAATTAGCATATTTTACACCAACATTTGAAGGTACGTAAGCTTTGTTCCTATTAGACTTCCTATAATTTCACTATAGTTTAAAAAGAAAGCCTTGTAAAATGTTATAAATCTGTAATAAATCACTCAATTAATGAATTGTCTTAACTGGTGTACAATATCATGGCGGCTGATAAAAGTTTAGTATATTTATCTGATCCCGAAAAAAAGCAACAATCAGCAGTTCAGATCTTAAACGAGTCGACTCCAAAAAAAATTGTTCGAGAAAAACTCCGAAACGAATAGATGATCTACACATTTTTTGAGATTAATAATTATGTTTTTATTGATAGGAGGAATCTTGCATCACAATAATGCTCGAGCTTACAACTGCACTGAGAAAAATGAATTTTTTAATTCAACAAACTACTAAATATCATGCTATCTGCTTCTGGGCTTCCGGGCTGGAACCGCGTCACTTGTATATCTGCCGACGTTTTGTACCCATTTGTATGGGACATGTTCAGGTACGAAACGTCGGCAGATATACAAATGACGCCGTTACAACCCGGAAGCTCAGAAGCAGATAGCATGGACCACGACCGCGGAAGTCTACGTACCGTACTAAATATCATTTTTTATAAGTTACATTGACTAATAATTACTTAACTACATATAACAACATAAAGTGATGCATTTAAGAAATCTCAAATTGTTGTGCTCGAATGAAAAAGGCCAAATGCTCTTCTTTTAACAAAAATAAAGAATTTTTTCAATATTATTTTCTGATTGATTTATAAAATTCCGAGAAAAGGAACTATGCATTTATTCTGGCACATGACATGGGTAACAAAGACGTTCTTAACCACTCCGCGCTCCCTCATTCTTAAATGTACATACTTTATATTTGCTGTTCAATCACTGAATACTAGTGTATTTTTTATTGTTTTAATAAATCTATTTTCTTCCTTAAACCAACAAAGATTTTGCATCAATAAGGAAAGATACGAATATTGCGCTGCGCACTATGATCGTAGATATGCAAAGAACCTCACACGTCCTCAATTCTCAGTTATGATTTGCTCGCCAACTTTTATATATGCTATTGTCGTTGTAACAATAAATGTTACACATAAATTAAATAGAAATTACTTATTCGATAATACGCTTTTCTTTATACTTGCAGTAACTTTTCGTCTAACACATTAAAGATATATCACAATATCTCTAATATGCTACAGTGCAGCGAGAGTTTCTGAAGTTTTTATGTCATGGAGTAACGTAGAAACTTCAGAAACTCTCGCTGCACTTTTTCAACAGTAAGTTTATGTACTGTAGCATATTAGAGATATTGTGATATATGTATCTCTAGTACGTTAGACGAAAAGTTACTGCAGGATGAGATAAACACTCCGAAGAGTATTGATTATAAAACATTACTTGCTAGAGCTAAAACAGTTTTTCTTAAATGTACGCGCGGGTTGATTTCGATAAAATTTTGAATAATTTGATACGCAATAAGATTGATTATCCACAACTTCTGCATCAACTTAATTTCCTGATACCTAGGCCATCTATACGTTCAAGTTGCACCATTTATCTAGCAACTGAGAGGACTAATATCATTGGCCATTCACCATTTACACATAATGAGCTAGATTTTAAACTTGATTGCTGTTCATCGTGAAACTCACCATGTTACCTTACAGAAGGTATCTGAGTGTGTCACATCTTATTTTTGTCATAGTAATTTTTAAATGTCACATAACTGCATGTTCGATGAATGTACATGAACTTTATTCATTTCCCGTTATTATAATTACACATACGAGGGAGCGTTTTTATATTCGCGGAATGAGCGGGTTGTAGAAGGGTGAGTAGGCGCATTGGGGGCGTAGCCTGTGCAGCGACTCATGATTAGTATAAATACGAAGTTTCATTGTTATTAGACAGTTAGTCTTTGAGCTATCGTCAACCAAGTAACATAATCAGGAGTGAAAAGTGAAATATGGAAAAAATCGAATATCGTGCCGTTATAAAGTTTCTTACCAGGCAAGGAAAATCAGTCGCGACCATAATGAATGAGATGTCATTGGTTTACGGCGACTCTTGTCCAGGAAAAACCATGGTGTACAAGTGGCATAGTTTATTTAAACAAGGAAGGGAATCCCTTGAAGACGACCCGAGGCCGGGCAGGAGCATTGAGGTGACCACGCCAGCACTCCAAAAAGTTGAACAAATTGTACTCGAAGGTGCTCGACTAAAGAAGAAACAACTCGCAGAAATGGTTGGAGTATCCGATACAACAATTTTTAAAATCCTACACGATCATCTCGGCATGTCTAAGGTCAGCGCAAGATGGGTGCCGAGAATGCTTACGCCGCCGCAAAAACAACAGCGCGTAGAGTGTTCGCGTGCATTTTTGGACCTCTGTAATGAAGACAAGGATGGTGTATTGAGTGGAATTGTTACTGGAGACGAAACTTGGGTTCATCATTATGAACCTGAGTCCAAACAAGACTCCATGCAGTGGCATAAAAAGGGCACAGCACCTCCCAAGAAATTTAAAGTGTCACAATCAGCTGGGAAACTCATGGCAACGGTATTTTGGGACTCGGAAGGAATATTGTTGATTGATTATAAAGATAAAGGTGTTTCTATAACCGGAGTATATTACACTTCAATATTAGAGCGACTAAAAGAAGCCATTAAAGCGAAAAGACGGGGAAAATTGACAAAAGGTGTTCTGCTTTTGCACGACAACGCGCCCGTCCACAAGAGCCGCGTTGCGTTAGCTGCCCTGCATAAGGTGGGCTTCGAAATTGTGAATCACCCACCCTACAGCCCAGACCTGGCCCCGAGTGATTATTACCTGTTTCCGAAAATGAAAAAAGAGCTGCGGGGTAAAAAATTTACTGCCGATGATGAAGTCAAGGAGGCAGTTTCGGCGTATTTTGCAGATTAAAAGAAATCATTTTTTTATGAGAGTATAAATAAATTAATTGAAAGATGTGAAAAATGTATCCGTCTTGCAGGTGAATATATTGAAAAAGAAAAATAATTTGGTTTTTTTATTTCCACCCCTTGTCCCCCATTCCGCGAATATAAAAACGCTCCCTCGTACTTTCATGTACGAGTAGCATAGTAGTATGGGTAGATATCGATGTGCTTGTTGTGTATTCTCTTTATGATGTCCTGCAAATGGAATCCTCTGTTTAACAAATTAATAAATAAACAATTTCCTTAACGATTAACATATAATGTGTTATTAATGTTTATCATTAAATATTGATAATGATAATTGATAGCTTTTATTCAAGACATACATAAATATGTAGAAATAACAGAGTATTATGTTTACTTAAAATACCTTTCCATTTGACACAAAGGTATTAGTTCTTACTTCAATATTTTTAAATGCTCTGTGCATAGCTAGAGCTGCCTAAAAACAGAGTTTAAATAAATGCACTTTACATTGACTAAACGCATATTTCTGTCGTTATATATTCCAAAGTCAAAGATTGAAAAAATGGGTAATTTGTCGTATAGACCAGACATACATATGAAGAATAAGTTATGGCGTTTATATTTTTTTATGTGTTAAAAAAGTGATTGACATATTTAAAAATGAAATAAAACAACTTAACATGGAAAGACAGAAAATATTTCGAAGATATAAAATTGCGTTGGTGATGAAGAGGAATATTTAGAAAAATTACAAATAAATGTGTAAATATCTTATATTACTTTACTAGACGCAACAGGAAGAGAACAATTGTAGTACATGTACAATGCAGCATTAGCAGTTTCTACAAATAAAATTTCATAAAATTGGAAAGTTTTTTAATATCTCAACAAAGTTTTGTTTAATTATAATATACCTTATGAATTAGCACCATAAAAGTCAAAATATTTATTTGGAGAGAAAACGAAAGAATGCAACCCATTAAGCAAGAAAGTATAAAAGGAAGTAAATAAAATTGTGTATAAGTAATAATTAAAAATAAAGCAACAAGAAACAAATATAGGAATTATATGAAAAAATTCAAGAAATAATTATGACGTCGAAAGTAATTATTTTTAACCTTACTCTTGCTATGAATGAAAAATAAGATGTCCATGTAAGAACATATTGCGCGACTGAAGAGTAAAAAATCGTTGCTTGAGTTATTACAGTCGTGAGTTACAGCTAATTTTTATCGAAAAAAACAAACATTTAACACAGTTGTTTTAGTTCTTCTATAGAAAGAATCTGACATACATTTATTTATTCGTTCTTATTAACTTGGTTTGCCATACAATCGACGCCTTAAAGTCTTATAAACTACTTGACTTTATAATTATAAATTTTATTCTTCTACGTTTGTATTTTCAACCATTAAGAATAATGAAACATAGTTCATATTAACAACGTTTCGGAGGATATTTACCCTCATTTTCCAGTTATTTATTTAATTGTTTTTCTTTTCCTTCTTCAACCTACAATACGTCGATTTTATTATATACATGTATTTATTTGATGGACTTTTTAAATATACGGTGGTCAGAAATTCATGGATAATCGTCAGACAGCTCATAATGTAAGAATTATAACAGCATAATTGAACGTTTTCTAAATAGGTGGATCGGGCGAAATTGATCATTATAATGACCTGCAAGGTTACCAGATATGAATCCCCTTGATTTCTTTGTTTGGGGTTTTTTAAAGGGAAAGGTTTATGCGATGCCTCTTGCCAATGAATAGGAAATAATAAAGAGAATTAGCGCCACAATACAATTAATTACTCCAAATATGTTACGACGCGTCCTAAATTCAATTTCACAAAGGCTCCAGCTTTGTTTTCAAAATAAGATCATATTCAGCATTTACCGTAATCGTCATTATTACTGTGATTTTCATTAGACTTAAATAAAACTCGGATTTTGTCATATCAATCCTACTGATTTATACCATGTAGACAAAGCTACACTTCTTTTAAGCAATTCTTATGGCTTAACTAATAACAACACCACATTTCTGTATTAGGATTGACAACTCGGAGTTAATCACAGAATCGCCCTACTTGACTATTATCTGTGAATTTTACTATGTTACATATAAGAGGGGTGACAATTAAAAAACGAGTCATGTTATTTATTGGAAATAAACTTATATTTAACTTTTGTCCCCTTCAATATACTCTTCTCCTCTATCCATACACCGCTGTATACGTGTCTTTCATTGTTCAAAACAATGCTGTAGTTCATCAGCTTTCGGCCTCTTCAACAACTCTGTCGTTTTCTTTTTTACATGTTCAACAGACTAAAAATGTATTCCCTTTATTGCACTGTTCACTTTTGGAAACAGGTAGAGGTCATATGGTGCAATATCAGGCGAATACGGAGAATGATCAAGCACAGCAATGTGCTTGTCCGCTAAAACTGCTTCGCAGATAGGATATTGTGATCTGGTGCATTGACCTAGTGCGAAATCCACGAATTGTTCTTCTACAAATCTGGTCTTTTCTTTCTTACTCTTCCCCTCAGATTGATTAGGACTTCTTTGTAGTATTTCTGATTAACGGCTTGACCCTCAGGCACCCAGTCAGTCATAATAAAATCCTTGTCTTTCGCGCATGTGACATGACATTATCACCAAACACCTCCATTAATATCTGTAGTTAAGTTTTGTTGGCGATTATTTTCATTTGACAAGGAATTTGAGATTAATTCACTGCTAGATTTTTATGTCAACCATTATCACGGCATTACTGTGTCCTCTACAATTAAAGGTCGAGAGTATACTAAAGAAGACAGAGAGAAGAAACCACGGGTTGTTGTTTGAGCAACATCAAGACTAATGACATTCCAATTACAGCCTCGCCCGATGCATCTGCGCGATGGAAACACGTTCGTTATTTAATTGGCATACCTCGTATATATATATATATATATATACATATATGTGTGTGTGTGTGTGTATGTATGTATATTAACATTTATAAGTAGGTACACTTTCTTTCCTGTTGAAAATTGTAACTATACAAAAACACAAACATTTTTAAATTTGCCATATAAACTTAAATTAATATGCATACTTTAGGGTTTAGGGAAATTGTATGAATAGTGGGGTTAATAATTAAATGTTTGTAATTGGTTAACTAAATAATTATGCGGTTTATTTGCCTGAATAAAATGATTTAATTTTATGAATATTAGGTGTTTAAAAGTAAATAAGGAAAAGAATTACAAATCTAAAAAAATTAAATATAAAAACTCAATTTTTTTTTAGTTTGAAAATGGCAACAATTGTTTCACCAACAATCTGACAAGAACAGAATACAATCTAGTCAACTAAACTAATTTCAGGGTGGAGATAATATACAATTACAAGGAAATAAGTTTAAAAGTGGCGAATTATTCAAATCTATTTTTTATCATTTAATAAATTTTTATGTTTATGCTTATATCTACAGTTTCAAAAGAAATAATAAAAAAAAATAGGGCAAAGACTTCTTAGTTAAACTTAAGATCAAGTTGTATGTAATAAAAGAGAAATATGAATAATTCTACACTTAAAAATAAATTGGTGCCATTCTTCTAAAAACGATTTTCCATTTCTGCTATCCAACAGTTTTAAAGAGCAAAATCAAACCCTGAAGATTTTGTATTTAGTATTTTTCGACAAGTAATGGTTGCACATTAAAAAAAATTGATATAGAATTTTTTAATGAAATAATTCTCATGCGAAGATCTTGAAAACTTATATAAAAAGAAATTGAAACTTTTCGATCTAAACGGTGTACAATATAGTTTCAGAAATTTGCAGGGGAAAAAGGAGTGGATAAGAAATTTTCAATATCATATCAGAAAAATTAAATCATTGCAACAAGTGGACGATTTTTTAAAATTCTAGAGTACCAAGTAAGTAGAAGCAAACGAAGATTTGCACATCACTTTAAAGCATCTTATTCCTAGTTGTATTTTGAGGAAGACTCATAGGACAGTTTTCAAGAAAGCTACCAAGTTTATTGGTCGCTATAGAGTTGATAGGACATGTGCTTTCATAAAAAAAATAAAGACGATTTTGAAAGATTTTGGAGCATAAGGCCCCCTCTAATATTGATAAGAACGACTTTAATTTAAAATTACAATCAGTAATAGACCTCGGCTTACTAGATTCATACTACCATTTTTATTTAAATTTTAATGTTGATAGACCGCATATAATCATATTCATAGAAGTTGTCTATTTGTATGGATCACTTCTGTTGTCTTTTGTGAAAAGAAAGGAACTGTGGCTAATGCACTTTCAATTTTATTGCCTTATTATTTGCATAACAACACACTTCTTTTCTTTTCATTCTGTAAACCTGCGAAATTTCATTAAATTGTAAGTCCGGAATGGAAGGTTTTCTTTATTAGTTAAAGAGCAACTTCTTAAAAAAATAATAGCCACCATTTAATGAAAAGAAAAAGGTAAAGTATATTATGCAGTGATGATTACAGCAACAACGCAGAGTTAATACAATCCTGCATTTGGTATCCCCAGAAAGTTGGCCAATATTTTCACTTATTTTGACGGAAATAGGAAGAAAACATCCACAAATCGAGAAAAAAACTATTTCATATAATATTTATGGAAATGTAATTCTTTTCCTTCCTTACTTTTAGACACAAAAAATTTATGTTAAAGCACCTCATGCAGCAAATTAACAGCAGACTTATTCAGTCAACTTGTTTCAAACATTTATTTATTATTATAAACCCCACTGTTCATAAGCCCTAAATTATGTATATATCTAGCCTAATTAATGGGACATTAGACTTCAAGATTTACTCCAACACGTTAAGTAAATCTAGTAAACAAGTTTAAAGGTTTCAGATGCTTTAATTGTCATTCGTTCTGTCTCTACGTATGGCATTACACTTCCGGATTTCCTCCTTCACTGTTGGCACTTCTAAGTCTTGATGTATCGTTGCATTTGGCACATACCACGAAAAATTCATTATTGGTCGAAGCATCTTATCTCTGATAACAAAATTTCAAAGTTTGAGTTGTTTGAAATCCTCCATAACTAAGACCCATATAGGCTTTAGGATAATTTTGTAGACCAAAAAGTTTATTCTTTATTGATAACCGTTATTTTTCTCAATCAGCCAATATAACTTGTTCTGTTTTAGAGTGTTCTAAATGTTCAACGCCAGAAATAATAAATTTCACTTTAATGTTGACCATTAAAATATTTTTTTCGCATAAACATATTGTTATGTCATGGTTTCTTCAGTTGGTTGTTAAACTTCTTTAAACTTTCTGAACATGGCTATTAACAAAATATTTGACAGTTCTGTGATTTGTTTCAGGGTTATGTGTATTTAACGGCATAACCTTTAAACATGCTTTGAAGTTTGTAAATTAGGGAAACATGTTATATATATATATATATATATATATATATATATATATATATATATATATGACATAAATGCAAGTAATATACTTATATATCGTACCATTTTCCAAGTATTCCATAAAAATAAAAATATGCTGCTGAATAGAAAAAGCATCGCTGGTTCTTTTTTCAAATGTATAGATATGAAATAACAAAATAAAGGCAAAAGAAACTGCAAAAGCAAACACTAACATATATAAATGTGTCAAACAAACTGTAAATATTTAAAAACGGTAGCTTGCAAATGTAAAAATGTCCTAATCTAGGAAATTTTATGGCACTACTACACTTTTTGGTGTAAACAATTGAAACAGATATTTAATTTGGCAACTCTGAACAATATTATTTATTCATTCCTAGATTTATGTTTAAATTAGAACAATTTATGTACTACTAGAATTGTTTGATTTTTACTTTGTAAAATATTTGACAAAATTTTGATTTGAAAATTATTCTTGTCAACATAAAATCGCAGAATTATGTCATTTTAAAAAAATTATTTTTAAAAATAGTCATCTTTTATTTATAATGTAATGGAAACCAAGCCGTATTATTATTATTTTACAATAGCCGATTAACAGCAAATTAAGTAAAATTATCATTTTTAAAACAAAAGTTAAGAGATTTAATCCTAAACATTCCCATAAAATTTTTGAAACATCTCCATAAATAACATCGTTCCAAATGAACTAACTCTAATATTTGTTCAGCTATCTTCAGTTAGTATTTACGTTCGTGGGGTGGTGAATCTCACAGGGTGGTCGGTGGTGCATGTCGGTGCTGCGGTCTCGCTACACCGGCTGCATTATCCCTGCAACCTGTCAACATGTACGCAAACACTCCATTATACACCCTGCGCCACTACAACCACATCGAATACAATATACATAACGTTAATGCGACTCTCGGGTATATTGACCTAATAATAAATCGTGTAACCTTAACGTCCACACAGCCGCATCTCATGTGGATGTATGTGTGACACCGTCAGCAACAAACATTATAATAATCAACACATCGGAAAATTATAAATGATATGTCCGTTTAATGCACTTATGTCACAGTATATTATACGTATGGTATAATGCATATATGTATAAGGGATACTAGTGGTGATACGCTGTAATTTATCTTTTGCTAGGATTGATTTAATGGTCGGTTTATTTTTTTTCTTGCTTTTTGCAGAGAAGTTTGATTAATTTTATTAGTTATCTAGATCGTATTAATATAATATAAAAACTATAGGGCTAGTTTTCGATATCGTAAAACGAGGGTAGTTTAACAAGTAGTGAGAATGGAAAAGAAAAACGAATTTTTTAAATACAAAATAATTTTTATTTTTCAATATATTCTCCTAAAAGACCAATACATTTATTCCAACGGTGCTCCAATGCCCTTATGCCATCTCTAAAATACGATTCCGGAAGCAAAAATGCAAAATACTCATTTACGAAGATGATAAGCTCGACGTTAGACGAAAATTTCTTTCCACCTAGTGCCGTTTTCAATTTTGGAAAAAGGTGAAAGTCGGAAGGGGCTAGATCCGGTGAATAAGGCGCATGCGGTACTAATTGGAAATGCAGCTCATGGATTTTGGACATCCCAACTGTGCTGGTATGTGAGGGAGCGTTGTCTTGGTGAAACAGAATATTTTTCTTTGCCATTCCTGGCCGTTTAGCACGGATCTCAACATTTAATTTTTGTAGGAGTTCTGCATAATATTGTCCGTTTATTGTGGCACCTTTCTGAAGGTAATCAATGAGCAAAATGCCCTTTGAATCCCAAAAAATTGATGCCAGCACCTTGTTTGTCGATAAAGTGGTTTTCGCTTTCTTTGGAGGTGCAGAACCACGTTCTAACCATTGTTTCGACTGTTGTTTAGTTTCGGGAGTACTGTAGTGTATCCAAGTTTCATCACAAAAATCAACCGGATTCTCATTGGAAATGCGCAAATGAGTGAACTTTTGATCAGTCGTAAGCAATCGCGGCACCCATCTTGCCGAAAGCTTGGAAAGGCCAAATACTTCCGTTAAAATGTTGTGTACGCGTTCTGTTGAAATGTTTACCATGTCTGCTATCTCTCTCACTTTGAGTCGTCCATCATTTTCCATTTTTATAATCATTTCCTTAGAAGTCACGATTTAGGATGCTCCAGAGCGCGCTTCATCAACACAGCTTGTTCTACCACGTTTAAATTCATTTACCCATCTACTTATTGTGGTGGATGATGGAGAAGATTCATCTAATGTTTCCCGTAACTCATCTTTTATTTCGGTAGCTTGCATACCATTAATTACGAAGTATTTAATCACCGCACGATACTCTGCTTTTTCCATTTTAACAAAACGACGTGTTGCTTCATTTTCAATCAGCTGTCAAAAATAAACTAATCAACCGATTTATCTAAATATCGGAATGTAAACATATAAATAGGCAACCTAAATTACAGTGCATTTGTTTTACCAATTAGAGCGCCACCTATGTGTCATTCTCACTACTTGTCAAACTATCCTCGTAAACTTATTTTGCATTATTAATTTTAGTTACAATATTTTACTAAGTTACTAAAATTAATTTTCATAATAAACGTAAAAAATTATATTCTTTATATCTCATTTTTCTTTGGTCAGTTATTAAAAACACAATGAATATTGTTAATAATTATATAGAGTTAAAGTAGAGACCTAGTGTCTATTGGCTTTTGAATTCTGCCATTCCTTTGGTCTTTTCAATTCATGACTCCTACCATAAGGATATATTCTTGATCCCCTATTATTTGTTTTGCTATCGTATTTTTAGCTCAAAAACGAATTCTATAGTACGGTAGTATTTAATTTTGCCAACCATATTTAGAAATGTTCTGATTTTACCTGTTCCAAGTCTCTACTTTTTAGAAACATTGTGTTATATGTATTTTCAAAAAAAGAGATTGCATCCAAAAATCAAATATTCATTATTACAACACTAGAAACAAAGAAAATTTAATTTTACCACAAATAGATTGGCAGTGACGAAAAGAATGGCCTACTGGATCTCCACACCAAAAACCAGAAAAATTTTGGCCTAATGAGACAGCACACTGGTAATGTAAAGTAATATTTAAATACTTTCAAATTTGATGTTTGTTCTTATTAGTATTATACATATATTTTATTTTTTTATTTATATTGGCGTATTATGTTCATTTATGTTTTTTTCTAACTTGTTATGGTATAAATTGCTACATACGTATGTTTGTTGAATCCACTCAACATGTATAAGAACTATTTTTTTTTCTATGAATATTGGCTTAGCCTATAATAATCTAGTAAAAGGAATTAAATAAATTAATATTATTATTATTACTTCTCTCAGATCTTTCTGAATTTCTTTCAGACATCCTTCTCTGCGTCGTCCACTTCGACTTTTCCCCCCTTCTCGAATCATTAAAATTCTTTTAACACATCTGTCGTTATACATCCTGACAATAAGTCTTAACTATGTGGCTCTTCGCATTCTCTATAACTTAGGTAGTACTTGATTCGTTGAACAGCTCTTTTATTTCCTTATTTGTTCTACTTCGAAACGTTCCTGCTCCTACAAATTATCTACTTTAATCCCTCCTTAGATTTTCCTCAACATTTTTTCTTTCGCATATTTTCAGTTTGTTTTCATCCTTTTTATTCATCAGCTAGGTTTCGCAAGCGTAGAAAACGATGGATTTTAATATTATTTCGTACAATTTTATTATAGAATTTCTCAACGTTTCTGGTCTTTAAAATTTTGCTAATATACCTTCAATTTTCTTTTACCTAATTTTTTGTCTATTTTATTCTCTTCATCATCACTACATATTATTGTTACTCCCAGATAATCAATTTATTTTACTTTTTCTATTGACACTTTTTGTGTCCTGCACAGTTTATGTCTACATTAACGGTCCCTCCTCTATGTTTTTCCTTTATTACCATATACTTAATTTAAATCATATTCTCTTGTTCTCTCTTCCAATAGTATACGCATGGCCACATGGAAGTGCGGTAGTTAAGGTTCCACTAACATTTCCAGAAGCAATCCTTGCTCCTGGGAAAGAATATGTGAGTGATTCTAGAACTGAAAGGCAAGAACTCTCTATGAGAAAAAGCAAGAAGACGAAGACGAACCAGAAATATATACATACAGCTATGAGAGTCAACACCATATAAGAAGAGGATCTGATACCCAAAGAAGAGATCTGATCAGGTAGGTGATCTGGAATTTCTAAGACTAAAGTAAAGTGGTGAGTGAGATTATGTAGAGATTTAAAGAGGCGTAATGAAGGTCAACATCAATAGCCATATGGATGGAAGCAAGAAATTCCAGAGAGACATAAGAGCCACAACAGATCTGATATAGTCGAAGTGGAATAGGCCACCTCAATAACTCTTATATCTTAAATCTTATCATCGGCGTGAACCAAACACTGATACCTACTACCATATATCAAGCTTCTAGTTCTTATGCCACCTCCTGTTAAAATTTCTTCCTGTAGCACTGTACAGAAGATTATAGATATTAGATAACATTGGCTCAGTCCTTCCTTTTTACAGCAAATTTTTCTGGCATGTCTCCTTCCAAGGTTATTTTATTTTCTGTTTATTTCGTAATATTAATAACACTGTAAAAGTGCAAAAATTACCGAGACAATAAAGAAGTAGCTCTGTTCCTATATCGGCGACTTACTCTATCCGTTTCTTCCATTTGTCTAAAAAAATATTTATATTAATATGCCTTTTACATAAGTAACACGTGTATTTCTTCTTATGCTATTCTTAATTAGCTTATACATTTTGCTCCTGACTTTGTTTCACTATCTTTTAGGTTGTTCTTTTATTATCTATACTTAAATATATAAATTTATTCTTACCCCCTTAATTAGTTACTTATACTCTATGTTAATAAGTTTTTGTCGTTTAATTCTCCATTTATAATCGTATGAATAGACAACAACAAAAAATTAAAAAAGCTTTTGCGTCTCAGGAAAAGATGGAGAAATAAAACCTATTAGATCATTTCCAACGAAATGGTCAAACGAAATGAAAGTCATAAGATGATCTAACTTGTAGACTTCCGCGAGCATTGTCCATAGTTCCTTCTAGACTTCCGACATGGAACCGCGTCTTTGACACTGCTGCTTGATTTGCCGATGTTTCGATTGTTCTTACAAGGAAAATCATTGATCTTGTTGTTACTGCACTATGCGACATAGTTTTAAGAAATTTCGTTGTTTATAATAGTGTCTCTTTTTAAATATGCTTTCATCTACAACTAAATAATATGTACAAAATGCTAAAATAGAAATAAATAAAAAGATACATTCAATCCGGTAGAGTGATATTCAATTTTTTTTAAAACAAAATTTTAAATTCTGCACTTATCTCACGCACTTAACTGTCATCGACGGATTGTTTCTTTTATTAAAGTAATTACATTATAGTCCTGCTCGTTTCGAAATGCACAAGAAGATTCAGTTTAGTAATTGCCATTTTTTTTTGGAGAACCGGTGACGCGTGTTACCGATGATATCACGAATGTCGAACATAATCCGAACCCGCATCTGTATCAACTGTTAACATCTTGCCGAGAATGAGTTCGATATAAGTCAGGTAGCAAATAAGGAAAGACCATGGATCTTAGCATCTGTCTATAATTTAGGGAAATTTAGTGACACGAGAGTGGACGTGTGGCGTTCTTTATTTAGTGTTCATCCTTTTTTTGCTTTCGGGTGTCCGTTCGACTAAACTATAATTAATGCATTATGTGATATTAAATGTGTAATGATGTCTTAAAATATTAATAGCATTGGTAATTTCTCCTTTCACAACGTGATTGCGTGCTAATGATACTTGTAAAATTTAGGGATTGATCAACATGTGAAACAAATTATAACGATTATGACTTTTAAGACAACTTAAAGAATTCAATAAAAACATCAATTCGATCGTTTAGTTTTGTAGCTTCTTTAAAATACCGAAGCGAAGCATATTCATAAAATTATATTTACATATCCGATAATCAACTAATTTTGTAATTATCGCATACCTATTCGCACGAAACATCATACGAATTTCGAATTAAAATCTAGTCAATATTTTATGCTACATTATCGATACAAAATAAGTAACTTAAACGTTTAATACTCAACCATATTCGGTATACAGACAGTCAAAAGTTACTCTTAATAAAAACGCAATATAATAACGAAAGCGTGTTATACCAATGCAAGAATACAAAGAAATTTATTACATTTCTGTCCTACTATCTGATTTATTAAATCTTTTATATTCTTTGTGCAAATTTAGCTTGTTTAATCATACTTCGTTTTATCAAAACATGTTGCAATTGCTTAAAATTGTTTAAAACTAAAAAAAACTGCTTCCAAATTTTTAACGCTGTCCCCAACTTTATCTAGTGTTGAAATTTGATCGAGAGTTTTGACAAAGTTACTGTCACTAAATGATTGAGTTTAGAATTAATATTTTTCTATAAAGATTTTTCTGATAATGTCTCAACATTCATAGTTCTTGTTACACCATCTACAAATTTAAAAATACTAATTTTTTTTATATATGTATTTTGTATTGGATCGATTTGATCTTTAAATGATGAAAATGCATTACTAAATTATTAAATACATGCATAATTTTATTTAAAGTAATATATCTCAAAAAGAATATACGTATTACAAAGTATTATTGTGTCCAAACTATCGATCGCTGCGCCTCGGCGAGGCTATTGGAGAAACGAATACATACTCTAGTTTATTTAATAGCCGCTAGATGTCAGTTGTCTTCTGTTTTTCTTGGTAACCGTCATATGTTTAAAATTGCTACTCCGCAGCAGAAATTCTTTTGTATTCTCGAGTTTGCGAAGTACAATTCCGTGATTACAGTGCAAAGGCGTTTCATATTGAGCTACCAAATTGATCTTCCGAATGAGTGGAATATTCGCAGATGGTATCGGCAGTTTGTAGATACAGGATGTGTATGTGAAGGAAAGAGTCCTGGCCGCCCTCGTGTTTCTGAAGAAAATGTACGAATTCAAACTGCTTTCCAACGTAATCCTTCAAAATCAACTCGTCGTCCCAGTCGGGAGTTACAACTGCCTACAACAACAATTTGGCGTGTTTTGAGACGTCGGTTGCTTATGAAGCCGTACAAGTTAGAGTTGTTACAAGCTCTGCGCCCTGATGACAAACGGAAACGTGTGACATTTTGTAACGAGATTCATGATGCTATTGACAATGATAACACTTTCGCACAACGCATCGTGTTCAGTGATGAAGCCACTTTCCATGTTAGTAGTTTTGTAAACAAACACAATGTTGAGATTTTGGGGTCTACAGAACCCGCATGCAGCCATTGAACATGTACGAGATTCGTCTAAAATCAATCACGGTTAACGGTCAGCAGTATCTCGCTATTTTACAAAACTGGTTGTTTCCGAGGCTGTATGAAGACAACTTCATATTTCAACAAGACGGGGCACCCCCTCGCTGGAGTCGCCAAGTGCATGAATATCTGAATGAAATTCTAAACGAACCGTTGGATTGGTCGTCAAGGAGCTGGCGACTTAGCATGTCTCAGCTGGGCTCCACGATTACCGGATTTGACACCCTCTGACTTCTTCCTGTGGGGTTTCGTTAAAGACAACGTTTATATACCATTACTCCCATAGAACCTGGAAGAGTTGAAGAACCGGATCCGTACTGCCATAACATCGGTGACGAAGGACATGCTTTGCAGAATATGGGAGGAATTTGAGTATTGATGTAATATTGTTCGTGTCGCTGATGGAGTACATATTGAAAGTCTGTAGTCTGAACTTAAGAGGTTCGTAAATATGTGTGTAAAGTTTCATATTCGTATGTCTTAAAGTTTAATAGATATGTGCATTCAAATACGTATATTCTTTTTGCAAGACACTGTATATACATATATACTTACATATGTATATATATGCGCGAAAGAAGGTTTGCGCGGGCTCTCTGTAATATTGGACAGAAGTTATCGAAATAATCAGCGTCTCGAAGCAACTCCTTCTTTAGGAGTTGTTTCGTAGTTTCAGGTTGACGCTTCACTACGAAATAGGCCTGATGATATCGGATAGAAGAATGTTTCTCTATCGGATACCATCATCAATATGTTGCATTAAGTTTAAAATCTTGGACAAATAAATTCTTTGCACTCTAAGGCTTATCTAACAACTTTACACTACTTTGCACAATCTGGTTAAAACAATATCGCTACATTCAAAACTCTCCATTCTATTGGGTTGGCAACTAAGTACTTTCGGTTTTTACCGATAGAGAGCGTTGCTGTATTTTTTGTATAACGTATGTTAGTGCTGTACTTTACCGTTTGTCGCGTGATACTAGTCACATTGACGTAACTTCAGAAGCAAGTAGTGCGTGATTTTTATTAAAGCTATTAGTTGTGGGTTAATTTTAAATGGAGTGCAGAAACGGACATTTTCGACATATTTTACTATTTTATTTCCGTAAAGGAAAGAAAGCTGCTGCGGCTCACAAATAGATATGTGAAGTTTACGATGCTAATTGCTTAACAGAGCGCACGTGTCAGAATTGGTATAAAAAAGTCCGTTCAGCAGATTTTTCCCTTAAAGATGAGCAACGTTCTGGTCGGCCTACTGAAGTTGATGATGACCAAATCAAAGTCATAATTGAAGAGGATCGTCATATAACTGTTCTAGAGGTTGCAGAGAGGCTACATGTATCGCACACTACAATTGAAAAATATTTAAAATGTCTTGGGCTAGTTAAGACGCTTGATATTTGGGTACCTCACGAATTGAAAGAAATTCATTTAACACAAAAAATCAACTTTTGCGATATGCACCTTAGACGAAATGAAACCGACCCTTTCTTAAAAAGAATCATCACTGGTGATGAAAAATGGGTCCTGTACAGTAACATAATTTGAAAACGATCATGGAGCAAACACGATAAACAAGCTCAAACCACATCGAAAGCTGAATTGCATCCAAAAAAGATAATGCTGTCAGTTTGGTAGGATTACAAAGGTGTTGCGTTTTTTGAGCTGCTTCCAAGGAACTAAACGATCAATTCTGATGTTTACTGTCAACAATTAATAAAACTGGATGAAGCAATCAAAGAAAAACGGCCAGAATTGTCAAATCGGAAAGGTGTAGTTTTCCACCAAAATAATGCAAGGCCTCACACATCTTTGGCAACTCGTGGGAAACTATTGGAGCTTGGCTGGGAAGTGATGCCACATCCCCCATACAGCCCTGATCTAGCACCATCTGATTACCATTTATTTCGAAGTTTGCAGAATTCTTTGAATGGTAAAACTTTCACAAATGACGATGACCTTCACTCGCACCTGGTTCACTTTTTTGCTGATAAGGACCAGAAATTTTATGAGCGCGGAATCATGCAGCTGAAAAAAAGATGGCAAAAGGTCATTGAGCAAAATGGAAAATATATAATTGATCAAAAACTATTCTTTGTTTAAAAAAAAAGTGTTTTATTTTATACTACAAAACCGAAAGTACTTAGTTGCCAACCCAATACTTTAATAGTAATAAAACATGAACATGCTCTCTTTTTTCAATTTAATTAAAACTCTTTATTTAAAACATTCTTATGCATAATTGCAGACCAGTTACGCTTGTTCTTATACTTATTCTTTATTTTAAGGTACTGCAATTGTTGAACCGCAGCTGATACACCTATTTGAATAAAAGTTCGAGATTAATTTGCTGGGAAGTGAGTCGACTATTAACACCATTATTTGAAAAAATTTTGCGTTATGCTCTAATTCAGTCATTTTTTATAGTAGCAGATGAAACTTGAGCAATCTCTAACAAATAATATGCAGCAATCATAACATTCTTCTTCTTCTTCGAGAGCCACAATTTGACGTTGGGTGGCGTAATTTAAACAGAACCATCAAAAACCTACAACAAGATCAGAAATAATGAATAAAATTAATGATATCGTTTTTAATGTTCTAAAAATTTACATTAAGAAGATGCCTAATAACCCATGCATGTCAATCGAACAGGTACATACATCACATTTTACACGTAGAACTAAGCATGTCAGTTACGCTCGAAAAGTGCTATTTAAGTCTTATACTTTGCCAAGATTTGCTAAACTTGGCCTCATTACTATGATCTTGAATTTAAGCAGTTACCTAAATAGTGATCATATTATCCAAAGGAGGCCAAGACATTTCTGTCGGCGAGTAAAGTAATTTTTAAGATTTTTTGGAATTTGAATAGATTATCTTAACGGAATGTTATCGTTAAACTAAACAAATGTAAGAATGAAATTTCTAAAAAACAGCCTGGAATAGCCAATAAAATTATGCTGAAATGTCCTTCATCACGAAAAGGTCTCTTCTCACACTAATATAGTTGAAGAAAAAACTGGATCAAATGCGAGGTCATGTCTTCCTTGTATAAAGAACAATTCAATCAATTTGAAGTTGTCCAATTTAAGCCATAACTGTCAACAATAAAGATTACTACCATAAAAATTATCCATTAAGCTTAAGTAAATAACTTAGATTTTCCCCCAACAACTGTTAAGAGCGCTGTTCTTTACTTTTAAAAAAGATTAATAGTAAAACGAAAAACACTTTCTGCTGGTTATTGTCTACTGCCTGAGTTGATCTAACATTAGTTAGATATGCTCAAGCAGTTACTATCGACAACAACCGCGGAATATCCATAAACAAAGTCGGTGTACGTAACTTGAATTTGATGTCAAAAAATTGACCATAACAGGGCCCAACATTTTTCAGTAAATTAAATGCATTTCTTCTGTAACGATATCTTTTAACTACACTAAAGTACAGAGTTTGTGAACATAAACGTGTTTTTTTAAATATCCCCAAAAGTACTAATAATCACAGGCGGACAAATCCCTATGTCCCTGTGTATCGATCATCTTCGTGGCCATAACATGACACCAAATTGCGAAATAATTTCCCAAAACGTTCATAAATGCGTTATCATTGTGCATCATCCTGTTGAAAATAAACGTTTCTGATGTTTACTTGCGCTCTTTACACTTCTCGTAGAAAAAAATTCAATATATAAACGGAACATTCTGAATTGACTGCTACCGTTATGTTGTTCTCCTCAAAAAAGTACGACCGCAGAACATAACGAGAAATTTTTCTTCACAAAGTCCTATTTTAGTGGCACTGAGCGTTGAGCAACTGAACCAATTGCTTACCGCTTTGTAAAGATAGAATTTTAACTAAAAACTTAAAATATTTCTCCCGAACTCACGACTCATCTGTAAGTCGCGTACATATTGACATGGAGATATACTCGGACCCCTGTTGATTGCCACTCTCACTGTCGCGATGTTTTCGCGCGTCCTCGCAGTATTTGCGACCCTGACGACTTCCGATTAATATTTTCTGTTCTCAAAGCTTCGAGCCATCTAAAAATCGTATTGCGGCTATGAACTGGGCTATTTCAATCAATATTAAAAAAACGCCGAAAGTTCTGCTATGTAGTGATGACACTCGTACATTAACCTTTACGAACCCAAGTATCGTAAGCAAACATGCATTGATATACCGTCCATTGTTCCATTGCACTATGTCATTCCGAAGCAAATGACATCTTTTCTGTCACGCTGCTAGCACTAGCGTCTCTGTACTAGGCAGTCAAAAAAACGTCAATTTACCACAAGTCAACCTGTACTATGGTACTGTTTCACTTTTCCTTACGCAGTTGTTATAACTTCATTAAACTTCAGCTTAAAATACCATTAATTTCTTTAGAAAAATTAAAATGTAGCCACTTCTTAAACGAAGACATTTACGTAACTAATTAAATTTGTGTCGATCGGCAATATTTTAGATAAATATATTCCGCATTGCGCTTTTAATGCAGAGCGAAAGCTTGTTAATGATGTGCATATTTATTTTTGCCTTGAAATTTTGCATTTTTGATGGCATAATTATAAACATAAGATTTGTTAATTGCATTTTACATCGTCTGGTACACACCGCCATAAGATCCTTTACTTAAACCGTAATTATCCAAATATTTACTACTCGAAACATTAATTAAATTTAATTCTCCATCCTGGCGACGTCTTTACGAAATTCGCTTCGTGTGATTCTCTTAATAATAATCCGGTTAACGAATGCATACGATTTCAGGAATATTATTAATTAAAACCTGTAATGTTTTGCCGTATATGTATATATATTGTACATTCATACATATACATGTCTATCTGGACGAACACATCTGCTCATCATTCTTCTATTCATAATCTTCTAGTTGGAATGAATGAAGATGAAAATATCTAAAAATTCCAATAATAATTTGGGAAAATAAATTCGAAGGTCCTTTGTTCTAGTAAAAACTATGTTGAGAAAGAAATATATACATGGATAAGAAGAGATATCAGAAAATAATGAACCGATAACAAGCTGTAAAATTTTCAAATGAGGTAACAAATTTTTTGACAATAATTGTAACCATGTTCGTAAGGATACAGTTGTAATAATTGTAGTGGGTTTTTTATATATTAATGAAAGATACACGTTTCTATAGAATCATGTGCTATTTATTCAAATAAACCAAAAGCATTCAAAACTTTAAAAAAATAACATAATTCTAATTATTGGTGACATGGAGCTGCATTTCGGCCAAGACACAAGTAAAAACTGGATCCATCTTCATACATACTATTTAGATGAAATCATGATGACTACATTGCCATTGCTGAACCCATCGAAATTATTAGAATTATCATCAAAGAGACAATATATTTTCCGAACTTCCTCACATTAATGACCTACATAATTATTCAGCTATCATTAATTATGGATAAAGCTCTGTGCGTGTTTCGCCAGCATATTCGATGAAATGTAATGTTGCTTTGATTCATTCACAAGAACTTAGATGTTCACAAATCTCGTCTTAACGAATTTTGTGTAAAGGTTCAACCTTTATTCATACAAAGTCTAATTGATTCAACGAAAAGGCTACTCGAAACATGGACGCTTTTTGGTTAAGATTTTGTCAAATTTCAGCACAAATATGTCTTCACCGGCAAAGTGAATTTTTGCTTAAATGGCAGTTTGTAGTAGAAAAATTGCCATTTTTTTGGGAAAAGCTAATCTAAAAGGAATTTTGCAATACGTTTAATTCAGGAAAGTGACGAAGTCTAATGACATTGTCGAATGCTTTCTTTTCGACAATGGAGAAGGACATCAAGCAATGACAAGAGAATTTTTGGTCCCACTTGATTGATACAAACCTAAACATATTTTACCAACTTTGACCTTGGCCTTCGGTACTGATACCTAAAATTGCGTTTATTTTTTTTCACGTGTGGGGGCATTGTAGGAATTTACAATCGTTATTTCGGCCAGGATTCTGCAAGTTGTGAATGCATTTTTTTCATAAAATCACAACGACAAACTGACTTATGTATGTCATAATGTGGAGACATTGTGGCAATATAAATATAATATAGTTCTTGATACATGCTATATTTAGGATACTATAGAAAACGCACATTAGACACCGATTTTCTGGGATAAGGAGCAGAACCAGTCATATAACTTGTGCGACTGTCGCACATCATTTCTAACTTGATGCCATACTTTCCGGGTTTGTTTGGGATATACACCTACCTCTGAAAGCCAATGGTTGCCCATCAAAACGTCAATCAACGTTTATTCCTACTACATAATTGGTCATTTAAATCTAAATGTCTTATTATCGAATCGAAGTCATCGCAAAAGGAAATCAAATCTCTCTTTGCTCATACATACATGCCACGTATCTTGTACCAAAATACTCTATGTAGACTAGTTTACTAAGGGTTAGGTCACCAAAATACCGACGACTACTTTGATTTCTTATATGTTAGTGGTATTTTGCGTAAATTAATTTTTAACAGAGGATCAATAATACTTCCCAAAATACGAATTGTACCCCTAGCAACTCTGACTACATTTATTCCTGTTGTTCTCCCCGATATACGCCCTTTGCTTGTAGCCCAACGACTGCGACTGCGGAGATTTCTTTGTATCAAGACCAACATTTGAATTAGTGCCTAAGTTCTCTACCAGTTAAATTGACAGTCTTTGTTTTGTGGCTCCGAATCACACTCCGGTGAAAGAGAAGAGGAGCATATGTGAACAACATTTTCATTATAAGATGAGATCACCTTGTACATCATCAACCCTAACACCGTCTTCTGATTCGCTATCAGATGGCACCTCCGACTCATTTATGATTTCAGCTTCCAACAATGAATACGTTGTCTTGGCATCCGATAAAGTTTTTATTGAATCCATGGCTAAAAACTTAAAGAAAATCACATCAACATAACCAAAAATAACACAAAACCAAGCCATTCGTCGCAACGACAACATGCGCGCAATATTTCAAAAAGTAATAAACTTATGCGTCTGAAACGACTGCCTGTTGAGAGAGTGCGATGAGCTATGAGTTGGCAAGTTACGACACGATTATATGCGCACGCGTTAAAATGCACAGCTGTTATTGTAACACGTGTTCATCGAATGTACGCAGATATGTATTTAGGGTTAATTACTTTATATTTATTGTCAACATCCTTTTTATTTTTGGGTAAACCATTGAGATAGCCTTAGATAACCTTATTATACAAGAAGCAGGCATGGTAAACATTTCAACAGAACGCGTACACCACATTTTAACGAAAGAATTGGACCTTTCCAAGCTTTCGGCAAGATGGGTGCCGCGATTGCTTACAACTGATCAAAAGTTCACTCGTTTGCGCATTTCTAATGAGTGTTTGGACCTTTATAAGCGGAATCCGGTTGATTTTTGTAGGCGATTTGTTACTTGCGATGAAACTTGGATACACTACAGTACACCCGAAGCTAAACAACAGTCGAAACTATGGTTAGAACGTGGTTCTGCATCTCCAAAGAAAGCGAAAACCACTTTATCAGCAAACAAGGTGATGGCATCAATTTTTTGGGATTCAAAGGGCATTTTGCTCATTGATTACCTTCAGAAAGGTGCCACAATAAACGGACAATATTATGCAGAACTTCTACAGGAATTAAATTATGAGATTCGTGCTAAACGGCCAGGAATGGCAAAGAAAAAGATTCTGTTTCACCAAGACAACGCTCCCTCGCATACCAGCATAGTTGCGATGTCCAAAATCCAGGAGTTGCATTTCCAATTAGCACCGTATGCATTTTATTCGCCGGATCTAGCCTCTTCCGACTTCCACCTTTTTCCAAAATTGAAAACGGCAGTAGGTGGAAAAAAATTTTCGTCTAACGACGAGCATCTTCGTAAATGAGTATTTTGCAAGCCTTCCGGATTCGAATTTTAGAGATGGCATAAGGGCATTGGAGCACCGTTGGAATAAATGTATTGCTCTTTTAGGAGAATATATTGAAAAAAAAAAGTTATTTCGTATTTAAAAAATGCTTTTTTCTTTTCCATTCTCACTGCTTGTCAAACTACCCTCGTAGTTAAATTTTGCGGTATAGAAATTGTTGCAGATTACATATATATACATATATACCATTATATATTTTTTATTCATAATATGACTAGGAAAAAAATAACAAAATGAATCGACTGCGATTAATAAAGTAAGTAGAGAAAGTAAAATACGAGCATTAGATTTAGAAAAGAAAACGATAAAGCAAATCATAATTAAATCTCTTATGCTAAATTTTCATTTAATTGTAAAATTCCTTCGGTGTAGATAAATTTATTTTTACTAATTTCTATATACATATCTGAAAATAGTACGAGAAGAAAATTTAAATATTCATATTTGCTCCTATACAGAAAAGTACTAGAATTTTAATTATTAATATTTTGTATAGATATTTATTTCGACTGAAGTAAAGGTAAAATAAAAATACAAATTATAGTTTTCATTCGCATACTCTGAAAAATATAGCCTTCAATTAATTACATGCCTGCATGAAGTGTCGGAGCATTTGTTCTTACCGATACATTTCAGTTCTTATTTTGATCGCGATAATATTATGTAGTGAATTCTGGTTAAAAATTCCCTACAAAACTAGATATCGCTATGACTGAAAACTACAGATGACCCGCATTATAACGATGAGCTTAATTCAAGAGCTTTTGCAGCCAATACCGTGAGAGCCCAGGGCACGTGCTACCAATCAGTGAGCGTGATGGGCCGGTGACGAACCAATAAGGTGAGGGATGGCTCATCGCTTCGGGGTTAGATCATACGCGTGTGCCCTTTTGATGACGCGCGCAGACGCTACTGTCGGTCGCGCTTCTTTAATGATCTTTTGTTGCGCGGGAATGTTACTAAAACGAAACGGGTGCTAATTGGGAATATGACGATCGGTCCTTTCATTTATTTGTCTATCGAACAGGTCACTTTACTAAACTAATTTGGTTTACTAGCACGTTTTATTTCATATGGGCGTATCTACTATTCTTTGTACAATTGTAAATTCGATTCACACGAAAAAGGCTAGAGGCGTTTTTGACATATTTGCGTTTTCTTTAAAATTACGTTCATCCTCATAGAAGGTTCGACTACAGTGTTATACATTGCTTAAAATAATTAACGGGTATTTCTTAAAAATGATAAGTCCTACAAAAGTTGATTTGACATTTTTTTAGTTTTGACATATTTGTAAAGAAATATCTGAAGAAACAATTGTATTTTGACTTTTTTTGATTTTTATTGTGATCTTAGGAGGGTACAAAATGGTAAATTGTTCAATATATGAAAAATACAGAAATATTCAACTTTACAGAAGTTTAACTGCAATAATTCTTACAATAAAATAGAGATGGATCGCCTTAATATCAACAATTATATTATTAAAAAAGTATTTGTTACTTTTTCACCCACAAAACATTTTAAGTTTTTAATTACACATCATGTCATGAAAATGAAACGGCTTAAGATTGGAGAGTGCGATGCCTGGATTTAAAGAAAATCTGGATAAGTATTTGAAAACTAAATATTTTTTAAGAATTTTATTTATTCCTTATATTTTTTTTCATAGTTTTTTCACGAAACCTAATTGTTCAAATTCTTTTCATAGGCTCTGTATATATAAATCATAAAAATTGACTATTAAATGAAAAAGATCAATGTTTCTTACACTTTAAATTCATGATAACGTCCAAGCTAATCGATGGTTAAAATTATTACAAATAATTCGAATAGGTCGTGTCGGAGGTGGCATCACAATATTTTATTTGAAAGAAACAGACACTGAAAATTGTCATTTAAAAGCCTTTATATAAAGTTAATAGAAATAGAAGAAATGCCACGCCGAATTTCCGAAGACATAAATCGAAGTCTATCAAATACACTGCTCAAAACAATTAACACTGCAACATCATTCTTCTATATCTAGCAGCAGTGGGAGAAAAATGTATTTCTATGAACGATCATGATCATCCTTATTGAGCAAATATTGTGAACAACATTTTTGATAAAGTTGATATAAAGAGAATGGAGCCGCCAGCCAATTGCCCGGATGATAATCTCAAAGAACCCACTAGGCATTTTGCTGCATGAATATGCTTCCAAGAATGCGCTTGAAACATTATGAAGAACTGTCAGGGAGGAATGGGATATGATTTCATATGAAAGATGCCAAATGTTTTTTTTACGTTTGAGGAGATTATATACATTAATAATCTCTATTTTGTTGTAAGAATTATTGCAGTTAAACTTCTGTGAAGTTGAATATTTCTGTATTTTTCATATATTGAAAAATCCATCATTTTGTACTCTCCTAATAAGATCACAATAAAACATCAAAAAAACACAATTATTTTTTCAGATATTTGTTCACAAATATGCTGAAATTCAAAATGTTAAATCAAGCTTTTAAGAATTTATTATCATTCCTATGGAATACCCGTTAATTGTTTTGAACAATGTATAACACCGTAATCAAATCCTCTATAAAGATAAACGTAATCTTCAAGGAAAAGCAAATATTTCAAGAAATGTCTCTAGTCTGGTTTGCTTGAATTGTATATCTACATGCGTTAAATAAGTTCTTTAAAAATTTTGTAAATAAAACCATAAGACTTAACCCAATCCATTCCAACCAACCATCTGATTTACATATTAAATAAAGTTTAATTATTTATCGAAAGCAAAACTCAAATCTCTAAATAAAGAAGAACGATTGAGTACTTCCTCTTCATTCTGTACTCATTATGACTAAATATGAAGAAATAAATAATTGGCTGTATACCAGTTGCTGACAATATTGAGACCTTTTGGTACTTTAATATTAAAAATGTTAATTTGACGAAAGACCTTCATATCATCTGCTGGCCCAATGCATCAGGAACATATTGAATAAAACGCGCTAAGTATGTCAGTAGATCTTTCGCACATTAATCCTTGTGGGCAAGGGAGTTTTGATGAAAATTGTAAATTCTGTCATATAATATTTCTTCAAATATCTTCTCACGGTTATACAAAATGAATACTGGCTTTTAGTTCCATATATTGTAAATATTAAGGTTAAACAGTTTTCAATTTTGGAATCAATAATCCAAGCAAGAGTTATAAGCAAAAGGGAAGAACCACCCATATAATTTTATATGCGACAATCATAATTTTGGATACACACGTTTCTATTACATACGTTTAACATTTTTCTTATTCAAATTACCTTGGACACTTAACAAACTTTAAAGTTTAAAACGAGAAAAGTACGTAATAGAGTTGCTATTTTGCTATATGTGTATTATTCTCTTATTATTTACCCAGATATTTAAAAAATTCTAAGGAATTCAAAATTCCAAAAGAATACGTTAAAATGTATTGTAATAAATACACTAAATTATATATATATATATATATATATATATATATATATATATATGTATATAAATTATGAAATTTACAATTTTGAAATAATTCATATATTACGTGGAAGAAATATTCAGAATTACACATGGATTCGGTTAGTTGTTGCATAAAAGTCATGAATGTTTATCCAAGTGGCAGACAATAAAGTGGGTTACAAAATACTTCTTTGCCCATAAACAATAAATTTTTGCATCGCGGTATGGAAAATCTTAATCTAAATAGTAATACTCCACGCTAACATAATTCACACCTTTATTATTGATAGAAAATGACGATAAAATTAATTATTGGAAAGAATATATGAAGAACATTAGGCTTTTGTACAAAATATTACCATTGCATATTAACATAAATGAAATCGTAAACATACAACGAGTACTAGGAAAGTTTTGCAATATGACGCAATAACGAAACGTAGGAAGCTGCTTGTTGCTGTATGTTGAGACGTGTTCATACGTGCATAGTAGCCGCTGCGCCATGTCGATGGGTTTAGTTATTCATGATGGCATCGTGGTCAAGAAATGAGATAAGGGAAGTTTTGCATTACAATTTCGTGCGTGGTTTAAACATAGACCAGTGCATCAAAGAAGTGGCTCTTGCACTAGGTGATGTTTGTGAACAACGCACAACGATATTCAGGTGGTATAGAGAATTCGAAAGGGGAAATTTAACTGTGGCGGATGCTGAGACGCCGGGAAGGCCACGAACGTCAGTTACGGAGGAAAACGTTACTACTGTGAGAAAAATGGTTGGCGAGGACAGGCGAGTGACCTACCAACAGATAGAGGCTACTTCAGGCCTAAATGCACCAGCAATTCGTTCGATTCTGCATGAACATTTGCACATGAAGAAACTTTGTTCTCTCTGGGTTCCGCATCGATTGATTCAAGAGCAGATGACACGACGTGTGGCTTGGTGCCGGGAGATGCTAAAGAGGTTTAATAAGGGACAATCTCGGTATGTGAACAACATCGTGACAGATGACGAGACTTGGCTGTACTAAAACGATGTGCCGACCAAAGCTCAAAACAAAGTTTGGGTCTTTGATGATGAAGACACACCCGTAGTTGTCAGAAAGTCCTAATCTGTAAAGGAGTCACAGCTAAGTGGTATACTGAACAATGCCTGCCTAAAGCCATTGGAACTATGAAGAACCTGCGACCAAAATCAAGAATGGACACCTGGTTCCTCCATCACGATAATGCTCCAGCTCACCGCGCCAAAGCCTGCACCGAATATTAGACCACGACAGAATTGAAACTTCTCGAGCATCCTCCCTACAGTCCAGATCTTGCTCCCTGCAACTTTGCACTGTTCTCGCATGTGAAAATGAAGCTAAAAGGGAGGCGGTTTTCCAGTGATGAAGACGTTCTGCGAGCTTGGGACAACGAGTGTACTTTACTCCCTGGTGAAACTTGGCAGAACTGGTTTAAAGATTGGTTTAGGAGGATGGAGAGGTGTATTAAGTGTAGAGGAAATTACTTTGAAAAAATTAAATAAACAAAGCTGTATTGCAAAACTTTCCTAATACCCTTTGTATGATATAATGAAAATTTAGTTATTAAATGCGATGTAAGATACGTACAGATCACGTCAGTAGCAAGTAATACTACTCATTATCTACATACATGGCTTGATTCAACGACTACCTTTTTAAACATACATATGTATATTTACAATAACAATCACTAATGCAAATCGACAACTAAAGCATTTATTTAGTTCATTAATACGAAGTAATCTTCTTGCAACTGTTCTTCATTAATTTTGTAAATAAGTATGAGCCGTCAATGAGAAGGTGGTTTCAATACCTGTACAAACATTTGTTTTATAATTAAACTAAGTATGGGAAAAAGTAATTTCTTTTACTTTCTTAACACAGCTAAGATTCTGTCGCTCAGATATTATCTTTCATCACAAGTTCATTAATTTCAAACCGCACCTATCATTTATTTACTTCTGTGAAATTCGCACTGAATATAATTTATCATCTTAACGAAAATACATTAATTAATGCCTTTATCTACATATTATGTCTCTCTAGATACTTAACGTCATTTTAATTTTTCAAGTCATTTAGAGTAGCTGTATTACTTTCAATATTAAAGCATGATTTTAATGTAACCATCTTATTATTTACATTATTTTTCATATTTAATACAAATAATACAATCATCGATTAAAATTTACATTAATCAGAAAATATTTCAGTATCAATTTAAAGAAAGGTGTAAATACTAAATCACTTTTCTGGAGACTTTAAAAAAATGTCATGCTTGTTGTCAATACTAACAAAAATGTAAACCAAAAATATAATTAAGAAATAGCATTTTAATAGCCAATATAGAAAGTTTTTTCTCAAAATAATGTCCAAAGATGATCAATAAGGTTGATATATAACCCCTTTCCACATTAACTTTGTAAATTCTGTATACGCATTTTGACAACTAAGTTGTCATCATCAGCAGATAATTTCTTAATTTTCTGCTGATGATGACAACTTGGTTGTCGAAGTGCGTATACAGAATTTACAAAGTTAATGTGGAAAGGGGTTATATATCAACCTTATTGATCAAGTCAATCAACCACAGGCTCCATCAAATTCAACACCAATGTCCAAAGAATAACGACAATTGATTGGAAAGTGAATATTCTCATTCACTAATTATACATAAGTGCAATAACAAAAATTGTACAGAAAGAAAATAACTTCTTTCCTTTTCCTGGGATTTAACTTCAAAAAAGAGTTAATTTTACTAAAAATCGTGTTTATTTGCTCCCGTTTTAAGCAAAATGTCTACTATAACAAGGTTCTAAGGTTTTCTCCGTTTTATTTAAGCTACATCAACGAAATGTAATTAAGTATAATATACCACATTCGGATAATCTTTCCTTCTTCACGAAATTAATTTGACGACTGGTAATACACTTGTAAATAAAGTAACTATTCGATATTTAGTATTCGATGCTTGTGATTCCAACTAACGACTACCAACCCAGAAAATTATCTGATATTTTTTCGAATTCAATTACTACTATCAATATTGAACCCAATACTCATGACCGACACAAATACAAAGAGAATAAAGCTATACTGGCACAATATAAAGGGAACTAGGAAAGTTTTGCAATATGACGCAACAATGAATCATAGGATGCTGCTTGTTGCTGCATGTTGAGACATGTTCACACCTGCATAGTAGCCGCCACGCCATGTCGATGGGCTTAATTATTCATTACCAGTGAAAGTGTAAAGTGCTTGCGATGGCATCGTGGTCACGAAATGAGATAAGGGCAGTTTTGCGCTATAATTTCGTGCGTGGTTTAATCATAGTACTTCGAGGAAATGACTCTTGCACTAGGTGATGTTTGCCCACATCGCACAACGATATTCAGGTGATATAGAGAGTATAGGGGAAATTTAACTGTGGAAGATGCTGAGAGGCCGGGAAAGCCACGAACGTCAGTTACGGAGGAAACGTTACTACTATGAGGAAAATGCTTGGCGAGGACAGGCGAGTGACCTACGAACAGATAGGGGGTATTTCAGGCATAAATGCACCAGTAATTCGTTCTGCATGATCATTTGCACGTGAAGAAACTTTGTTCTCTCTAGGTGCCGCATCGACAGACTGAAGGCAGATGACACGACGTGTGACTTGGTGCCGGCAGATGCTAAAAGAGTGTAATAAGGGACAATCTCGGTATGTGAACAACATCGTGACAGGTGACCAGACTTGGCTTTACTATTACGATGTGCCGACCAAAGCTCAAAACAAAGTTTGGGCTCTTTGATGATGATGACACACGCGTAGTTGTCAGAAAATCCCGATTTGTAAAGAAGAAAATGACAGCTGCATTTTTCAAATCAAGTAGAATTGTGGAACGCGTCGGTTTGGACACACAGAAGACAGTCACAGCTAAGTGGTATACTGAACAGTGCCAGCCTAAAGTTATTGGATCTATGAAGAACCTACGGCCAAAGTCAAGAATGGACACCTGGTTCCTCCATCACGATAATGCTCCAGTTCACCGCGCCAAAGCCTGCACCGAATATTTGACCAGGACAGGATTGAAACTTCTCGAGCACCCTCCCCACAGTCCAGATCTTGCTCCCTGCGACTTTGCACTGTTTCCGCATGTGAAAATGATGTTAAAAGAGAGGCGGTTTTCCAGTGATGAGGACCTTCTGCGGGCTTGGAACAACGGGTGTGATGTACTCCCTAGTGAAACTTGGCAGAACTGGTTTAAAGATTGGTTTCGGAGGATGGAGAGGTGTATTGAGTGTCGAGGAAATTACTTTGAAAAAATTAAATAAAGAAAGCTGTATTGCAAAACTTTCCTAATACCCTTTGTATATAATATGAACGGCAACAGGGATAATTAGTCCAATAGCATATCCTGATAAGTATACTGCCACTTCTCGATGGAAACGGCGAAACCCTCAGGAAGATTGGACTACAAGTAGCACTGGTTGTAAAAATATACGGAACTTTTGGGATTATTATTATTTAAATCATGTAATCAATAAGGTTACAATGAAAAATGAGTTCCATCAAATTACTTGATAATCAAATAATTTAATTGTTTTTTTCTGAGCTTCCGAGTTGGAAACACGTTTCAGGCACTTCTGTTTAATATTCCATAACATATGATAGGCCAAAATAAAAATTTTTACTTGTAATTAGAGAGGTTATCAGCACACCAGATTCGTAATAAGTATGTTCCGAATATTTACGATGACTCATCTAAGGCCGATCGTTTTGCTTAGTTGTATGTTTTTTGGTACATAAGACATGGAATATAACAGATACAGAGTAACAGGTACAAGTATTCTAAATATCGATCTGCACCGTAATTTCTGTTTGTGTAACTCCATTCAGTGATACTGGTCCTTTAGTTCGGGAATCACTGGAACGTTGTGTTTACGGTGGGATGTTTTTGAAAGGAAGATTTTCCCTCGTGGATTTCGCGGTTGCCATAATCGTTATTATTGCAAAATCCTTGGATTCGCAGAAATAGGAAAACATCTAAAAATCTTAACAGCGTTGACAGCTATCCTTCATATAGCAATAAACTCAATGCATCAGTGACCCGAAACATCTTCTATTAAACCTCTTTCCGAACTAACGTTTCTTCAGTACGGTACAACTGGAAGAATATCAATAGCAGCCCTGAGGATGTTCTTTGTAAGAACGGGCGAAACATCGAAATTAAAGCATGAGTGCCAAGAACACGACACCAGTTCAGAAAGACTTGATAGCCATATTAAATATATATAAATATATCTAACAATAAAGAAAATCTTCACATGAAACTACTTCTCAGGAAGTATGTGTGGCTATACGGGTAAAGTAATCTAAAAATTATAATACTTCAAACAAACTTTTCTTGTAAAATAAGTTTGAATAACCATTATTGTGCTGTAAAACTAAACAAAATCTTTCAAATATGTAAAGATAAAAATAATAATTAATAAATATAAATATTTTTTCCAAATCGATTTTTCTTCCACCACTTATATTAGTTGAGAAATAATTAATTCCTTTAAATAAAGTAACAAAGCTATTGAAATTTTTAAATACGATGTTTACATATTTACAATTATATATAGATACAAACACCTCATGATGAGAAATTAATGAAATTTAACATTTTCTGCTATTTCATCATTATTATTAATTGCAGAAATTAGTTAAAAGTTGTCTGCATTATACCAGGACCAGAATCTGTATCTACCGTTCTCTGGACGGTTGCATTAACCAATTAATTCACGAAGCACAGTTTAGAGTCTCTTAATACATCATAAATTAAATTACGGATCAGATCTAAATTGTTTTAACGTGAGGCTTTGA
Organism: Dermolepida albohirtum; assembly: GCA_031893035.1. Taxonomy (NCBI): domain Eukaryota; kingdom Metazoa; phylum Arthropoda; class Insecta; order Coleoptera; family Scarabaeidae; genus Dermolepida; species Dermolepida albohirtum. Next base: position 242,970 of record JAVIWB010003080.1, read on the forward strand.
TGTTTATAAATATATAATTAGGCGCTTCGTGATGGGAAATTAATGAAAATTAACATTTCCTGCTATTCCATCGTTATTACTAATTCCAATATATTAATTAAAATTAGTTAGTTAAATCAACCGTCTAGAGAACGGTAGATACAAGTTCGAATCCTGCTCCAATGCAGAATATTTTTAATTAAATTTCTGCAGATAGTAATAACGATGAAATTTTCTTTTACTAAATTTACAATTCGAAAGCTTTCAGAGTCGTCACAAAACCTGATATTAAAATCTATTTGAATAATAAGAAATAATTATATGTTGGTATGTACAAAATTAAATTTTATTTTTATATTTATAGTTATCATTAAAATGTAGGTCTTATAAGTGATGCTCTGTAATTTGATAATCAACGTTTTGACATGTTCGGCAAAATTTATACGGGTAAAATTGAGAGAAATCTTTATACATTTAATTAGCACATTGAATTAATTGATGTTATGTTGCCCTTCTACTCAAAAATGACAACTTAATTATAAAATACCTACATATCTTTAGCAAGTAATCGCGCCACCACGTGAATGTTTTCGAAGACATGTTTCAGCAGCCGTTAACATCGATAACATCTGATTATGTAGATAGTATAGTTGCAGCTCGGAAGCCCTACTTTTTTTGTTCAGCCGGATGATGGAAGAAGACCGGACGTAAAGAGCAACGCACGTCCGTGACTGCAAACTGTGTATGGTCGTTCAAGAGGGCGGGTTTTAAACCCCTTCGGTTGTCAGGCAAGGAGTCGCTAAAATGAAACGCCAGTAGCACTGTTGACATCGCTGCTTGATTCAAGCTTGTCCTTTTATATAGGGCGAAGTGAACTTCGGTTGAGAGGAAAAACGTATTCTTCAGAAGTCTTGGATTCGGTTCTTTTTTTATTAAACAATCTGTGCGTCATCTTATTACGGTAGAAATTTAAGAAGAGGACGAAAAGAATTTCTGTTTGATACAGACGACAAGGTAAGTAGAATTGAATTATGTCATACCTAGTTAATACATGATCGACATTCCTTGAATATTTTTTATAAATCCAATGAAATTTTTTTATTAATCATATATAAACACATATGTATACGTTTATGTAACATGAAATGAATGATGGGATTAACCAAGCGCAAACCTAAAAATAAAAATAAATGCGTCGAAGATTAAAATTAGTGTCTTTGATAAACGAAGCAGACTTTTTAAATACGCAAATTACATTGTATAACAGAAAAAAAGACATTTAAAATATTCTATCTTCATTTATAAGATATTTTCAATTATTCAAGATTTCCATTTGTTTGTGTCAAACAAATATATCTATCCTCTTTTTCAAATATCCAAATGAAAGGGTATAGTTTAGGAAAGAAGAAATAGGAGAAAACATTCTGCTATTTATCATAAGCCTTCGTGAATAACAACTAACTGAAATATAAATACTTTTTCGAAGATAAGGAGTATAAAAGTTTTATTATAAACAAGATCATTAAAAATAATCGTTTTTCAAATTGAAATAAATTTACTTTATGTCTGGCTTTATTACTTTGTTTGTCATCATAATTCGAGACTTAATTAATGATACTAATAACAGCATAAAAATTTGGAATTTTAGGTGAATTATTCTTATAAACTTTTAACGTTATTAAAATCTTAATTTTGAACAAATATATATATATATATATATATATATATATATATATATATATATACATATATAAATCTGCAAAATGCCACTGTAAGATAAGTATTTACCAGCATATTTTGCCAATACTTGAAGAAATTTATAGAATTTGATGTGTACATCCATAGATTCTAAGTGGTCTCAGAATGGAAATAGAAATAATAGGATAATCAATGTAATTATTCTATCTAGAACACTTATATTTATGTTAATATATACACAATGACTATTCTTATTATTTAGAGATGCTGAAAAATAATAAGAAAGCATTCATATTCTTCATATGGCTCTAATGAAGACATTAACACAACAATGAAAATTTCTTATTTCTTTCCATCATCTAAATAGTAATCTAATAGTAATTTATTATTCTTTGTAAACTTCCATTTGAATTTAAGTGTCGCAAATACTGTAAAAAATTATTTTTAATTCTCAATTTCAAAAACTGTGGATTAAACGCTCTCAACTATTGAATATGAATGTATTTAACAACCCAACAGAAAGTTTTTTTTATATTTGATTAAAAACGCCAAGTTAAACACTTTCTATGAAATTTCTCTAACGATGTGATAAAAATATTAAGATATCAATTTTTTCAAAAATAACATTGTTATATATTATTAAGTTTTCTATCCGGTTGAAAAATATGAAATTGTATTTCTTGTAAGATCAGTTAACACCTCATAATACACCTCACCTCCCAGAAACAACCCGAATGGTTTTCAAAATCATTTTTTTAGGTATTCTCATTGAGCAGACATATCATAATTTTCACATTCGGAAGGTGCTTGAAATGACTTTATATATCTCTAATAATAATGGTATCGAAATTGATCGTCGTTGAACATTGAATGTCAATTGATACAAAACGATATTCTTTTATTGTCAATTAGAGAATGCAACTGCTTGGTTCTCAATTTTCAAGGTGAACACTACAAATATTGTCTTCCAAACACAGTAATACACTAACAGATGTACCATTCGGAACAAATTCTTTGTAGGTAATATCCTTGGAGTTGTAAAAAGTAATTAGAATTGTTTTGATTTTCGACTTCTTCGAAAGAATTCTTTTTGGATTTTACTAGTAACCGCTATTAAGCATTTCTACGCTTGGCATTTGTATCGTTTTGAAAACACCATATATCATCACCAGCCACAAACATTTTTAGAAACTCTCTTTGAGCTTCTCTAATGATGACTGCAGCGCCAAATTCAGAATAAGGTTGGCAATCTATCGATCATAACGATGTATAAAACTAAAGTGTAACGAACTTTAAATTTAGCTTCCAAACATAAAACTTTTCAGTGAAAATGTAATGAATTATTGGTTTGGATATTCCAAATTTCGTATCTATGATTCTCATTCGAATTCTTTTCGATATTTTCATTTTGTTTCAATTGGTCAAATTGAACGTCTATTATTATCAACATCCTCTCTGTCTTATAGGAATCATCGATGTCGCTCAAAAACTTTTATTTATGATAAACAATTATCGCCATAAGCATTTTAAGAATGTGCAACGTAGCACTTTTAACATTTTAACACAAATTCTTTCTTTTTTATTTAATTTTTGCTGGTGGTATGTAAACTAGTGCCATATAAATGTCTTACCATAATTTATAAATAATATAATAATAATATATGAGACTAATGCCTTATAGCATAAAAACAGACATATGTATTGAAAGGTATTCACTGTAATACGAGGGCGATCAGTAATTAGTAAGCCTAAAAAACTTTAGCTTTTCAACTAGTAATCCTTCAAAATACCGAGTTTCAAGCAATTCTTATTTTTAAAAGACAAAATACATAATGAAATCAAAGATAAGCTGGAGTCGGCTTACGGGGATCAATCTTCATCGGTTGGCAATCATAAAACGATAGACATCTTTGCTTAAATGTGGTCAGATCAATAAATTTGATGAACAATGCAATGGGCGACCAAAAGATGTTTATACTTCAGAAAAGGTACATACTATGATGCTAGATGACCGTCAAACAAAATTACGCAAAGTAGGAAATGAATTGAGTAAGAAAAATTATGTACAAAATAAGTGCCTAGATCACACAAAATTACACAAAGATTTTAGGAAATGAATTGAGAAGAATAATTATATGAAATGACTGGAACTGATACAAATATGGGAAAAAGTGCCTAGATCACACACTGTCTTTTGAGAATGCAATGAGGTTCTTCTTATGGATTATTTGCAAAAAGGTAAAATAATAAAAGATTTTTTAGCACTGATTAATGAAACCACTTTAAAAGAGAAGTGCTGCTTCTTCAGAATAACACCATTATACACCTGAAAAGTATAAACTGAAAAACTGATACAAATATGGCAAACCACTTAAGTTGGAAAAAAGCTGAAAGATCGAACAATTTGATAAAGCCTATCGGCCGGAGATGTGGTAACTGTCTTTTAAGAAATGTCGATTAATAAAATATTTTTATTATAATCTAAAATTACTTTAAACTATTTCTTTAAACAGTAAATGGAAAGTTCTTTTATGTTGTTATTATAAAGCTAACGAAATTACTAGGCGTGTAAAATTAAAATAATTCAGAATATATTTGTGTACATACACACCCAAAGTACAAAATTTGATTCAAAATATCAATTAATTCGTTTCAAAATTTTCTATTCCTGAATAGAAAGTAGAATTGGATCTATTATATGTATTTCATGTTTATTAAGCTTAACTAATTTATTTTTTTAGAAAAAAGTCTTTTCTTTGTTGCAAGTTTTTATATTTGGCTTTCATCTAATTCCTGCGGTCGTAGATACAATTTACTTCATAACATTCTCCTCATTTTCCATTGATTGGTGAAGATACGGGGCGGTAAAAGTTGTCGAAAAGAAAATAATCTTTACTACTTACTATTATATGTAAAAATATTCTTAGTCTACAAAATTACAAAAACTACTGAAAATAACTACCACCAGCTAGGATGCATGCACTCCATCTTTTCCTTATTGACTGCCGAACTCATTCAAAAACACAGAATTATTTATTATTGCATTATACCCATCAATTAATAACCGATTTTCAAATCTTCTTCATTTTCCACTAGAGTGATATAAACTAATTTCTTCAAATGGTCCTATAGGAAAAAATCCAAGTAATTTAAGTCTGCGGATCGAGTAGGCCGTAAGTAAGGTTTACCTGAGCCAATCTAGCCATTTTATTTGTTGCGTTTAAAAATTCAGAAGCAATCACACTAAAATATGCTAATCATCGTGCATAAACCATTGCGTACTAGTGCAGTACACCATAGTTTTACTTATAATGCACTAATAACTTTAAAACTATATAAGCTTTTATCTCCCTGTATCTTCGAAAAAAAGCGTCCGAGAACAAGGAAATTTAAGAATAGCCTAAGGAATAAATAGATTGAATATTTTTACATGAGGCGATATTTTTGTCGTACATTTTTTAGCTAAAACATTAACTTTATATATTTGTTATGGTGTAAACCTAGTACTTAAATGGATAGCTGAATCAGAGATCAGGCTTGTGAGAAACAAATCTAACATAGGAACTGGCAGCATATCGTATTAAGTAATTGTACAATATAAATCTGGAGTTTGTATATACGTTCGAGCGTTTTGGATATTTAAGCAAAAATTTACATTCTAAGTCCAATTAAAAATTGTGTCTTGAAAATACTTATTTGAATAATTCTATGAAAAATATGTGTTGAATCGAAAGAGAATTTTTTAGAAGTATATTCTTCTAATATTTGTCGACATATAATACTGAAGTTGATCAACTTACATTTACAAACCGACGGGGCTTTGTAGAATAATGAATAATGTTATACCACAGGAATACTCTTGTTTAATTTTAAAAACAGCATAAATTTAAATGTGACTCAAAAAATATATTTGCGTTCGTATTCTGTGTACAATAACATATGTATCATCCATCCTTAATCGACTAATATAGTGCATTTTACATAATTTTTATTTACGTATTTTACATTAATCATATGAATATATTACTATTATTATATATTTATTCCTGTTTAATATACAATCTGCTTTCAATATTTTAAGAAACCTTAAAATGACATGCAACAAATAACCCAGTAGTTATTTCTCTTTAATTTTATAAATATAATTAGTTTTGACATGGGAAGTAGATCTAATACAAACATACACCATAATATTATATGTATATCTCAAAATCATTGCCAAATAGATGCATTTTAATATCCACACATATGTATATAGAATAACACGATTCCAAATATTGACGTAAAATCTATACTTCCACCTCACGAATAGAAATTAAACTATCCTAGAGAAGAAAATATAGAGTTTTTCGTGTCCATCCCGCTCCATGGACTACTATTACGCCACATTCGCTTGATGAAAACGCACTACAAACACGGCATAAACGAACGTTAGAATAAAAGGATGAGATCTTGATTGAGATACATTTTGCATATTAAATGCTCGTCAATCAACCTATGATGTCATCAACAAATTATTCTTCTGAAGATAATCGTATCGTGACGATACAATGGTGAAGAAAAACTATGCTTACATCTCACAAACAGAAATTAAGCTATTTGTGTGAAGGAAACATATAGTTGTTAGTGAGAGAAGAAAACATATAGTTATTAGTGTCCATTTCCTTCAACGAACGACCATATCGATACCATGCCCATTACTTTAACAACTTTTGTTGTATCCTCACCATACGATTACCTACAGAAGAGCAGCATCTAATATGCGAAACGTCTCAATCAAGATCTCATCAGTAGTATAATTATCCTTTTTCTAAGATTCCAAATATTGACTAGCTTAGATAAGAATTAAAATCCATTAAAGTAATTTTTGAGCATACATAGTATGTTAAAAATTCGTTGGGTTTAATTTAAATTTACCGATATAATTTGTACATGACTAGAGATGCATATATTTTACTAAAATGAAAAATTCTATTAAAATTTTAGGTCAGTTAAAAAGACGTTAGCGAATAAAGAGCACGATTGGTCACTTAATAATCCCGAGTTTGCTTTTAAGTATAATTTATCAAATTTCAGTAATATATAATAAAATAATGTAATTTGAATATTAATTTTAGTTTTCTGAGCTTTTACTATTGAAAATCTAACGTTATTGATTAGATGTGTATATAAAAATCCATTGAACGATAATTCTATCATAATTATTTGTGTTAGTTTTTGCAATTTACAACCTTTGTATTTAATAAAATTTCACCAAAAATATATTTCAAAAATTAATATCATTGTTTTTATGCTTGTTATTAAAGTTTACACTGACTAAAAGCGTACGTACATACATATATCTAAACATAATTCCCCCATTTTTTACAAATAAACGTTCCATTCTTTTTAAGACTTACATTACTATACAAATTACAGAAAACTAATAAGATAGAATTTTTGACAGTTTTATATTATTTCAACTATGTAACTCTATTTCAGGTAAACGAAACGAATTTATATCATTTCATAATTATCCGTTGCTAGACAGAAAGGAAGAACTGGTTGTCTCTCATATCTGTATATATACATATAAAACGAAATCTAATTTTAACATTTCGAAAATTTTATCGCCATTAAATTTTACATAAAAATCACAGCCAATTTACTCCTGAATTAATTAAACGAATGTTTATGATAATGTCCGTTGAATATTTTAAGATCCACCGGAGATAGGACGACGGTGAACCTGAGTGAGAATGCCCACCGCTTGTAAACTACTGCGTTGCTGTGACTAATGCGATCACGCCTAGGCACCCTTCATTTAAAAAATATTAAAATGACTATATAAGTGCTTACATCTTTGCAGTTTTTTTATTTATTGAATATTTTCTATAGCTTCTTCTTAATTTTGAAACCGGTATAAATTAGTATATTTATTACATCACACCAAAAACATTGAGGCAACAAATAAAAGCGAATTTCAGAACTTTTAATTCCTGCCTTAGATCCTTACGAAATTTATACTAAAAAAAAATATTAAATTTTTTTATTTTTTTGTTAAAAGTGGTCAAATAATAAAAATAATAATAATTACTTTAATCCAGTGCAGTTTATACCATAGAATGTAAAGTTTCATTTGCCTTGTGCTTGGCTCTCCACTTGTTCCTGTGTTTGCCAGATGCTAAGTTGTAAATATTATATTTTCCTACTACTTTGTTTAAAATTGTTTCTAATGTACTATTCTAGAACCTTGTTTGCGATTCTTTCTCATTGGTTTGTGTTCCCAAATGGTCTTTACTTACTTTTCAATCCAATCTTGCTAATCCAATACTCGTTACTGATATTTCATTTCAACCCCTTGTATCCCTTTCTCCACTTCCTTTGTAATTAGTAAACTTGAATATATAGTTCAATTTGATCACCTCATTATACATGGTATGTCTTTTAAGTTTTGCATAGAGGGACATATACTAATCAAATGTCAATACTAAAAATTAACCTCCATGTCTAGTTAACCTAAATCCAAAGTTTCAGTGCGACATGCGACAAAATGGAATTAAACGGAGAAAATTTTGGCGGAATAATTCTTTATCACTTTCGAAGACAATTATCTCAACAAAAATACCTTGCCGTGTTGGTTTCTGTTTTCGGTAATGAAGCACCAAATAAGTCAACAGTTCCTCGTTGACATGGAGAACTCACGGGTAGACAGATTTGTCTCGGCGGAGATCCAAGAGCAGGTTCGCCAAAAACAGCAGTCACTCAGGAAAACGTCGGTACTGTGCGCAAAATCATCAACGAAGTTCGTCATGTATCACATCGCCAGATAGAAGCATTATTGGGGATTTCGAAGACCTCAATTCAAAAAATTTTGCATAAAGAATTGTGTATAAAAAATTTACTTCCCCTTGGACATCGCATCTGTTGACCGAAAAACACAAAGCAGCTAGGGTAAATTGATGTCGAAAAACTCTAGGATCGCTTCAACGCCAAAAACTCTAAAAACGTGTACAGCATTGTCAGTGGTAATTCATCTCGGAATTACTCATACAAGCCAGAAAATAAACGCCAGTCGTCTGTTTGGGTATTCCAAGGTAAAGAAAAACCGACAAAAGTCATCCGTTCTCGAAGTGTCTTCCAAAAGACGGTCGCGACATTTATATCGAAAGCAGATAATGTAATAACATTTTCTCTTTAAGATCAAAGAATACATATACAACCATTTGTTTGTCGCAATCATCGTCGAGTTTCGAAAATCCAACACCGAACGACGAATCATTCTCCACTAAGACAATGCAAACTCGCACACAGCACGCAAGACAATTGAATTTTTAACACAACAAAACGCCGAATTGTTGTATCGTCCTCCGTACAGTCAATATCTAAGTCTCGACGATTTCTTTACCTTTCCGAAAATCAAAGACGGACTGCGTGGTTAAAGGTTCAGTCGTCACAAGGAGCAGTCGATGCCTTCAAAAACGAAATTTTGACTGTAAGAGCAAACGAGTAGAACATCTGCTTCCAGAGTTGGTTCGTGCGCATGCAAAAGTATATTAATCTTCGTGGAGAATATTTCGAAAAACAATGAAATCTTTTAAAGCTATCTTCTGTTTTATTCCAGTTTTATATGCAAAACTTAAAAGACAACTTCACTGGTATGATAGGGCGCTTTATTGTGTAAAACAGATGAAAGAAAATCTATTTCTTAATCATTTCTAATCGTTTTTCAGAAATTGTTTTCTTTAATTTGTATAGTAGAATAGCATAATACGATCTGTATGATCAGCTTGGCATTCTTTTCTGAAATTATCTCATCTGTAGAATTATAACAAATTTTGCCGAAACATCGGCTTGGTTCTTGTTAACCAGCTTCAAATTATTGCTTGGCCATTTGTTTATGATGTGAAACACTTTAAGGCAACTCGAAGATGCCCAATTTTATGCGTAAAATATGATGTATGTATATGTCCAAACAATATGTTCATTCTGTTTTTTTCCAAAAGTAATTTTTCGACATTAATTTTTGAGTCGTCCAAAGCAATGTCTATGTCTATCTTTGATGATCCGAATCGCAAATCATATTTACTACGACAGATTGTGGCTTATGAAGGAGCATCATCATCGAAAGTTCCTCGCATATTGTTTGTCCTAAAATGAATATCATATTGGATTGCAATACGAACTCCGAGTTTCACATTTCAGCATAATGTTAAGTTTTTCCCAAAGATGCTACTGGTGGTCGAATCTCATTCCCCACCAAATCATTCCAGTACATTATCATAAATATTGGTAGCTTTATATTTTTTTCCAACACAATACTTTTCTTTTCTTTCTCTACATTAGAATACGCTGCCATTATATAATTTTTACTCTTGCGATTCCCAGACTTTGAACCATATTTATCGCAGACTCCTTAAATTTATTTCTTTTACCATCGATGAAAGTTGTCTAGGGAGGGAATATGTTAAGAATTATCATCGTACTCTCACAAATTGTCCATCAGTTCATAAAGTAATGATCTTTGTGGAAGCTCTTAAGTCCTATTATTGACTATCTCCTGTTTTTCTTAGCCGAATGTCTTTTTATCCATTGCATAAATTTCTAGCATGATACTCCGTAAAGACAGCTGTATATTACTACTTTTATGGTAAAAGTGCACTAGGAAACCGGCTTCAGTAAACACATTCCATTTAATAGGCAACAAGTGACTGGAAGAGATATTTATTTATATTTTATTAGTATTTGGTTATGATTTTTGATAGTTCAAATCTTTTAAAGTAGTATAAGTTATTATAACACACTTTCATACATGAGTGGTACAACGGGCAGCAACAATCACAATAGCTTTCCTGTGCGCAACATATATCAAGATGAGCTTTAATAACAACAGTTAATTCATAGAAATATACATTTTTATTTAATTTACATATGCACGGTTATAATTAATGAAAATATATACAATTACACATTTTTTGAAATATAATACAGAAGCATTCAATATGTGTTCTTTATTCCACAATGCTAGTAACTATCAATTTCGGTATTTTTATATTTGCGTTATCCTATCTCTTTCAGTTGCTTGTTACTTACAATAGAGCAAGTATGGGCAACCTTTGACATGTTGTGGGCCAAACTTTAATGTGCAAATACGTTCGCGGGCCGCGTTTAAAAGTAGTGAATTTTAAAATAGTGTTTATAATTTTTAGCGATAGATATCAGACATGAAATAATACGACAATGTCTGGGGGACCGGATCAAATCTTAGAGCGGGTCGGACCTGGCCCGCGGGCCGGTGGTTGCTCACATATGCTATAGAGTATACTGGAACTTGTTTCATAGCTTACTTCTACCATGAAGGTAGTAATATGCAACTACTTTTACGCAAACAGCACTACTTCGTGCACTGACGAACAATATGTAATGGCGCAATAATAATTCTTAAAACATACCGTCTCTGGACAATTTTTACCGAACCAAACAAGAAATTGCATAGGCATGAGACACAATATGGACACAAAGATAGACACGATTAAATTTTAAATAAATACAAATTTTAGTCCGCTTAACTATACAAATATAACGGAATGAAACGGAGGTCCTAGTAAGTAACCGACAAGTGAAATATCTAACAATTTGTGATAATCACTATACTAAAAGCATGTAATGCTCATATTTTTTTTCTTCATTTAGCCGAGGATGTGTAATCAGACAAAAAAATCGTGATATAAATATATAAATATCGTGAACCACATACGCAACCAAAAGTGAAATTTAAATGTCGACAAGTAATGATATTTGGTATGATGAAAGAAGCAATATGGTAATAATTACCGAAAGACTTCATGCCGTTAATTACACTAACTTATTGGAAGTACATGATTACCTATCTTGGAGCAAAATATTCTATAAGGAGATAGTGCTCTTTGTAAGTTGCGAAAATCGTAATCCAGTGAAAAAGCAGAATTGATTACAGCATCATCTCTGACCTGCTCAGTGGCCAGATATGAATCCAATTGATCATACGTTTTTTCTTTCGTGTTCAAGAATTATCTTTCATCCCCCGAACAATAAAGAATTGAAAGAAGTTTTCAGAAAAATTTGAACAAACGGTAATTAATAATTAAAGTAACAGCGTTGCTAAATGTAGGGGCACATTATGGAAAATTGAAAAATAACAAATCATTACAAAAGCGCAAATTATTGCAATAAGTTATTGCGTTTGTGTTATTATATGCTAGGAATTTATGTTTTTTAATCAAGTTTCTTCTCTACAGCCTATGTTTATATACTTATATCCATACACTATATATATACATATGATCTCATAGTGAAATGAAACTCCATTGAACTGAAAAATAAACAGTTATCAATTTATATCACCTGCTTAAGTGGAACTGATCCACTAAATTAATTCAAATTACAAGTATTAATTACATTTTACTGCAGTTATACGGAAGTTTACCTTAAACGGCATTAATGTTTTCGGTAACCATACTTAAAAAATGTATACGCTCGAAAATTACCACAATTTATCTCACCTGTCCTTTTAAAACATCGGATTGAATCTGGGTCTGCTCATGATACGTACACATTATCTACAATACATAGTTATTAAGGCTCACTCGATAAACAACTCGAAAAATCTACAGAAGGTTCGATTAACTGAAAAAATTTTTCTTTTCTCGACATTTTGCATATTATCCGGGCTACTTAATTAATTGACATACACAGGTGCCACCCGGAAAAAAAAGAAGAAAATAGAAGAAAAAATAATGAATAAAATAAAAAAGTCGGTCACAGGCGAACCGTTTCAAAAGCGTAAAAGTCATATTAATATCGATCATGCTTTGTGGTGAAAAATATGAAATTAATGTAAATCAAAATCATAAGCGCGACGTGTTCAAGCCAAATATATTCTAGTAGTTAAAACGCATTTGCATTAGCGGTCACGCATTACCACAATGAAGTGTAGGAAAAATTTTACGAAATATATATGTATACATTTATAGGTGGTTTCTTAAATATAGCACAATATTATGTTTAGTAAGTTTTGAATCCTGTCACCTTATATTAATGATTAAATTTCCTATCTTTATGTTCTTCATGTACTAATGGTGTTAGTATTTTGCTCTTGGTAGATCTTCCACAGCGATTTCCATTACGGGGTGTTTTATTAAAAAAGACGCTGACAAAGTGTCCTGCCAGTTTTGCTTGGACCTGCATTTATCATTTATGTATAAACAATGTTTGGAAAATTGAAATAATGTGGAGCCAACGTTTATGATTTATTATAATTTCTTATCTTGAAATGTAAAGTGAAAATTTTCGAATATTAATATATGTGTTAAGAAATATGGCGGTAAGTAATGTAGTTATTACTAATAGCTTCTACAATACTTCGTCCATTTCTATCTTTGCGTCGCATCTACCAATTAGTAACTAACAAATAAACGCCGGCAACCCGGAAATTCAGATTTCGTTGAAACTTTAAAGATTTCAAAAGACCCTTTATAAATATAAGAACAACACATATTTATTTATTGGCGGAATCTCTCGATTTTGGGATACAGCTCCCACCAAAAATTTTCGCGACATTTAAATTCATCTAAATATCAACTCGTATATAAGTTGCTTAAAAATACCTCACACTACTTTGATATTAACATTAATAACTGTACAACAATAGCTGATTACAACTTTTAATCGAATTTCATATAAAATGCGTGATTAGATTTTAAATTTAGATTAAAAAAATTTACATGCGTTTTAATAATACATAATAATTTGCATTTAATGGAACACGTAGTTTGTAGTGGTAAATTAACTTGTGTGTTTTATGTACCTTGACAAGTTTTACTTAAATTTTATGCAAACTATTATTTTGGGAGTTTTTCCTTTAATTAGTACAATATTTTATGAACTTTTCTAGAACAACACTATGCATGTACACATAATATTTTGTTATGTTTATTTTCGAATAAAAAAACAGAAAGGTATACAGGGTATACCAAAAATGATTGAATATGATGAAGGTTATGTTTTAGAGAATTTTGATTGCTCCTGTTTGCTGTTCCATAATATTTATTTTTCATTGTCAAATTACTGAAATCAGTTCCATTTTACATATACATACGTATCTAACGATTTGTTATGATTATTACTAGCTTTGTATGCATAATTTATATTTTATTGAGAATTTTCAAATAAGTCTTTTAAGACCTCATTATCTGTTCTAAACTCTGTCTATGTAATAATTGTCACTTTACATACCCAATTTATTACATACATGATTTTATGCTACATATTTATTTTATATATGGAGAATAAATTTATTCATTTTAATCAATTTACTTAACAGTTTCCTAATTAAATATTAATTGTGATGTGCTTGGTCATTGCAAATGGTGAATTGTGGAATGTTTTAAGAACACGAACATTGAATTTTCAAAGAAAGCTTAACAGATCAGCCTACTTTGTTAACAGAAGATTAAAGCTCATGTTCAACAAAGTTCAAATGAATCGGCATGAAAATTGTCAATACGGACACACAATTTTAACAAAACCACATAACAAAACCAATTAAGTACATTTGATTATTTCTTTTTTCTTGTATATAACTTTGTTATTGAAAATAGAATATCCTATATATTATTATATTTTCAGATTCCGGTTATAAGAGGTGAATGATTTAGAAATATTTTTTTCAAAAATAAAAGAAAATAAAAACTTTATCGGGTGTTCTTTACTATCATACAAAAGAACCACTCTTGACATTTATTTTTTAAAAATTATTTTCCCTTCAATTGTTGACCGTAACTGCTCCTAACAGAGTTCATTCCAGCATTTCGAGTGGTAATTCGCGAATAACGTGAATAATGTTGGCTTCCAATTGCTCAATCGTAGCTGGCTTATCCATATAGACTTCGCACTTTAAGTAGTCCCAAAGGAAAAAGTCTAAAGGTGCGATATCACATAATCTAGGCGGCTATTGCACAGGTCCATTACGTGAAATTAAATGTTCAACAAATTTTTCTCGAAATAAAGCCGTGCTTTCACGGGCTCTGTGACAAGTAGCGCCATCTTGTTAGAACCAAATCGTCGAGATCGCGGGCTTCAATTTCAGGCAGCAAATAGTTCATTATTATGGCCAGATAATGAGCGCCATTTACAGTTCCGTTGCGGCTGTCTTCGTTTTTCAAGAAATATGTACCAATGTCCATAAATCACACCAAACTGTGGTTTTATCAGGATGTAATGGTAGCTCTTGAACCTCGTCAGGCTACTCTTCACTCCAAATACCGTAATCGTACTTAATGACGTAACTATTAAGACAGAAATGGACCTCATCGCTGAACAAAATTTTGATCGAAAACAATTGATCTTCTTCAAGCTTTTCAAGAGGTCAAACACTGAAACGGTGACAATTCGAAAGGTTGGCCGCTTTCAATTCTTAAACTAATTAAATTTTGCTTGCTTTTAAACCAACATCCTTACGTAAAATACGCCAAATTGTGGCATACGACAAGCCAAGCTGATGAGATCTACGTCGAATCGATTCTTCACGGTCATCGCGTACACTCTTAGCTATATTTTCTTTACTATGTGTTGAAGATGGTCTATTTAGTCGCGTATTATACAATAATGAAAATTGCGTTTCAAATTTTTCGATGGTATATCGAATCATGCGCTTGGTAGGTGGATTACGTAGACCATAAGTTGCCCTAAACGCGCAAGACACATTTCTCGTGGAACGCTGATTTTCGTAATACAGCTGAATTATTTGTAGGCCCTATACCTGGCCGAGTCTCTCCATAATAAAATGTCACACAATACTTAACTCACGCTTTTCTGTCAAAAAATCGCTATTGAAAAAAGTACATCATAATAAATCACCCATTACAATAAGGTAAGTTTATATTATAAACTCTATGCTGATACTAAACGGTTTTCATGATTTCCACTTTTAAGGAAAAAAAGTCCATTTACATAGTTATTTTTGAGAATTAATATCGTCTTTATTAATTATTATTTTACAGCAATTCTTCGGCATAATGGTGAAAATGAATTATTGCATCTTTAAAAGGTGAGACTTTATTTTTCAAATAACTCTTGTATGTAAATCGCATATAACATTCCTTACATCCGCAGTTAATACTTTTTGAATTACAAATAGATTAATATCAAAAAGTAACCTATATTAGAGAAAATAAGATGAGATAAATTTATTTATTAAATAATTAAATCAGTAAGTTATTTTTATCTGTTTTTATAGCAAAATTCTAAAATCTTAAGCACTTGTCGTTAACCATAAGACGTAAACTCACTAGGAAAGACATGAAAAAGAGTAAACTTCATCCATATAAAGCTCAACTGCATCAGAAGCGGATTCCATTAAATTACCGGAAGCGGATACAGTTTTATTGAAAACCAATGCAAAAGTGGATGAAAACCCAGAATCTTTTAATAATGTGCTATGGAGGCACGAAGCTGTTTTCAGCAATACTTATATAAACAGGCGCCATTACCATTACAAGAAATTAGATAGTCATTTTTAAGTTAGGAGAGATACCATTGGTAATTGGTGAGCCATATTTATTTGACGAAAGTTTAAACGGCAAGAAATATAGGCACTTTCTGTTTAATGAGTTAGAAAGTCTATTAGAAGATGTGACATTACTAACCAGAATATATGTATATATGATTCCAACAAATGTTCTAGCCATGATCCATGTCCATAAGAGATTTATTAACCAACACGTGTGACAATAAATAAAGCGGTAGGGCTGGGCCTATCGCATGACCAACTAGATCTCCTAATCTAGCTGAACGTATAATAGGTCCTATTTTATTAACTCTTTAGAATTTTTTGTAGGGACATATCAAGAACACAGTTTACCAAAAATTCTACATACTATATACTTGAAGATATAAAGTGAATAATTGTCTTAGCATTAATTTCAAAACACTTTGTCGCGTGAAATTGTCTTTACGACAACGTTTAGAGATACGTATGAACAAAAAATTTTTTTAAAGCATTTGTATTTATACATGTGTTGTTTTTATAAAATGGAATTCCTATTGTTTCATTAATAAAATGGTATTCTTTTTTGGATAAATATCTTTTCAATTTTTTAAATACAATTCTTTCTGCTACTAAATATAACCAGAGCTGCCCAGACACGATATCCTATAGTTAATAATATCTGAATAGGTTCGTATATATTAAATTATGTGTAACAAGAAAAGTATTAACTTCGGATACAGAGAAGGTTATATGCCATTGAAAGAAAACTTGAAACTATATCAAGCGACAAACAATATACATACTAGGGATTTATTTAAAAGAAAATAGCCTTTACCCTTTTAAAGATGTTGTAGTTCATTTTCAGTTTTGAGATATCCTGTATAATATAACAAAGTTATTTAGTATAGCTTGCTCAACTTGAAGCAATGTCACACTAATGGGATGTAGGGACTTAGTAATGATAGAAATTTTCAAACAACGGTTTTAAACTATTTTAACTTTTATGCAAACATCAGGATCGGTGGGTTATCCAAGAATCATCCATCTTGTGTCATCTTTGAAGGATTATGATTATACCGAAATTGTTTTGATCAATATTTCACTTTAAAGTGTTACGGAGCCTAGGCCATTCGTACTGCTCATCAATAGTTTTAGGATAATTCTGTTCCTTTATCAAAAATTTGATATACGTTTTTAAAGGGAACTATATAAATGAAATACTTTTTCCTAGTTTTACTTGAAACATTTTTTATCCCAGTCAATAGCTAATGCGTAGTAGACCGAATACAAATATACACATCCTGTATATTATATTATATATTTTTTAGGTATGTTCAAATTGATTTAAATACATATAATAGATTAAAGATGTCAAATATATTTTCATGCTGAAAAATGAAAAAGTCTATAAAGAAAAATCATTTTTAACCAGAAGCATTTTTAATGAACGAAGGTAATCTCTGTTTTGAGACCTCAGATTAAGGGAAATAGTATGTATTCGATTATAATTTATTAACTATATAAGATTATAAAATAAAAGTGAGTCTAAATAATTTATTTGTCTAAACGTTTATAACATTTCGACTTCCGAATCATGCATTGCTCAATAAATTGGGTTTAAAAGTTTATAATGTAATAAAAAACAATCTTAAGCAGTATTGATGATGAATAAGTTATTATTTATGTTGCTTACTTAAGCTCATTAATATAATATAGATCATTAATAATTACTTTTGTTGAAATTACAAAATTAAAGAAACATTTCAGTCACCATCTAATCCAAATTTACACTGTTCGTAAATTCTAAAAAGCAACTATCTAAAAGCAATTATATATGTAAAAGAAACAAACGTTTTTGAAACAATTTTATAATGCAAAGTAAAATATAAGTTATTACAAATTTAGTTATAGATACTGTTACACAGCTTTTCTTTCGGAGTATACCTTGTATATACTTAAACATGCAGCCGATAAAAGAAAAATATAGACAGGAATCAAAACCGCGAAACTAGTTTCTGCGATCTGTATACAAAAATAATACACTACGATGGCCAGACGATAATCAGTTGATGTAGGCAAATCAATCATACATCTGAAATCGGTGATCGAGGTCTACCTGTCAACTGCATCGACTCACATAAATAATTCAATTATTGAAATGTCTGTACTAGCGATATAAGCGAATACGTGAAACTGTATTGGTATAATAAAAGCAGAACTGGGTGGCTTCATTAGGACATGCTTATCGAAACGGCTACCCATCTATGCTGGACAGAGTTACATTTGAAAAATCTGGCACGAAGCTTATTCAAAGCAAATTTCAATTTCTCTCAATTAATTTGCTTCATTCGTTGCTTTTTGTAAAGTTAGAGTCTTATCAATTCTTCCGATATAAATAAACTGCAACAAATATCTACAAAATATCTTTAGTAGTAGTGTTTTTTTTTCCGTGGTCAAAAGCGTAAATTTTTTTATCACATCTCACGAACCTCTGTTTATAAACTAAGACTACTACTTACTCTATTTTGAGGCCTCCTCGTGCATTTCCAATTATGGTTAACAATATTATATATAACAGCTTGAAACATGTCATTTATTATATTATATTATATTAATATATTATATTATATTAATATATTTTTATAAATTACATTGTTCCGATACCTGCCATCGATCCAGATGAAAAGATGTGGTGCGATTTACAAGATTGCAAGAACGTTGTCCTGGAGAACAATACAAACCACAGACCAGGTGAAAAACTACCTGAAGAATTAAGAAATCGCATCTAGAAATTAGTACGCATTGAGTGAAGTAAGTAAAGAATCCTTACATTAAGAATTAAGATTGTTGCATAGGTGTCTGGGGGTGCAAAAGGTAAATCTTATGATCCCGTGAAAGACTATGAATAAATTTCTTAGTTGAAATAGCAATGAACTGCCCCAATTGTAGAGGGCTCAATAACACCATCACATGATTCGGCTATTTCAAATTTACATCTTTTCACTGCACAAGTCAGGACATAATTCCATATGAGGAACTTTTACTAGAAAGTCCTTAGGTAGAAGTAGATACTCATAAAAACGTTGCAATAAGAGAAACACAAAAGGATGAGGTTTAAATCACATACGCGGTACGAGAATAAATACATATTATCATGTGGCTGCAACAGACTTTGAAAGTAACCATACAAACAGTTGAACCGAAGGCAATCAATTAAGAGGCAACTAAAATAGCACTAACAATATTAAGGTTATCAAAATTATTGATTCTATAAAGAAATATGATAATATACTCGCAAAATTAAATGTAATTAATTTATCACGGGCACATAACAATTTCCCTCTTACTATCAAAGAAATTTTATAGCTAATTTTAATTTTTCCAATTTTTCATCAACACACTTTCCCGTTGACTTTCCTTTATCAACCACTCTTCAATGGTTGTTTGAAATTTCACCATGCCTGTAGTCTATCTTCATTTAATAGTTGGTTTATGCTTATATCGTATTATGCTTTATCAGTGATTTTGTTTGACTTCCACTTTACAAAACCTTATCATTGATCCCACAAGAAAATGATTTGAGTGTTATATATCAGTTTTATTTAAAACACTTATTTTTAAAATGAGTATTCTTCTCCAAAATCTTGAAGATCTGCTCTGGATAAGCATTTAAGTTTTTCTAGAGAAAGATACATTTTGGTGTTTTATTATTGTATAAATCATAGAGATCTAACAACTCCAATTTCAGACCAATATACAAAAGAACGTTTGTATTACTTCCATAAAGTTTATATGCAAATAGAAATCTAGAAACTAAGAAATTAAAATAATTTGATAAAGTTCTTAATCCTTATTGAAAATATTTATCTTTAAAGATGCAACTTGTATTTAAAAACTAGCGTATATATAAGAAAACAGTAAATTACTATTAGTTGTTCTTCAAACGTTAACTAGTAACGGTCTCTTAAAGAAATGAATATTTATCGAAATAATAGTTGTCTAAGAACTAAGAACTGGAGGAGTTTTAGTTGAATATTAGTTAGCATATACAAAAGAACACTGAATTCTGACTTTTCTGTACATTAAGATGAAATACAAGCAAAACATTGTCAACAATAATAATTTTACGTGAAAAAAATTCTTCCGAATGAATAATTGAGAAAAGAGATATGGTATCGCCGAAAGATATTCAATATAAATAAGTTCACAAAAAGATAAATAACAGAACGGTTGATGAAGAAATACAACGAGTGGGGAAGATATATTTTAACAACAGCAAAACGCAATCGAAAACTTACAACCAAAAAAATAACAAATCAAAGCATCGAACGCAGTTTTACAAAAGAAAAAGTAAGAAAGGTAAGAACTTCTTGTAGGACAAGGAAATTGCTGATGATTTAAAAATAACAATTTAGACGCCTTAGTCGATGGACTTGTGCAGAATTGAACATTTGTGGAAACAACCATACAAAAAGGAGAGTTAACCAACGTCAACCGCAGAATATTAGACAGAACTATACTGGATGAGCAGAAAAATGGGAGCATTTACAAGAAGCCTATTTAGAGAACTTTTAATAGCATCAATGCCAAAACTTTGTAAGGCTGTGATTAATACACAAAGCGGTCACATCAATGCAAAAAAGCTGTAAATATTTCTAAATCTTAATAAGTTGTATTTTATGTTAAATGTGAAGTCTACGACATTAGTTTAACGTACGTTTACGTGCTTATTAGAAACTGAGGCGAATATTAGTAATTGCTTGAAAGATTGCGAAATATGTTATTATTTCCAAATTTCGTAGTAATAATATATAATCTTTGATGCAGACCATCAAGTGAATTGTTCTCGTCAAAGAATCTACATAATGTAATTTTTTATAAATATTAATTTTCTTTCCAATATGGATTTCCAATAAGAATAGCTTTATAAAATTTCCTTTATATCAAGCGATACAATTTCTACACATTTTTCGTTTACATATATGCTAATTTAACAACAACTAATTGTACGTTAGCCAGTAACGTTTAATAGTGACAACATTTTTCTACTTATACATCAAATTTAACTTTAATTTGTTCATTATTAAGTGCTCACGACATTGCAGTGTTATCAAATTTTTGATAAAGGAACAGAATTATCCTAAAACTATTGATGAGCAGTACGAATGGCCTAGGCTCCGTAACACTTTAAAGTGAAATATTGATCAAAACAATTTCGGTATAATCATAATCCTTCTGACACAAGATGGATGATTCTTGGATAACCCACCGATCCTGATGTTTGCATAAAAGTTAAAATAGTTTAAAACCGTTGTTTGAAAATTTCTATCATTACTAAGTCCCTAAACATAACAGAACCAAATGCTTTAATAATTCTACATAATAAACAATGTATGAATAATTTTAGCTAGCTGAGTGCCAAGATCATTGACTTCCGAACACAAACACAAATTTTTCAAAACAATTTGATATTTTTGGATACAGACGCTAATTTTTTCTCTAAGATAGTGACAAGCAATGAGACTTAGGTACACCACTGAAATTCAAAAAAAAAATTTAAGTTCATGCAATAGACTCCAAAAGACATAATTGTCAGCTGCGATGCTCGCGACCACTGTCTTTTGAAACTGATCCAGAATTATTGTTGTTGAATACATACCAAAGATGACTGCAATAACAACAGTTACCTATTGTAACAATATTATATGTTGTTATTGAGCAAAAGCTTCCAAGTTTGCGTCACAAAGAAATACTCTTTCTTCATGACAATACCTGCGATCACAAGGTAGTCAAAGTAAAACTCATCCTTCTCAAGCATTGGGGCTAGACGAACTATCATGTAGTCCAGATTTGGCTCCATTCCACTTTATTTTATTTATAAATTTGGAAAAGCAGCTCAGAGAATACCATTTTGCAGACGATAACTAATTGAAAGGTAATCCATATTATGAAAATTAACAGAAACATTTCTTTTCTAATGGAATAAGCAGAACAGATGGTGCGAGTGCATTGCAGTTAAGGGAAATTACTTTGCAAAATAAAATTATCAAAAAAATCTTCGGTCTTTTATTTCAGTTATATAGAAATTTTTCTAATTTCTCCCATAACTTGTATTACCTGTCTAATTGCATTAATTGGAAGATTATAATCGTTATTCCAACTTTATCAATTATTTCAAATAAAAACTTCTTAATATATACTTATGTTTTCGGCTTTTACATTGAGGCAAAAGCGATCAAACAGGTTCAAGAAAATATTCAAATTAAACAGTATGAAGTAATTAAGATTCCATAGATTTATTAATATTTACGAAATGAAAATGAACAATTGGAGTAAATATTAGAATATTAAAAATATGAAATCTCGTCTATTTAAAACAAAATAATTTTTTAAAATTTTTAAAACCGGAGAAATGTATTGTTTATTATATTTGAGTGAAACATATTGTGAATATAATTGAAATATTGTTCAGAAAAATTAATTATAATTAAACTAGAAGACCATAAATTCATTAATTAAAAACAAAGCCTATTAAAGTGATTACTGGAACAACCAACTGGTTCTCATCGCTTTGAAACACCATGCCTAGAGAGCTACGCATTCCGCTCTCACAATAAATTTCTCGAAAATGATTAGGAATATGGTGATATGGTCGCAGTGACTATAGGGTGTCCTGCTGCTTCCGCTGATATTTTTATAGTCGGGACACATCTCATAGTTTAATTGTTACGGCAAACCAAAGTATTTTTTGTCGGTCATTATTTTTCAGAAATTTACGCAGCAGTTATCTTCTGTCAATCTTTAAACGTAGTTGCTAAGTTCTTTGATTTAAAATATAGATTTTAAACATATGTGCATTTCGAAATTATTCAGATTTAACATGTTCATTATATAAACTAACAAATATTTCTTATATCTTAATTTAACTTCAAATATTAGTTTTTAAACTTTCTTCAATATCTCGTATATAACACCTAAAATTTTTAGTTGTAAGTTTTTTATTAATTCGTATGAGAACACGTCGTGCCATCAATTAAATTCTTATTAGGAGTGGCACATAATGTTAGTATAAAAATATTTATTTTTCACATATTCATCATAGATTTATAATACCTCAGTAACTAGTCTAATAAATGAAGTGAGCATATGTTCACATGATTAACATTTTGTGTTTTAAGTAACATTGAAAACGCCTCACCTAACACGATATTATTATCGTGTAGCTTATAAAAATAGGTGATATCCTGTATCAATAACAATTTACTAAAAAGTTTATTTCTTTATAGTAAATTATTATTAACACAGGGTGTCGTCTGTTGAGATTTTATAAAATACTTTTTACTACTTTGCTCTAAAGCAATAAATAACTTAACAAAAACAAACTGTTACAAAACAATGCTATCTGCTTCTAGGTTTCCGGGATGGAACCGCGTCACTAGTATATCTGCCGACGTTTCGTACCCATTTGTATGGGACATCTTCAGGGCTGAGCTACTGCACTGAAACAGTTTCAGTGCAGTAGTTTTGTTGTATTTTTTGTATTTGTATTTGGGTAATATTTTTAATTAATCCTTTGAGTATATTTTCGTTTCTTCCCTTTTTATTTTCATAACACATCCCCCATTTCTTACAGAAAATTTCACTAGGCCCCTTTTCTTTCTTTTTCGAATTATTGGTTTGATCAATTAGAATAGGAAACATTAAATGGCGAATAAATGGGGTAGTAGGCGATTTAATATCTTACGTTGCTGTTACCTTATCTGACTATTCGCGAGATATTTAATTTTCAGTTTTATTGATGTCTTCAACTATATACACTTATGTTTATATCGAGTGAATGTTACCTTTCCTTTGAGATGACTGTAAAATTATCATGACATGAGGTTCTAGTGGCGACGATTATACTTCTTTTTCGAGAATAATTTTTGAAATTATTATAGGAAAGATAGAATTTTAACATAGTAAATAACTAGAATAGAATGCACAAAGACTGCCGGTAAGGCATTCACATTATCTATGATGGTTATAACGCTAACATCAACTTCTTTTACACCTAAACGGATGACACTTTCTCCATGATAGTTATTTAAATTCTATGTACATACATATACTTTCTTCAAGGTATTTTATTTCATTGTTAATAACCGTAACATTTATACCACATCTACAATCAACAATAATGAATGGCGAAACATCGGATTGAGTATGGAGTGCAGCAAGGTTGGGTTGGGTTCTTGAACCTTTTCCACTCATAATCATGATGAATGACCTTCCTCCCAATTTGTAAACTTGTACGCTGAATTAACCAGCAACAAATAAATACTTGGTCAAATCGGAATCGAAGATGTAGATGAAGCTACCAACTTATTTGGAGTTAACAAATTAAAATGAAATACTCAAAAATACAACCTAAATCACTTGTCAACCATTGTAGCTAACGACAATCTAGAAATAATAGAATAATTCAACAATTAAATGCATTATTTTACCTATAATCCTTCTAGTGCTGTAAAGATGATTCCATTCAAGCAAAAATTTTGAAAAATACTTTTTCTGATACTAAAGTAAAGAAACATACTTAACAATTTTATCGAAGTTTGTAGCCACCTCTGCTATTTTGTGTAGTTCGGATTTTCGCCACACGACTACCAATTTTTGTCAAGTAATGTACATACTTACATATATATTCATATATTATAAAATACTTCCATTTTTAAAACTTTTGCTTAAATACGAAGTATTTGTATTATATGTGAATAAATAACCGAATAACCGGTAGATGGTGGCGTTCGAACAACAGGTAACTCAATCAAAACGCTTTTACAGCTTCATTTCTTCGGTACCCGCCTTGTAAAGTATTACAAATGGGCATTACATTTGGTTGCTCAGAAAGGAACTTTGCGTTCTTTCATGAAAATAAAACGATTGTTTTGTAGTATATAAGTATTTTATTCAAAAATAAGTATATTAATAATTTTGATTGTGGTTCAATACATTTCGCTATCTTTCTGTCAGTAGCATGATTCCGCGCTCATGATGTTTCTTGTCTTTACTTGCAAAAGATTTAATCAAGTGATTTTTGACTTCCCACCAAAGAGAAAGCATCGTTTATGACTCTGGGCTTTTGAAATGCTTTAAGCCTGCTAATCTTTTCTACTCTATGGTTGTTTGCATTTAACATTGTTACAAATAATTCATTTTTTATGCCCAGTTATGATTCGCTTCAGAAATATATCATTTTCTTCACGTTTCAGCAGCAAATCACAGATTGCGACGGAGCAAATCTTTTTTTTAGAAAATATGTGAAACCCAATTATCCGAATTTTTATGAGGCGAAGTCGTTTCACATGACCATGTAACGTCCACGCTGCCAAATTTAATCTCGTCGAAACTTCTGGTATTATTATTCTGTATTTTGATTTAAACGAAATCTAGATTTTGTCCTCGTGAGCTGCAACTGGCCTTCGAGAATGATCCTTGCACCCTTGACATCAAAATTTAACGAACCAGTGTTGACACTGGTGTTCTGTTAAGACGTCTTCTTTATATGCTTCGTAGATTTTTTGCTTGCGTCGGCTGTCTTCTTACCTTTTTAGTACTAAAAAGCAAAATATGCTGAAAATGCTGCTTTTTATTTTCCATTTTCAAAATCACGAAAAAAAAGCAAGTACATAGAATTAACCTTTTGTTAAGAAGTAAACCTTGAAATGTCAACAGTTAAAGGAAATAATTACAATAGCTTTTAAAATGAAGTTGACTGATTTGAAATACAACCATCAAGTCTCGACAAGAGAAACGAAATTTATTTAAAATATTTTTAAAATTCCTTTTTTTCCAAATTAAGCATTAGATTCAATTTTAAAATTGAAAAATTATCTACGAAAAAGTAAAAGGAATTAAACTACTTTAAACTAAAAATATGGAAACGAATAGACACTTTTTAATATGTCATCCAATAGAATTCATAGAAAATATAATATTTTTTTCGTTAATATTATTTAAGTTCTGCCATATTTAATGTTCATTAGTCACTCAAAAAATGGAACTTGGTTAACAGGAACACGAGCACTATATTGCCAGAAAAGTACATCAAGAGGCAAACTTTTCATTATTGATTTTTAAAAACACTTTTTTGCTTATTTTAAAAGTCGCAAGTGATACTAAACTTTTTAACTAATTTTCGTGATACTCGTAATACTCGTACATGCACTTTGTGTTTTGTTCCTTCATTGTACTTTAATCTTTCCGTATTTTGTATTGATATCTAGTCGTATAAATCGTAATGTTTTCGTAATGGTAAATTATATATTTATTATATGTCATTCACATACATATGCAGCTCAATGTTAAACTTAAGCATTGTATTAATAGGTTCCATAATTGATAATTTTAGTAGAGAATATTCTGTTTTATGGGATAAGAAAAAATTTGAAAAAACGACAACGTAACTCTTCTTTTGAGAAGGAAAGAAAGAAAAATTCGGGAATTAACATGCAATTACACTAATAGTTTTAGTGTAACTGCATATTCTAGAAAGCCCCTCCTACAACAAACAGGTGAAATTAGTATGAATACATTTTTATCGTATTTATTCTACCACAATTGAAAATATAGAACAAAATATCTCAATGTTATCCTTCATCGTGGAGCGCTATTAAGGTTAATAAAAGCACGATCCTTCGAATGAAAAAGTTGAGAAGAGACCAAATACAGAAGAATGATGGGAATCACATGCATAAGATCAAGAACGATACTATTAGACAATATACAAAAACATAACCTATAAGGACGCTTTAAATGTATGAACGAAAAAATATCTATTAAAAAGGTTTAGCAAGTTAGAGGATGAGAAAAACCAAGCATGACTTTGAACAGAGTGATGCTTCTTAGATTTTTGTGGCAATCAGTTGCATTAGCGTTGTCTTGGTTTCTCTCGACTTATTGGCAGTCTCACCGGTACTGCCTTCAAGAAGTTATTCTGCTTTTAACCGAAACATGAATCAATGGAGACGATGAATCACGAGAATTCTATTCCTGTTTCTAATGACTGATTTTATGGCTTTTTCCCAGATGTCTAATACATTCTACGCACGTTATAAGACAATTGTTAACATCATACTAGATATTCAAATGAATTTGGAAACATATTTAATAGACTCGAGAGCTTAACTTCTTAATGACATCAAGCTTGCCATATGGCGAAATTGTTTTAAATAATTACGTATCTGAGACATTTAAATTGATACAAAACAAAAAAAAATTTGTTGAAATTTTGACTAAAGCTAGAGACATATGTAGCAAATATAGCAAACAAATAATTTTGAATCGTGTTTGTATATTCTTGTACTGCTAATACTAGATATGTATGTACATAGAAAATTAACAATCTCCTTTAAATTTAATATAAACCCAATAGTCTTTTTGTAAAATCGCGCTTTAATTTTTTTGGTCATGAATACCTCTTCTACGTATGTTAGGCAACACACTGTATATTTAAAGGAAAACACAACATATATTCACATAAGCAGTAAGAATAAATAGATATTGTTATTTAATCTTCAACACTTTTTGAATTAGCATAAACCATTTATCCTCTCAATTGATAGATAGGATATTATCGTAGTCAATATTAATCTTATCTCCAGCTTTTTCCAATCAGCTTGGCTTCTCATCACACTATATCCATAAAATCTCTAATACTATACTATTCATTTTATGGGCACTTCTTTTGTATTTAATATCTTCGGAACTCCATCACATTATCTTCTTAACATTCATGGCATCCCGTTGTATGCCATTCCAGTAATTTCATTCATATTATTTTTGTTGTGTACGTGGTATACTGCATTACATTTTTAGAAAAGAATAAGTAAGCACTACTGTACTATCATATTTGATAATGAGCAGTTATATTCTCAACGAATATTATGAGTTGGGCATAGTTGCCTCAAATTATGAAAGTTAAAAGAATTAGTTGCGTTCAAAATTATTTTAAAGTAAGGAAAGGAAATATGACATCCAATAGTCCTTGCATGTCGCGATAAAAGTTTATTTTCAGTTCACAACTTTACATAATTTTAAAAACAAGAACTAATAGAACGTCACTGAGGTAAAAAAAATGATTAAAAATTAAATCATATAGTGATTAGAAAATAAATAAAATGTTTCCTATTTCTCTTTCATTTCTTCACAATCTCTAGTAAAATTTATTATTATTAATTTAAGCAATTAATTGTCTAACAAATTATGAAAGTACACATCAAAACTAAAATGATAACTATATTTTAATTTATGTATATAAAACATTTATTTAAATTTGCTTTAGTAATCATTTTAAAAAAGGGGGGAACTAATTAGAAAACTAACAATGAAATGTAAGACCTACGAATTTTTAATAATTTAGTTTTCAATACGATCTCCCTTAACTCCAACACATTTACGGCATCCTGCAATGACTTTAATACACCACAAAAAAAGTATATCTGTTGATCTTCAGAACAGGCATTAATCTGCTCTTGTAATTGGTTACCGTCTGCAAGATGACGTTCTCTGAGGTGCATCTTTCTATAATTGTCTTTAATTTCTAAATAAAAGAGCGTCGAATGTAGCCGAATTGGAATTATATGATCGGCGGTCTAACTCAAAGCTTCTCACGTATTGTCATGAAGAAGGACTTCTTTGCAACTACTATTTCTTCGAATTATCACTTTCTATTAGGTGCGCAACTAAGTTCTCGCTGTTTTTCAAGAGATGACTCCAGTAGTAAGTGCTGGTCGATTGTGACATAACCAAAACGTCATGAACCAAGCTTAGACAAACCGCTTCGACACATTAGTGATTTTGTTTTTGCGTCATATACTTTTGGTTGTGTGAAAATGTCTGATTTTGTACCAAATAATCGTCATTTGCGGAAAGTGTTGCTTTTCTTCTTTCATTCGAAGAAAACGGCGGCTGGAGCACATCGAGAACTCCAAAAAGTTTACGGAGATGCTGCTCTAAGTGAAACAACGTGCCGTGATTGGTTCCGTCGCTTCAAAGACGGTGATTTCGATGTTGACAACCGTTCGCGTGAAGGAAGACCAAAAACCTTCGAAGACGCTGAATTGGAGGCATTGCTCGATGACGATCCGTGCCAAACGCAAAAAGAGCTTGCTTCAGCATTAAGAGTTACCCGCCAAGCCATGCCCCAGCGATTGCATGCATTGGGAATGATTCAAAAACAAGGAACTTGGGTTCCTTATGATTTGAAGCCAAGAGACGTGGAGCGTCGTTTTTTCGCCTGTGAACAACTGCTCCAGCGGCAAAAAAGGAAGGGTTTTCTTTATCGCATCGTTACGGATGATGAAAAATGGATTCATTACAGCAACCCAAAGAGAACAAAACCATGGGGACTGCCCGGTCATTCTTCTACGTCGTCGGTTCGGTTGAATATTCACGCTGCGAAGGTTTTGCTGTATATTTGGTGGGACCAGGGTGGTGTCATTTATTATGAGCTATTGAAACCGAACAAAACCATCACTGGGGAACGGTAAAGAACTCAATTGATGCGATAGAGCCGAGCACTGCGCGAAAAGCGGCCACAATACGAGCAGAGGCACAAAAAAGTGATTCTACAGTATGACAACGCTCGGCCTCACGTTGCCAAACCCGTTAAAACCTATTTAGAAACGCTCAAATGAGAGGTCCTACCCCACTCGCCATATTCCCCAGATATTGCGCCGTCCGATTAATACTTGTTCCGTTCGATGGCACATAGTCTGGCTAATCAGCAGTTCCGCTGATATGAAGACATCTCAAAATGGCTTGATTCGTGGATAGCCTCAAAAGACGAACACTTCTATCGTGACGGTATTCGAGCTCTGCCAGAAAGATGGGAAAAAGTTGTCGCTGGCGATGGGCAATATTTTGAATGATTCATTTGTAAACATTTTTTCACAATAAAGTTGCATTTTCATAAAAAAAAACACAGCGAGAACTTAGTTGCGCACCTAATATAATTTTTTTAATTATGCATCTTCAATATTTTATTGTAATGAGTAGTATATGAGTTTTATTGTAATGACCAGTATAATATTGCACTAATTCTCATGTAGTACTTTTCTGTGCCATTCCTCGTTCATTTGTTGTATTATTACAAAGGCAAGGGTAACTAGAAATGCTTTCTACTTAACAATGGAACAAAAGACCTACAGCTTTTTTGAAAAGTTTATTTTTCAACGTAATCTTCCTTGTCTTCAACGCGCTTGTTCCACTTGTTCTAGAGCAACTGTATTTCATCAGAAGAAAATTATTTCTATTGGTCTTCAAAATAGGTATGAATCTCTTTTAATTGGTTATCGTTGGCAAAATTCTATATAAAAGAAAGAAGTTACTACGCGATCACGGGGAGTGGATTGAACTTTGATCGTCTTATGAATTCGCGCATAGTCATGAAGGAGGCCTTCTTTGGTACACAAACTTGGGCGCTTATTGTCAATCGCCGTACGTAATTTTATTATTGGCATATTACCGTAGGTAACTGTTGTCATTGTAGTTTCCTTCGATATATATTTAACATGAATAAAATCCTACGTCGCCCCAAAAAGCGGTGGATCATCTTCAATGGATTCACAACCCCAGGGAAACTGCTTTGGCAAATACTTCATTTTTTAAATATGACGGAGCGTACACAAAAACTCACAAAACTCATGTTTTTGTTGTTGAGAAACACTTTATAAAACACAAAGTAATGAACGAATTGAAATCAAATTTGACACATAAATAGGAAAATGTTGTCACTATTGAACGCTACTAGGTAATGTACAAGTAATTGTTTCTAACACGACTAGGTAGATTTTTTCCCGTCCTCCTCGTGTATATTATACTCTTTTGCTGTAATATACATATATAGTTCTTTTTCAATAGAATCGAGAAGAGTCGTGATAATCGTCTCACTGCATAGGTCGTACCACCACTAATTTTTTCGAATGCTAATTGATTACTTTGTCACGTAATAGTATTTTATACAAATATTATAATCGATATGTGCTTCAGACTTTATCCATACACGAAGTATTATTACAAATTAAAGTAGTTTTCAAGAATTCATCGTATTTCACATGTAAGTTCTAACATTATTCTATACTTTTACTCAAACTCAAAGTTTTTGGTTTCAGTGAACCTCGTGAAACCACCACGTATTGAAATCTAAATGTAAGATATGAATTACATCTAGATCTCAATACGTTATTCCTCTGACAATTTTCTTGCATTATTTGGTGTGCCTTAAGAATCCTGTCTTGGACCCTTTTCGCTGATGACCTTAAAATATTTCATGAAATATCAACCGAGAATAATTGTACTGTGTCGCAGGGGGATTTAGTATTTTAAATTGATACAGTCAAAACAAGATTTTGTTAAATATTGAAAAATGTAAAATAATGACGTGTACAAGAAGAACTGATTGCATTCACTACAGTTATAACCTCGATCTGTGCATATTATTTGATACACACTTAACTTTTCATAAGCATAGAGGCAACGAAATCGAGGCCTAGAAGTATCCTAGGCTTTATCCTTAGGAATTATAGGACATTTAATAATATACGAATGTTAGAAACATTGTACTTCTCTCTAATAAAGTCACGCTTGAAGTATTACTCCCTAATATGATCTCCACTTTGTCTCAATCATAAGTGCCAATTGGAGAAGATTTGTGAAGTTCGTGTGGTTTAGAACCGACCATGTTTGTTCTCAAAAAAATCTGATCATTTGCCTCTTCTTTCACGCTTTGGAATTCCATCTCCTAAGTTCAGAAGAAAAGACATCGATGTTTTTACGACGGATACCATTTTAACACCAAGCGCTAGACATCAAGTTCCAATTTAGTTGCCATTTCCCAGAAAAAAATTTCTTTTCCGTATGTAGAACAGAATTTTTTTTAAAAATTTCTGCATTACATATACGATGTATAAAGCGGTTAAAATTACAATTTTTAAGAGTGTATAAATTGACCGATTGAAAGAAAAATAGGGTGACTAAAGTTGTGAAAGATAGCAACAATAAAAATACTAACACTACTACACACTAGCAAAATTAATTCGTATGTTACCGTTAGTAAAAACCTAAAGTAACTAATTCTTTTAGATTGTGGACATGGACCGGTGAAACAATTACTCTATGGCTACGAATATGTGGGATTTGTGCGTGTTAAAATGTTTTATTATTGAGTAAAAAAGCGCGACATTGATGACTTGTAATGTCATGGTTTTTCATTTGTAATTGGATAAATAAATGCCATGCTATTTAACTTTTGTTTATTAGCTGCTATCTATTTTTTATTCTATTCTTTTAACAAAACGAGATCTAATAAAATTAGCAAACTAATGATTGCAAAAAGCACATAATTGTTTATGTGTCAACCCTTCTTATTGCGGTCTCTTGTGTAAATCTGCTCACGATTTCATTTGGAGCAATCATGACATGTCCTTTCACACAATAAAATTTTATAATTATATTTGATATTTCGTATTAGATATATATTCTCGATATTACGCAAAACCTGTTTTTTAAAGTGATTCAGTTTACTTAATTTGAATAATTTACTTTCTGAACAAGATGAGTTGAAATATGCATATCCTCATACTTCCATTGTCTTAGACACATCAGCTGATTTTACCATTGTAAAGCGGAAACATTACAATTATCGACTTCAAGTAATTATAATGATTTCTACCTTCCTTTGTAATGTTATGAAATTT
The DNA here is from genome assembly GCA_031893035.1 of Dermolepida albohirtum. NCBI lineage: Eukaryota > Metazoa > Arthropoda > Insecta > Coleoptera > Scarabaeidae > Dermolepida > Dermolepida albohirtum. The sequence goes on from JAVIWB010003080.1 coordinate 275,892, forward strand.
CGAGATGCATTAATTCATTTTATTAGTTACTTATAGAGACTAATGGTTCAGTTTCAACAAACACAAATAATTTAAGGAATTATTTCAGAAACACAGGTTGCATGAGTGATATATTTTACAATTTCAAATATCCTGTCCAAATTCTTCGATTTATTTCGTTTACTTACTTCTTCTTTTATTCTACTGAGTAATTCGTTTTAAATAAATCATAAAATATAAACAACTTATAAATAATATCATAAATCTGTTTGCCTTCTAGAACAGCTTAGAAAAACACGGGATAATATACTGTTGAAAAAATACCGCGAATTCAATTGAAAAATTAGCAGGAGACAGACAGAGATGGAGAAACTCTATTTAGAATAAATAAGAATGGAGTAGCACAGGAATTTTTCGACACCCTAAGAGTAAAATAGAATTAGATGATAACGAAATATTCTTTCGATGAGATTTTCAAAATTTTGGAAATTATTATGCTGATCGAAGTGAATGCTTGTAAACGATTAGTTATTGTGTCATTAAGCTGAAGCACCATACAGCTGTGGAACAGTGTCAGAAAATGTAATATAGAAATCCTTCAAAGATTTCAGAAAAAAATGATTTCCAGTGCTCCTTCCAGTGCACCAACTATGCGAAAAGAAATCAAAGTTCATTGCAATGAGTTAGTAAATACTGGATCTGAGCATTAGATTTTAAATAGTATTGGTACGATATAAAATCAAATTTTAACTATATGGACATATCGATGTGTTTAGGGTAGGAACTAAAATGGAATAGTTTCAATGGAGAAGATTTTGATGAGACATTCTAAATCATAAGAATTAATGTTCTACTATTGAATGTATAATAATATGGAGACAATAAAATGTTGAAGTAAAATGAAAAGTGAAATACTGAATAAATGGTGGGGAAACGTTCAAAAATTGAATAATAAAAAGTCGTGCGACGAGATAATAAAAATTGGCACGTCGTTCTAGTTTGTAGACTTCCATGACCGTTAAATATAGTTTTCTTTCCATTTACAATCTTAAACAGCGTTCCTGGTATAGTTTTCTCTTCTGTCCACGTTTTGTCTACTCTTAGAAAATAGTAAAAATAGTAGTATGGAATGCATGAATCTTTCTCACGATATGTACTAATATTAGTAAAATAATTCCTCAAAAAGACCGAAACAAAGTACTGCGTAAAACTGGCATATTTGTGCAAATGAACACATCGTAAAAAACATAGATAAGAAAGAAAAAACGAATTAGAGTAGTAATACAATTGATAATTTATTTCTTGTGCTAAAATGTGATTTTTCGGAAAATTAAAAGAAAAAACTATGTACAATTATGCAAACAATCAACAAATAATTTTCATGAAATGTTAACAAATGCGACGCAATAAACAGAAAAAGTACGTCATACCTGGTGATATGCAAATGTCTCAGAAAATAAATTTTATTTCCCGAAATTGCAAAATTATTATATTTTTATATCATTTTGTCCTTTTGAATTGCAAATATATTCGACCTACATAAAAGCTTTAGATGTGTATGTGTCACGGCTAATTCCCATTACCGCAAAATAACCCCCAACAAACAACCGAATATTTAAATAATAATTCAAGCACACGAGCGAGTCGCCCCATATCGAAAGCACCGTTATTAGAACGAGCTGATTTAAAAGCGAATGAAAAAAAACGGGGAAATCTTATCGGCGGGCCCGAGGCTAGAAGAAATTATTAATTCCTTGCCACTAAATATTAAACGGGCGCAGTTTTCATGGAGATATGCAAATGTAAACGGTTACACAGTATATATAAATATAAGTATCGTTTGGAAATTGGAAAAGAAAGAAAGAAAATGGTCACATTAAAATGTGTGAGAAAGGACAGAATGAGAAATTGGCGTACCTATGCGGCTGTTAGGAAGAAATTTTTTCGTGTTTTTCGTGTAAAAAGTTCGACACCGTTTCGGCTTGAGGTTATGTGTGAGAGTGTTATATGAACGTCTGGTGTGCGAAGGTGGGTGTGCATTAATGTCACGAAGCGTGACGAGAGGTCGTTAGCGAAGCTTTGAGATGTAAATGTCGCCCGGGTCGGTCCGATTAAGCAAATTAAGCGCACTGTTCACGTGTAGCCAGCGGTCTTTTACACGCCACACACGCGTAACCGTTCGATACGATACGGATGCAAATCTTGATGCTATAACTTTTGATTAATAATAAATTTGGTACAAAATCGAAAGATTTATAAATAACAAACTTGCAACATTCCATAATATAAATTATAGTTTATTTGTTTTGGAAATAACCGGGAAATAGAAGAAATCAATATTAATTTAGAAAACCATTCTCTTAAATGAAATGTATGTGCTAATAATCATTTATACATATCATCAGACTATTATATAAAAAGATCAAAAGCTGTCGAGATTCTTGAAGATATGATATTCCATAGACAAGAGGTACTGTGATAGAGGCAATGTTTCGTAACCCGTATAGCTTCTACAGCGTCACTCAAATTATCGTGTAAAAGGATTGGACCTTTACTGTTTATCCAAAATTAGACGAATCTATTCAATTTTTGATACATTTTGCCAATTTTTTGACAGTACTTTTCTACAATTATGGTTTCTCCATGTGATAAGAAAATATTTCCTACTGTGAGCAAAAAATAGTAAGACTTTTTAATTTAAATTTCGCGCGAAAACCCATTCGTCGAAATATTTTTTTTCTAGGTTGGCATGACTGTCAGTGATATCTGTGCCAAATGTCACATCAAAATAATCATTAGTGTTTAGTATACACTTGTCTTTCTGAAGTACAAAAAGTGCATTCGGCGATTTTTACAATGAGTGACATTATTCAACAAAGAAGTTCCATTAAATTTTGTGTACGGAATCAAATTTCTGGTGCCGAAACGTTCAGAATGTTGCAGAAGGCCTTCGATGATAATTGTATGTCGCGAGCAAGTGTTTTTGATTGGTACAAATTATTCAAAGAGGGTCGAGAACGCGTTGATGACGAAGCACGTCCAGGACGGCTATCAACATCAACTGATGATCAACACGTCAATAGAATCAAGGAATTGGTGCTTGAGAATCGACGATTAACAGTCAGAGACCTTACTGGCATCGTTGGAATATCGGAAAGATCAGTGAAAACCATTTTGAAAGATCATTTGGGCCTAAGAAAAGTGAAAGCACGATTTGTTCCAGAATCACTCAATTTTTTCGAAAAACAGCGTCGCGTTGACATCTGTGAAACAATGCTTTCCGACTATCAAGACAAAATGAAAGGCATCATAACTGGAGATGAGACTTGGATCTACGCTTATGACCCGGAAACAGACGATCAATCGGCCGAATATCGTATCAAAGGGGAGCCGAAGCCCAAAAAACCACGTCAAAGCAAGTCAAAAATCAAGGTTATGTTGACAGTTTTCTTCGATTATCGAGGTGTGGTGCACTCCGAATTCCTTTCGACCGGCCAAACTGTCAACAAAGAATACTATTTGAGTGTTATGCGTCGTTTGCGCAATGCTATTGGTAAAAAGAGGTCAGAATTATGGGCCGACAACTCTTGGTTTTTGCACCACGATAATGCACCGTCGCATACTGCATTAATTCTTCGTGAGGTTTTCGCCAAATTTTCAACCAATATCGTGCCGCAACCACTGTATTCGCCTAATTTAGCTCCGTGTGACTTCTGGCTATTCAGCAAACTCAAACAACCGCTCCGGGGAAACCGTTTTGAGTCAATTGAAGACATTAAACGTGAATCGCTACGCGCATTGAAGGCTATTCCTGAAATTGACTTTAACAAGTGTTTCAAGAATTGGAAGAAACGTTGGCACAAGTGTATTGGGGCCAGGAGGGGATTACTTTGAGGGGGACGAAATAGATTTGGAAGAATAAATTAAGAATTTAAAAATTATGAACAAAGTCTTACTATTTTTTGCCCACAGTAGTATGTAAAATTTGGATTTTAAAAACTTTTTACATCGTATATAAAATACAAAAAAATTTTCGGCATTATATATATATACGATCTAGAAAGCTGTTGAAATTAGAATTTTACAGTTTCACATCGTAAAAGCCCAAAATTATATGCAATTAAAAAGATTCCGTGAGTTTCATTTCATATCTGTTTCCATAATGCAATTTATGGCACGTTAGTAGACTCGAATTCATCATTCTCCGTGATCTAAGGCCGAAGTCACATTCCCGGAAATCGCGGCTTGGACCGTTTTTGAAAGCAATTTCTGCATTATATTATATATACGATGTAAAAAGCGAATTTTTCAGTTTCGCATCGTAAAAGTGCATAATTATATGCAAACTGTATTTTTAAATGGCAGCTATATTAAAACACCTCTCATGGTGTTGATCCATAATTAAGAAAACTTTTATCATTAGATAATGGTTTGACTGCAGAGAAATAGTATCCTTCATAAAAGCGCTAAAAGAGAGCATTTTAAAAAAAAATATTCTACTCGTTAGAATAAGTAAGTTAATTCCGTTAGAGAAAGATAAATAACAAAAACAAAATAACGACATATTGCATTATTACCTGTGTGATTGTGCAGTATCAGTAATGAACTATCTTATCTAATAAAATATCATAACTCAACTTTCTTTGTGATGTCGAAAGACAATTCGGCAAAGGACATGCAAATTTCATGGCCAACTCTGAGGTCTTTTTTCAAACTCACATTATATATAAGTATATGTTTTCGAAGCTCTGGGCAGTATCTAAATTTTCTACGTCCTCAATTTTCATGAAAATTGCAAGGTGGTTTTTCAATATAATCTCCATTTCATTGAATACACTTATCCTTAGTCTCCAAAATCCACATACTTATGGCAAATTTTACCTCATTTAAGTTTTGTACATCCTGAGATTAGTATTAGTAGGTTTTGCCTCCAGTTCAGCCGGTTTCAGGTGAGTCGTTCATACGACGATGACAGACATTCAGTAAGCAAAAAACAAAACACAACCCGTTAAAAGTGGATTAACAAGGAAATCACATTAGCGAATCAGTAATTTCGAGAAAGCTAGTGCGTGAAAAAATTAACCTCCATCAAAAGAATCAACAAAGAAAAGCTTAAATGTAATAAATAATCATATTTAAAGAATAAGCTTCCCGGCGTTGAAAATTTATTACAACATTATAATAAAGAAACAATTACACATGCAACAAAAGTATTCGCAAAAATCGTGCTATATAAACTGCAACTAAAAAATCCAAATACAAAAATACGAAAGTCGATCAAAACTCTAAACTTCAATTAATCAAGTCTTTGGTCTCTGGTTGTAGGAGATAATAAAACATTCAATTTATACTAAAGAATTTTTTTTTCTGTTTGGTATCGTGAATTTATAACCACACAAACATTTTTAAATTAACCTTTTGTGTATTTTTGTGCGTAACTGTTATGTCCATTTGGTAAAAGTTTTCTAAATTCAGTAGACAGTGACCGTAGACAAGTATAAACCAAAAAACATGGTATAATTTTGTTAATTTAAAATGTTTGTGTGGTTATAAATTTAAAGTACGCAAAGGGGAAAAATACGTGTTCATAAATATTTATACATTTTTTAAGAAACTATTATAAATGTGTACATAAAATTAATGGATGTTGTTGCACGCTAAAAAAGAAAATTAAATAACTCTGAAAAGAAACACTCCCAACCCGAAACGTTGATAATATAAACTGAATGTTTTATTATCCCATACTGATCAAAAAAATCCATATACAAAAGAATAAAATTTATAGTTAGAGAAGAAAACAAATTTTAAAACAAAAAATGAGGAAAAAAACGATATTTAAAAAAATATGAACTGAATATAAGGAAAAATTACTAAATTAACTGAGACGTAAACTGTGCCCAATTAAGAAAAGTTTAAGAATGTACGTTTTGACCAGGCCTGTATATCCACGTGTATAAATATAAATACATAAGCAAAAGTTATAAATGAAAACCAGATTTTTAATTTATACTATTCAGAGTTACAATGTGTAGAAAGTAAAACTTAACATGCTATGCGTCTAATTAAGAGTAATTTGGCGAAACTTCTTTATAATAAAAAAAAATTGCTAACGTGAAACGAGTTACTTTACATTACAAAAAAATAAGGTTGAAAAGATTAACTAATGCAGTTTAAATAATCCACGTGGAGATTTTGGAGGGGTTGCTAAAGAGTGTTTTCTCAGTGGACTCCTTGCAAAGAGAAAAAGCAGATCCTTTTATCTACTTAATTATTTTCCTTAGATTTCCTTTAAAATTCACCATTCATACTGATTCTTCACAGATAAATTAAACAAAATTAAAGCAGCAACAAGAAATAATGAATTCCGAACGTTTTGCTGACATAGGAGATAAAACCCACTCAGTAAGAAAGGATACTAAAAAACATAAAAAAGATTAGAGCTTCTTACGATTTAAATTAACTCAGAATCGTACTATTTGCGAGGAAAATATTAACTGCAATTACAGTTCATGCACATATCAAATTTTAATAAACATAAGTAAAATCAAACAATATTTAAGTGCGCAAGCACGGAAACCTTGACATGAACGCAGAAAAAAAATTCTCTGGAAAATGTATACTGAAAAAATGAACAAAAAGAACCAAAAATGACATAAAACTGATAAGTAGAGCGATCACACTTATCAGCACATCAGGTTCGTAATAAGTACGTACTATGTGCTATTTGTTATACACATTTTGTTTGTATATACTTACGTATAGGATCTATGTAGTAATAGATCCTATACTGTTGGGCTGACAAAAAGTGACCGCTCTACTAATAAGTAAAAACAAAGTCTTCTACGAAAGCAAAGAAGATATGAAAGAGAAAACCCTTTACCTTTATTTGATATTTGCCATTAAAATATTAAGTAATTTTTTTTAATTTCAACATTTTTTGCAGAGTCATTAACAAAAATCTGAAAATTGTGAAATTTCAAAAGTAAATTTTACTTCTTAAATAAGGAATTTTAAAGAATTTACAATACTTTTAAGTATCTAAAAGTGTGAATAAAATCAATAGATTCTATTTCGAAACTTTTCCTTTTTAGAAGGAATTGGTAAAACAGTAACGAATAAAGTTCATCTTCTATATAGAGAAGATCTAGGATAAATATTCTCAAAATTTTAAGATTATATATCAGATGCGCAACTAAGTTCTCGCTGTTTTTCAAAAGATGGCTCCAGTAGTCAGTGCTGGTCGATTGTGACATAACCAAAACGTCATGAACAAAGCTTAGACAAATGGTAAACAAACCGCTTTGACACATTAGTGATTTTGTTTTTGCGTCATATACTTTTGGTTGTGTGAAAATATCTGATTTTATGCCAAATAATCATCATTTGCGGGAAGTGTTGCTTTTCTTCTTTCATTCGAAGAAAACGGCGACTGAAGCGCATCGAGAACTCCAAAAAATTTACGAAGATGCTGCTCTAAGTGAAACAACGTGCCCTGATTGGTTCCGTCGCTTCAAAGACGGTGATTTCGATGTTGACGACCGTTCGCGTGAGGGAAGATCAAAAACCTTCGAAGACGCTGAATTGGAGGCATTGCTCGATGAGGATCCGTGCCAAACGCAAAAAGAGTTTGCTTCAGCATTAGGAGTTAATCGCCAAGCCATTTCCCAGCGATTACATACGTTGGGAATGCTTCAAAAACAAGGAACTTGGGTTCCTTACGATTTGAAGCCAAGAAACGTTGAGCGTCATTTTTTCGCCTGTGAACAACTGCTCCAGTGGCAAAAAAGGAAGAGTTTTCTTCATCGCATCATTACGGGTGATCAAAATTGTATTCATTACAACAACCCAAAGAGAACAAAATCATACGGACTGCCCGGTCATGCTTCTACGTCGTCGGTTCGACCGAATGTTCTCGCTGCGAAGGTTTTGCTGTGTATTTGGTACGAGCAAAGGGACGAAAAAATGATTCTACAGCATGACAACGCTCGCCCTCACGTTGCCAAACCCGTTAAAACCTACTTAGAAATGCTCAAATGGGAGGTCCTACCCCACCCGCTATATTCCCCAGATATTGCGCCGTTCGATTATTACTTGTTCCATTCGATGGTACATGGTTTGGCTAATCAGCAGTTCCGCTCATATGAAGACATCTCAAAATGGCTTGATCCGTGGATAGCCTCAAAAGATGAACACTTCTACCGTGACGGTATTCGCGCTCTGCCAGAAAGATGGGAAAAGTTGTCGCTAGCGATGGGCAACATTTTGAATGATTCATTTGTAAACATTTTTTCACAATAAAGTTGCATTTTCAACAAAAAAACAGCGAGAACTTAGTTGCGCACCTAATGGAAACGTAGGTAAATTTAATAAAGTAGTCACATTCAATTGAAAGAGTTGTGGAATAATTTGAACTGGGACAGCCCACTCATCATACTCGCAAATTCTTTTTGACACTCATGGCATAGCGAAATAGAGAGTGCTCTTGAAAAGTCAAAGCTGAGTGACATTGCCGAATCCTGGATTTATATTAATCAGTTATATTGGGTTATCAGAAAAATCATGGCGTATTTTCTCTATGCTTTTCATACGCCATTTGTTAATATATCAAAAAGATCAATCATTCGATAATCTTTTGCCGTCTTTCGATCAATTTCATAGTTTGTCGCTTCTAGAAGGTTCTTTCTTTATCGGTGAAAAACTTTAGAAGATGCCGATTCACAGCCTCATCTGGGTCGAAAGTTGCGCCATGCAACTAGTTTTAAAGAGAACGAAAGAAATGGAAGTCTGAAGCCTCTGGCGAGTATGGTTGGTGTGTCAGTACATCCTACCCAAGATCCAATGATTTTTTATGGGCGATCAAACTTGTGTGTGGTCTCCCGCTATCACGATTAGGGATTATTTATTTATTTTTTATATTTACCTGTGTTTTGTTCATAAGTACTTACACGTGTCAATAATAGATTTACAGATACACACGAAGTCACAAAAGGCAATAAAAGTAGGTATAAATGCAGGACAATCAACAGTACACACATTTCGCAGACAAAACAGATGAAAAATTGGGGCCATATATTATAAGATTTAAATATTCGTCGTAATGGTAAAAAGTTCTAGTAAACTGGAACCTTTTTATCTCTTTAAGTTATCTAATTTGTCCTGTAGCATTCATCGTTTAATTTCATAATTCCAATTCTTATTCAATGTCTCTGCAATTTCTGCCAATATTTTTCGAAAGGTACTCCTATTCAAAGAAAAAATGAAAGCCTGGGAAGAATACTGACAAAGATTCTGAAATAAGTAGAAAAATAAGTTTATAAGAAGTTGTATTATTTAATTCTAAAAGTATGAGGAGAAGAAAGAATGCCAGGGCACTAGAATAGTGCCAAATCTTCAAAAAAGAAGACTACTAGAGAATATTTAATACAGGAAGATCAACAACAAACTAAGTATTAACACCGAAAGTGATACAAACACTTGCTCTTCATTGATTTCAAGCATAACTATTGTATTACTCTATCTCTCAAAATAAAATATACGAAACACTCCCAATTCTGAGCATACTAAATAAATTGTTACATCTAGTTAAAATGAGACTGAGCAATAAACGTAAAAAATACTAATATAAAAATCAGTATTAGGATCCGACTAGGAGTTTTTCAGTTCAAATCCAAACGAAAAACTAACTAAAATAAGGTGATTCACTATTAACTAATTTGTTTTATCTGATTTTATAACCAATAGAGAAAGTATGATTCAAACAACTAGACCGATATATCACCATAAGAATTAATGCACTGCGTATGCAAATTATGTCTACTAGAAAATATCTTTGAAATGTGTTAAAAAAGCAAAAAAAAACTGCTAGCAAAAGAAAAGAGAGCAAGAATCATGAAAATATATATAAGTGCAATAGAAAAGAACAAATACAAAAAACTTAAATTCAGAGAACAGAAATACGTCTTTGAAAGAGTAAATTAGTTTGAGTGTAAGAATGACTAACAAATTTCGAGAAAGAAATGAAATAGATAAAAGAATTAAAAAGAGTTGAACCGTTAAGACGTCAACAAGAATATCGAAAACATAACAAAATCCAGAACAGCTAAAATCTTTGAGGTTGATTCTATCAATGTGTAAATAAATAGCTTAACGACTCATTCTCTCAATTTGTGTGCAATTCCAATATTTCAATAGCCCGTTTAGATGTACATTTATGTATTTTATCATTTCGAAAAGTTCTCGATTTGTATCGAATACTGCCCGTCTCGATACCTCTTGAAGTACTCAATTATCATAAAATACCTGATTCTGTAAAACTCATTTAAATCTCGTTAAAATGGCCATCATTAATTCAAATGCTATCCAGTTATGTTATCAGTAAAGCTTATAAATACTTGGACAAAATTATTTTCTTTACGATAAGGTCAAGCTTTTAAGTAGTTTCTTCACAACCAAATTATAACTTATGAAGAAAACACAAACGAAATATTTTTGTCTTGCCAAGGTAGTTCTCATTTTTTTTTTCTATTAAAAGCAATATTTTTGACACTTCAACACTTTTCTTAAAATTTAACCGGAATCATGACGTCGCTGACGTCAGTCTTCCTACTTAGTAACTTGAAGTTATTTCGTAATCATAATTTAAGTAGGACATTCGGAGAAAGGTGTTAAAAATAAAGGAAAAAATATTTAGACAGAATTTAAATATATGAGCTCTTATTAAAAGGATATGCTGCGTATGTTCATTGCAATTTTATTACGGAAACAATAAATATTGATGAGCTCATAAAAGAGATATTTTACATTCATTGTGAACTCACCTACTACATACTTCCAATGTATACCGGTTCTATATATTTTTTTTCGTTTTTCCATTACAGCGACTGTAAAACATTTTTTTACGATTTTCTCTACATTAATTTTATTGTAATGAGAAAATAGAAACAAATTACTATAATTAGGAAATATCGACGTGCGTTCTATACTTATTGTACAGATACTATATTCATTAAAAATAATAATTTTAAATATGTAAACGCATAAATTATTATAGTAATAATGCACGCTATTTCTGTTTACAGGTGAAATTCAATCTATAGAATGCCACATACTGGTAAGTGAAATTACATGAACTGAACCTTTTGTTTTATAACATTTTAAAATATAATTTTATAAAGCCTTTTTGAAAATAACATTTTATTAATTTTTCAATTATGGAATGACATGTATCTTATATTTTCTCAGAAACCAATAAAGAACTTGCAATGAAATCTAAGCGAAATAGAAAAGCTTCATTTTCAAAACTAAATATCGTACATACAAGCTTTTTATATTCATTTGACTTTTCCATTAAAATTCGCCCTTTTGTATTTATTAGTAATTAATAACCAAACACAACCATAACAAGCATAATATGAATTTCGAGCGATGGCTTCTTCATTAGACAATTCACTCAATACCTCCCAACAATACTTGAAATAATATGAGATAAAACAACCAAAATAGTTTATTATAGCTAATTATTTTCAACGTAAATTAAATAGCAATTAGCCAATAATATAATTTGATCGTCCTCAGTATGCAGTAAATTTTATATACATATATACTAGCTTATTCAACTGGGCTGATGTCTTCCAGTTCATCTTAAACGCATGCGAAATTGACTCAAGCATAATAACCTAAATTTGGTATAACCCATCCTGAAAAATCGGTGGATATTGCAAAAAATCGACAGTTTGGAAAAATAGAGGTAGAAAACGTCATAGAAAAATTTTATTGACAAAAACATCTACAAAATTTTTTATAAAGTATTAAAAAAATACCAAAATAAAATAAAACAATTTCAAATAAATCATGTATCTAATCTATCTTATTTGTTCATATAGCACAAACAAGTATTATTACCTATATATTTCTTTGCATGTAACAATCCTATTAATGCTTATGCTTAATTTGTTTACATTAGCTTGCTTACATTAGCCCAGGACTATAGAAAAATTAATATCTTAAAAGCAAAATTGTACCACCCAAAATACTGGAACTAATTCTGGAAGGAAGAATAAGGAAGAAACAAGAACCAACTTTCCTAGACAGACAATCAGAATTCAGAGTCAATCAGTTTACTTAAGATTAGATATTTACAATCAAACAATTATCAGAAAAAATAATGAACATGAAAAGGGAAATCTACATATGTTCAATTTGGAAAAAACATTCAACATAAGCCCAAGAACGGAAGTATGGAAACTTTTGAGGAATAGAAGAATTGATGATAAAACAATCAAACTCATTTAGAATATATACAAAAAAACTCTAACTATTGCAAGAATAAACGAAAACACACCAAATAAATATATAATAATAAAATAAAGGGGTAGAAAACTTAATCCCCTATTTTTTATATGATTAGAGGATGAAATGTCACCCAAAACTAAGAAAAGTGTAACAACACATACATATGTACACATAGGCTGCAGTATATATAAGCGAGCTTCTATATGCAGATAATATACGATAACTTTAATATGAACAAAAGAGAACTAAAAACAAAATAAGAATTTGGGCAGAAGTATTATCGAAGCACTTTTTAAAATAAATATAAAAATATCGAGATAATGGAGGCAGATAAAAAATTGGAATAAACAAATAACATGAAATAAGCAACTGTAGGAAACAAATTGCTTAAAATATCTAGGAACAATAGTGGAAATCCAAGGAGACTTCGAAAAGGAAATAAATAATAGAAGTGCAAATACAAGTAAAACGTATAGGACATTATATGGCATATGCTTCAATAAAAAGTAAATAAGTAAATGAAAGTAAGGATGTATGCAACTGTACTTGCACCCATTGTAACGGAAGAGTTGATGAATAAAATACAAGTAAGGAAAATAGCCGATGCGACCAAAGCGTATAACATGAAAGTTGAAGAAATTATAAGAAGATTGTGAATAAGAAGTATTAATAAAATAGGGACACAACAGCTCAGATGGTATGGACACACTTCTAGAATGGACAAAGACAAGAACGTAAAACGGTGTGGGAAGTGAAACTAGACGAAGAGAGAGATAGAGGCAGATCAATAAATTCATGGAACGCAGATATAAAATCATTGACGGGAAATAACCCTCACACCTCCGATAGAAGAGGAAACAGCATAAGTAATTAATTAAAAGTAAAAGAGTTCAAAACTTAAACATTAAAGATCCGTCACCTATGTAGTTTAAGTTCTTTGACTTATTGCGAAAGTAATACGACATTATTTGGAAATAATTGTGTTCCATCAAGATATCTCAATAACTGCCATTCAAAGTCAAAAGTCATTATTTGTAGATATGGTCGATTTTGCCGACGCACGGTAAGTCATCCGATAAGAGTTCATCTGGCGTCAGGCGGGATGATTTTATTTACAGCCATATCGTACATTTGTATATTAGTTCACTCGAGTCGCTTCTAGAGTGTGTATCGCTGACTTAATCAATCGAACACAGGTAAGCGAAAATGTTACATACATAAATGAAAACACAGGTTACGGGAAATATATAAAATTGTTAAATATATATGTACATCGGTATTCTAACATAATACCAGTTATTAAATTTTCGTTATGCCTCTCTGATTCCACGTTCCGTTTGGAATCCCATTTATCGTAAGCTTAAGTTTACATTGAAAGCATCACATTTTATATGACTACCACACCGATTTATATATTGAATAGTTTGATGTTTCCCTTGTAACCTGTTTTCGTTTACCTAATGTTTTCGTTCATGTAATATTTTCACTCACCTGGTTGGTTGACAAATGTGGAATCTACCTACTTGCCAGCTTCCTTACACCCTGATAATTGTGTATAATTATATCTACTGCAGATGGTTCAATGCCCAAGTCTTCTTGAATCCCTTTATTGGAAATATTTCGATTTCTTTTAGTTAACTTTTTTATGGCAATAATGTTTTCAACACAAATAGCTACTGCGACTCTTGTATGTCTTGATTCATCTTCTAATGCACCTTTCATAGAAGAAAATCAAGTAAGTAAGAAAGAAGACAGTAACACTGTGAAGGACTATTGACACTAACTGCTACTATTAAATTTTGATGACTTCGATTACATGATAAACCTCGTTCAAATTCACTCGCAAAAATCATGGCCCGAAAAGCATTCCATCGAATTTTCATATTGTTTATTATAAAATATCCAACTAATAAGAATAAAAATATGTGTCTCAACATAACTTAACTTTAATCAAATAATATTGCAACTGAAATCTGTACAAAGAATAGATTATCAACTGACACAAATATTTTTGTTACTACTACTAAAAACTTTCAAGTAAGTAAGTAACAAAATTACCTCTATTTTTAACAAATTCGATAATCACACAGTATCAGAATACACATCCATACACATCCATTTCTATCTTTGTGTATGGATAACTTTCTTAGCATTGAAGGTACAATATCGGTTAAATTAGTTGGTCAGAAATTCGAGAAGTATTTGATAGCATTTTCATTTGTTGACTGTCTTTTGAGGCATTTAAAATAAATGTATATCTTCGAAACCGCTAAAGATAGAACAAAGTTAAAAATAGTATCTGATAGATATTTTTACGTATAATTCAACAATCTCTATTCAAAATTCACAGCACACTTGGTTTTCAAGACATGTTACGACAGACATAAGAGAGATAGGCCCTTAAATTCTTCTCAAAGTTAATTCCGAAATGGTGAGAGGATATGAAATATGCATACGGAATAATAGTGGTCATTTTAAGCATAAACTGAAATAACTTTAGCTACTATCTGCTCATTCGTCTGTTTATTTTCTTACACAAGATTTTTTTCAAGTTTACAGTTATTGTTTGTAGTTACTTATCCTTGTTACTCCTATTAAATACATCATTCAGTTTTATTATCATTTATAGTAAATTGTCTTATTTTTCCATTTTATTTTTTCAGCATCAAAATAGTTTTTTAAAGCCTACTTGCCAATTATTTCCTCAATTAAAAATAATAATTGTATTATTTTCCTTATAATAAAAAATCTAAAAAAGTTAACCATACCAAATCTTATATCTATGAAATAAAAAATTAGAGAGAAAAGATGAAGTTATGGCCAACTATGATTGCCATTTGAAGAAACATAAGTATATGTCTGGAAAATCAAATGCACCATAAATTTTTAATTGAGATTATTAAATTCTACCTAAAAATATCTGTCAAATGCCATCTTCAGTTTAGTTCTCCCTTCATCTGTTACGAAAATATGTAAATATAAATATTTTAGTATTTTTACAGTCTTGCACAAGTGACAAATCTAAAAATGCAATCAAATTCTCCTCGAATTTCTAAGCAACTTTGCTAATTTAATCTTCAATACTAGAGAAATTGCCCTTATACAAAAATAGAAAATGGGCACTGAGCATAGTAAAGGTGTTTCAAACACATAATTTGCATTCACTTTCAAAAATTTTTATTGGTTATTGAAGTATCAGTTATGACATTTATATGCGAAAAGTAATATCCGCCAAATAGCCTCCTCTTACAGCTCCACAGACGTTCACTCTTTTGTTAAAATTTTCAATGACATTTTGACATAATTGAGGCTCTATCTCACCAATGACACGAATAATTTCATCTTTCAAAGCACGAATTGATTGTGGATTATTTTTATAAACCTGACTTTTCACATAACCCCAAAGAAAATAGTCTAACGGCGTCAAATCACATGATCTTGGTGGCCAATTAACATCATCGTCTCGTAAGACTACACGTCCAGGAATTTTTTCTCTCAATAAATCAATTGATTCGTGTGCAAAGTGAGGTGTAGCGCCATCCTGTTGAAACGACATATCTTCTAGATCAATATTCATTAATTCAGGCCACAAAAATTCGGTTATCATCCGACGATATCGATCACCATTGACAGTTACAGCTTCACCAGCAGCATTTTCAAAGAAGTATGATTCAATTACAGCACCTGATCATAATGCACACCAAACAGTAACTCGTTTAGGATGCATAGGTTTCTTATGAATAATTCGTGGATTTTCCTCAACCCAGATACGGCAATTTTGTTTATTATTGTAATATAGCCACCAAGTTCAAAATGTGCCTCATCGGAAAACATTACTTTTTGAGAAAAATCAACTGACTGTTCATTAATGAAATTGACAAATGTACGACGTTTTAAATAATCTAATGGCTTCAGTTCCTGTGTTATTTGAACCTTATATGCCTTCAGAGGTAAATCCTTGTTGATCTACTAAGTGCAAGTGGTTGTGAACGTCGTCTAATGGACATTTGAGGATAATCAGCAACGCTTTCACAAACAAAACCAATATTTCGATCAATAGTGCTTTCAAATGGACGATTATGTAAACCATAAAATTCACGTAATTTTCTAAAAACTCTTTTCACAGAACGCTGATTTTCATAAAATAATTCAACAATTTGAACGCGTTGTTGTACCGTGTACGAAGCCATTTTGTAAATGTTATACAGCACACTTTTTAAATGCCCACATACCCACACAAATTCAGTGCGCATCTATATTTTATTTATTCTTAAAAGAAACCTTGCAATTTGAAATACCCTTTATTATCTATGAAACAATAGATTTTTCAAAGTCTGGATAAGACGCCAATCATCATTTATTATATATTTTATTTCTCTTTTGTTAATAAAAATGTAATTAAGTATTGTAAAACGGCATTCAAAAGATAATTTTTAGATATATCTTGGGTTTTCTTTCAATATGAGTACCACTACATTTTTTTCACCAAATACTTTAATTTCCAAAATTCCATTATAAAAAACATTAAATTTAACCAACACAGAAACCTCTCCGTACTTTCCGTAATTAATTTTTATATTGGACATATTGGTTTACCAGTCATTTTATGTGATTACGAAATTATTAAAATGATTCTATTGTAATAACTGAATCCATTTAGCATAAATCATTTCCTTATTAGTAAGTAGTGGATAAATAAATGATACTCCTAAATCTCTAAAGTCTTTGGAGTCAATACTTAAATACCAATTACAACGAAGTTCAAAATAACACTTAATTGCTAGAAATTTGTAATTTTCTAATCTTGCAGTATTAATTTTTACGATTTTAGGGTATATTGTTTAGCAAAAGTTAATCTAAAAGTCCATTCATTTACTAATACTTTGCTAAAGCTTAAATCAACATCTTCTTACATGCTGTAACATTAAGTTTTTGTAAATAAATACACAAGTAAACAGGATAATTTTGCTTCCACGTTCAAATAACAAGTTCGACATGCCATCATTAAATCAATGTATTTGCGAAGCGAATTCTGCGGTAAAACCGAACGGAATCTACCGGTTGTCGTCTGGCACAACATAACAAGGTAGTCCACTTTTTAAGATATCACTCATACAAAGTGACGTGCTCCACATATACCATTAATATTTATAAAAGAACGTTTATCCAATTACGGCGGCATACCAACGCATAATTTACGTACTTATTTAGTCCGGTAAAAAGGCAAAATAGAAATAAGATGCGGTTCGTATCAAACAAGGTGACGACAAATTTATATGAAAAAGTCCGACGGCTATCTAAAACTAAGTTAATGCATAGTTTTTATGATTAATAAGCGTGACTGTAACTTAATGAATGGAATAATTGTAAACTATTAACTTATACCATGATTAGTTCAACGTATATGGATCTAGGAATTTGTAATTAAATACACATAAAGGTAGACTAATTTGATAATTCTGTAATAATTAACTATAGAAAATTATATTTTAACCAGTCCATTAATTCATGTAAATAACT
Source organism: Dermolepida albohirtum (assembly GCA_031893035.1). Taxonomy (NCBI): domain Eukaryota; kingdom Metazoa; phylum Arthropoda; class Insecta; order Coleoptera; family Scarabaeidae; genus Dermolepida; species Dermolepida albohirtum. The sequence continues at coordinate 293,682 of JAVIWB010003080.1, forward strand.
TAGGCAAACACGTAATAGTTTCTATTTGAAAGAAAAGAATTAATTTCATAAAGTCTGCATATGTAGGATGATCTTTGGGGTGTTTAATGTTTAGACAATACCGAGACTACGTAGGTTTTACGAAAGTAAGCATGTTTATGTGTGAATCATTTCTGCATATTTTAAAATAAAATTTAATGATTTACTTTATTTGCAAAATATATACATGTATATTTAAACAAAAATATTATAAATCTTTTATCAATATTTTACAGAACTTTTTAAAAAACTATGCCCTACGCGCGAAACTATAATTATTTAGTACTACACAAAAATTTCAAAACTTCTGATAAGGTGAACACAAATTTTTTAAATTTACAAATGTGAACAAAGTGATCGTTACTAAGAGGTAAATCTACATTATCAGTATTATTATTATTATTATCAGTATCATAAGACGAAACTATGGGCACGGAAGTCAACAAACCAAATGACATTTAATTCAAGTTCAGTAAATATATTGATGAAGTTCGTTAAGTATTAAAAATAGATTTATATGTGTAATTTTAATAAGTTTTTTTAAAGACCGAGTGAAAATCTCTAAAAAAACAAAACATTATTTCTCAAAATCGTAAAATAGAAACAACGTGAATTTTCGGAAGCAGATAATAACGCTTTGACGGAGACAAGTTCTAAAAAATTCATGATTTCTTAATCCCATAATAATATTATGAATTTTAGTATACTAATTCTAATACTTCTGCTGTTTGGCGTATTTCGAATAGGTCTTTTGTTGCTTTTAGTAACTAAGAACCTTTAGGTTTAAAAATTTTCAAAGATGTTTGCCTATGTACCTATATTCAGCTTTTTCCTAATCCATTAGCATTCGACTTCGGTCTTCTGTCCATAGGTTGTTAATTAGACTATATATTCTTTCACAATAAGTGTTACTTTCGGATATTGAAAGCAGCAAAGATACTAGTCATTTCAGATTCAAAGGTCACACTGCAGTAGTACAATATTCTGAAAAAACAATAGTCTTCATATAGTGCATCTTCGTTAATAACTTCTTGCAACAAACGAAACAGCTATGAAAGATCTTTTATAGTGTAATGCTATAGTTTAGTACTTGCTCGACTGTGAGCAAACGCGGTACTCATCTTGCACACAGCTTTCTCATGTCCAAATTTTCAGATAATATGCGATGTACCGCACTGTTTGAAATGCTTACTGTGTCTGCCAGCTCATGCACTTTCAATCGACGATCATCCAGTACCGCTTTGTGGATTTTCTTCACCATTTCTGGAGTCGTCATCTCATTATGTTGACCACTGCGACGCTCGTCTTGGCAACGCGTACGGCCTCGTTTAAACTCTACTGCCATATATTTCACTGTTGTAAACGAAGGAGCAGACTCACCCAGAGTAGAATCCAGCTCAGTTTTTATATCGATTGGGTCAAGGCCTTTCAAATAAAAGTATTGTATCACGTAACAATGACCAATTTTCTCCATTTTTACAAATTCACTGAAAACGTTCACTATTGATGGCTGCCAAGCGAATAAACAACGTGGCGGCTTCAAACTTAAACCATATATTTTATAGATTGTGTACTTTCTAATACAGTGATATTTTTCAAACAACTACCGCCATCTCTAGGTCAGGCCGAGTACTTATGCAGAAACACTTAAAAATCTATTTAGGTCATTAATAAGATCGAGATTAGGATAATTCAGCTTAATATGGTGCCCACGTAAAATCTGTAGAGTTGGTCCAAAGAAGATATTTGGACTTTCTATCATTTAAAGCTGATATTGCCTATACGGAGAGGGATCAAATAAAGTAGACTATTGAACCACTTTGTACTACAGTCATTACATACTAGACACATTAGTGCAAGTGTGTGTACGTTTCTTATATCAACCGGCGGAAGATACGAGTACCATTGATTGTACTCAATTCTTGAATCAGCTTCAGTTCGCTGTTCTTCAAAGGGACTCACGCGTACAGCAAACATTTGTTAATTCATTTAAAAGAACAAATGCAGGTACAAGGTTTCCTCTAACCATAATGTGTACAAATTATGACCTATTCAGTGATACTTTACAAACAGTTTCAAAATATATATTGGAGATTGCGAAGTGGTATCCTTTCTTCTATATGACATACTAAACTTTGTATATAAAAATATTGGGTTGGCAATTAAGTACTTTCGGTTTTTACTGATAGAGAGCGTTGCTTTATTTTTTGTATAATGTATGTTAGTGCTGTACTTTACCGTTTGTCGCGTGATACTAGTCACATTGACGTAACTTCAGAAGCAAGTAGTGCGTGATTTTTATTAAAGCTATTAGTTGTGGGTTAATTTTAAATGGAGTGCAGAAACGAACATTTTCGACATATTTTACTATTTTATTTTCGTAAAGGAAAGAAAGCTGCTGCGGCTCACAAAAAGATATGTGAAGTTTATGGTGCTAATTGCTTAACAGAGCGCACGTGTCAGAATTGGTATAAAAAATTCCGTTCTGGAGATTTTTCCCTCAAAGATGAGCAACGTTCTGGTCGGCCTACTGAAGTTGATGATGACCAAATCAAAGTCATAATTGAAGAGGATCGTCATATAACTTTTCGAGAGGTTGCAGAGAGGCTACATGTATCGCACACAACAATTGAAAAACATTTAAAATGTCTTGGGCTAGTTAAGAAGCTTGATATTTGGGTACCTCACGAATTGAAAGAAATTCATTTAACACAAAGAATCAACTTTTGCGATATGCACCTTAGACGAAATGAAACCGATCCTTTCTTAAAAAGAATCATCACTGGTGACGAAAAATGGATCCTGTACAGTAACATAGTTCGAAAACAATCATGGAGCAAACACGATAAACCAGCTCAAACCACATCGAAAGCTGAATTGCATCCAAAAAAAATCATGAGCTCAGTTTAGTGAGATTACAAAGGTGTTGTGTTTTTTTGAGCTGCTTCCAAGGAACCAAACGATCAATTCTGATGTTTACTGTCAACAATTAATAAAACTGGATGAAACAATCAAAGAAAAACGGCCAGAATTGTCAAATCGGAAAGGTGTAGTTTTCCACCAAGATAATGCAAGGCCTCACACATCTTTGGCAACTCGTGGGAAACTATTGGAGCTTGGCTGGGAAGTGATGCCACATCCCCCATACAGCCCTGATCTAGCACCATCTGATTACCATTTATTTCGAAGTTTGCAGAAATCTTTGAATGGTAAAACTTTATCAAATGACGATAAACATCACTCGCACCTGGTTCAGTTTTTTGTTGATAAGGACCAGAAATTTTATGAGCGCGGAATCATGCAGCTGAAAGAAAGATGGCAAAAGGTCATTGAGTAAAATGGAAAATATATAATTGATTAAAAACTATTCTTTATTTAAAAAAAAGTGTTTTATTTTATACTACAAAACCGAAAGTACTTAGTTGCCAACCGAATACATTGCTAATGCTTATAATTATGTTGCTTATTTTTATCTTTATGTTTATTCCTGTAATTGAGCTCGTCATGTAACAAATATCCGCATTATTCTTTATCGGAAGAGATTATATAGAATCTGTAAAAAAATATATTCGTTGTTGTTATTGTTTTAAAAAGTGCGCTATTTATCTGTTTTAATTTTCAATTACAAAATATACCATTTCTTATATGTATGGAAGTATAACGGAATTTATGTTATTTTTGCAAAAGTTACCGTTTGTATTATTCCGTAACAGAAAATGTAAATATATATGCTTCTACCATATAGATAAAAGTTTCTTATATAGCCAGCACACATCAATCAATTACGATTTCACTTTCAAGGCGTATCCGTGTAATATTAACAACTTTAATTAGAATGCACATGGATAATACTCTGATTATAGATAGTTCTTCTCGACATGGTTAACCGAGGAGACTTTAAATGGTAATCAAAGTTTACGTTTAAAGTGCAAGAAATATTAGCAAAAAAACTTTTACAACCTAGTCAGTTTCCTATGCACTTCATTACGCCAATGGAAATAAAACTAACGAACATATAATTTCTACTCACATTCTATCACACACATGAGATGAGCATGAAGTCCATTTAAGAGGTGTCAAAGATCGCACACTAAAATTGACTTTAAATTGACTTAGGTGCAATTCAAGGATCGGGCTACGAAAGAACGTATACGATATTACTGCCGTATTGACGACGAAGAAATTGGTCATAAAATAAAGAGCAAGCATAATATTATGGCCACATTACAGAAATCTAATTAATTTCCTTAGATTGCAATATCTATACTATGGTATGGATATTTGCAATCTACTGCCACCGTAAGTGGCATAATATATTGTTAATAGGAAATATTTTATTACAGTTTCTTCTACTATGATTTGTAACAGTTTGAGTGTATATGTCGTCTTACAAAGAAAAGTTATTGGTTAATATTAAAGATTTTATCAATACATTAGTTCTACTATTATTAAGATAAATGAATGTATTGAGAACTTTTTAGTAATAATAATATAAATAATATATACGATACATATACATATATTCCAGTAGATATGGCTTCCAATAATAGACCATTTACTAATAATAATCTTTTACAATATGAACGAGTGATTTGGTAAACATTGTCAATGCCATAACTTCCGTTTTCAATAAATTACTTTCGTACTATTATGTTTGCCGCTCGATTCCTATAGCGTAAAGCTGAATAAATCATTAATTTCTTTGACACTCAGCTAGCATTGCACATGGTCGGGATTTTTCGAGATTACCCCAAAATTAACCGCCTTATCCCGAATTTACACATGTAAGTCTCTGGCAACGAAAAAGTCATCAAAGTGAAACCATCGCTGTTAATAGCTGATTTCACTTTAAAGCAAAATCTTTACTTACCTAAGTTCTTTACAGTTTAACACTGTTTGCAGTTAGACACATACTAACGTGGTAATGAATTGATAAAATTTTACTGTAAAAGAACTTAGAGAAGTTAAATGCTGATGCAAAATGATAGCAGCTACAGATCCATTCTCGTGGGCCCAACCTTTGTTATTACCAAATACAAATTGGAGCTTTTACTCAATACATTTCTCTATAAGAGAAATTTCATTTTTTTAAATAGGTCCAATGATTTTGCCAGATCAATCATTGGTGAATACTGCAATACTTATTCAACAGAATTTTATACGGCTGTTTTCTTATTAAGAATATAAACATGTAGTAACGTATGTCGGCACTTACATACGCGAATGTTTAAGATTTATCTAGCTGTCAACAATTGGGTTGTACTGTGGCGGTGGTTTGGATTGAAATGCTCTGAAACTGAAATCTGTTTATTGTATCTGCTCCGTAGTTTTCGCTTATTGTAATTTATTTAATAATCTTTACTTGTTTTCCGATATGGCTACTACGCCGACTGCGCGTTTTAATATATTGTCAGTAGGGAACAGAATTTTGTTTGTGATTTGATTGCATGTATTGATTCTGGCTGTTAGTATACTTATTAGCAGGTGTATTATTACCCGCGTAACAATTCTTATGTAAATGAGTGTATATTTATTCGTTATGGTCCAATTTTTTCATTTTTCCGCATTTGGAATTTCCGTTCACTTTTTTTTTGAAATCTTTATGTACCATTTGACTTCCCTCAATATTTACATGCAATATATGATTAACTTCGTTTTAGCTATGAATATGTTGTATTATACCATCCAAATTCATTAATACTTGTATTATGTTTAATTCACTTTATCATATATATATATATATATCAACTTTTCTCTCAAAATTCATATGTACATATGTTAATGTGCCGGCATAGGGATCTCCTTTTTATGTTATTTGAAACTAGCGTCTTGCATCTATTCCTTACTGGAAAACGTATTGTCGTAACTTTCATCCCGGCATAAGCATCTATTTCCTGTTGGTCAGTTTAAAAATTTCTAGAGAAGGAATAAGAAGTTTCGTTGTAGATTACGTGATTCGTCCATAATTCTTTTGTAAATCAGCTGCAAGGTTAGTTTCAGCAATTCTATACTTAATGCAGCGTTTCTCAACCTTTTTACATAATGATTCAATAAATTCGTTTGTACTGGTACCACCAAATTATAATAAAAGGGGTTGTTTGCGCCATACTAAGACTTGTACAAATCAATACCCATAAAATTTTGGCGCAATCCGACATTGGGTTGCGCCCAAAGGTCGAGAAACACTCCCTTAATGAGATTTGGAATGCTGAGTTTATGTTAATGCTTGCCGTCTAATTGCCACAGGTTTTCCAATATCTACCTTATAGGTCAAAATATCCAACAGATAACAATATTAAAGCTGTCATAAATGCTTATTTTGCGAATTTGAGGTTTTAAAATTGTATCAAGGCATAGAGACATTGAATCATCGCTGATCCAAATGTATTTAGGTGACGAAGAATTATTTTGAGAAGTAAACGCTATTTTAAATAGCGAAATTCTTTTCTTTATTTTTCATTTTACAGACTTTTCGTCCCACTCCTACAATAAAATCTTAGGGCAATTACTGAGGCTATAACAGACATTTCTTTAAAAAAATATTTTATGCAGTGATCACCAAATTTAAAAAATATTAAACAGCAAATGAAATGATCAAACGTGTATACACTAAAAATAAGTTTAATCAGACCAACTTTTAAATTTTTATGGAGTAAATCCAATATATGTTTATGTACAAGCCAATTACTGATTAAATGCAGACGAAATCGAAGAAAATTAATTCTTTTTAGGCTTACGAAGAATAAGGACACATTATCTGAGTCATCATACGTATTATTACATGCTATTATTCCCTTATATAGGACTAGTAGACTAGACAAATACATTTGACTGAGCATAAATTTAAATAAAGAATCAGTCTCTTCGAATTACCCATTCGATCTGCACATATGCAACTTCTTCATTTACATACTAAAAAGTGTTGCTACATACTAAAGAGTGTCGAGGATATATGTATGCACGACAGTGCAGGAAGCTTATGTTACTTAAAAGTTATGTAACGTATAATTGCTTTTTCATTTTTCGCTCTAATTTTTAAATAGTGGAAAAAGTGGACGGTAAATTATTAACTTAAGTACATCAATATAAATTCTATTCTAACGAAAATATACATACATATATGCACATTAGTATTGTGATAAAAGTTTTTTAGTATGATTTTAGGTTTCTGGAAAACTTTTCTCTTACTTTTGTTTCCCATACTGTGATACTTTTTGTGCTTACAGAAATATAGTACCAACTAATTCAAATCCTCCATACTTTAGAAAGCCATGAATATTTTAAATTTCAAAGTTGACAGTATAACTGGGTATCAACTTTGACTTATCAGGTCACGTTATTTCAAAAATAACTATATACCAACGTTTCAATTGAAGGAGAAATTTTAGCAATGAAAAACAGCTACAATAAATGTTCAAAGTGAACTCCATTTTCCATATAAATTTGAATAAAAAAATGAAACTTTGAAATTTATTGTAAGCATAAACCAACACAATACACACAATGACAGTAGTGTTTTGCCAATTTACTACCAATATATTATTTTTGAAGAAATAATTTCATAGTCTCTTAGAAGGTAAAAGTATTGAATCGTATGATAATCACATGTTATGCTTTGCAACGAAAATTTTTTCGTTGCTTATTTACTTCTTGTAATATGAAATTATGCTCCTATATTTTACTTGTACGATGGGTACTAGGAAAGTTTTGCGATACAGCTTTGTTTATTTAATTTTCTCAAAGTAATTTCGTCTACACTCAATACACCTCTCCATCCTCTGAAACCAATCTTTAAACCAGTTCTGCCAAGTTTCACTAGGGAATAAGGCATACTCGTTATCCCAAGCCCGCAGAAGGTCCTCATCACTGGAAAACCGCCTTCCTTCATTTTCACATGCGGGAACAGCGCAAAGTCGCAAGGAGCAAGATCTGAAATGTAGGGTGGGTGCTCGTGAAGTTTTCGGAGCAGGCTTTGACGCGGTGAGCCGGAGCATTATCGTGATGGAGGAATCAGGTGTCCATTCTTGACTTTGGCCGCAGATTCTTCATAGATCCAATGACTTTTGGCAGGCACTGTTCAGAATATCACTTAGCTGTGACTGTCTTCTACGTGTCCAAAACGACGCGTTAAACAATTCCACTCTATTTGAAAAATACAGCTCATTTTCTTCTTTACAGATCGGGATTTTCTGACAACTACGGGTGTGTCCTCATCATCAAAGACCCAAACTTTGTTTTGAGCTTTGGTCGGCAGATCGTAATAGTACAGTCAAGTCTCGTCACCTGTCACGATATTGCTCACATACCGAGATTGTCCCTTATTAAACTTTTTTAGCATCTCCCGGCACCAAGTCACACGTAGTGTCATCTGCCCTTCAGTTAGTCGATGCGGCACCTAGAGAGAACAAAGTTTCTTCACGTGCAAATGATCATGCAGGATCGAACGAATTGCTGGTGCTTTTAGGCGTGAAGTACCCTCTATCTGTTGATAGGTCGGTCGCCTGCCCTCACTAAACATTTTCCTCATAGTAGTAACATTTTCCTCCGTAACTGAACCTGAATATCGTTATGTGATGTGGACAAACATCACCTAGTGCAAGAGTCACTTCTTCGAAGCACTAGTCTATGTTTAAACCACGCACGAAATTGCAACGCAAAACTGCCCCTATCTCATTTCGTGACCACGATGCCATCGCAAGCACTTTACACTCTCACTGCTAATGAATAACTAAGCCCATCGACATAGCGCGGCGGCTACTATGCACGTATGAATATATCTCAATATGCAGCAACAAGCAGCTCCCTACGATTCATTGTTGCGTCATATTGCAAAACCTTCCTAGTACCATTTGTAAATGCAGCTAAAGAATTAATTTGGTACGTAGACTTCCGCGGTCGTGGTCCATGCTATCTGCTTCTGGGTTTCCGGGCTGGAACCGCGTCACTAGTATATCTGCCGACGTTTCGTACCCATTTGTATGGAACATCTTCAGGGCTGAACTACTGCACTGAAACTGTGCAGTGCAGTTTCAGTGCAGTAGTTCAGCCCTGAAGAAACACTGTCTAAATTTCACACTATTACATATTTACTGCGAATAGTTTCATCTGTTAGGACATTATCGAGCAAGTACAATACAGATTACATTCTCCTTTATGTAAGAAAACGAAAAGCAATTAATCCTATTACAAGAGAGAGATTAAAATAGAAATAATGAATACTAATAATTAAGGTAAGTTTGATAGGGTGAATTGTTTAAATCTAATTGAGCATTCTAAGGAATTAGTTTCCGACTTACATATGTATGTGAAGGATTTCCAGTTTAAAATCTTTATGTATATTATGGTTCATTTCTATTAGATGTTTGCTGAAGTTAGAATCACATCTTTGGTATTTTAAGCTTCGTAGATATTCTTCTGCTCTTATTTTGAATGTCTCCCTGATAGGCCAATATACACACTATTATATACTGATCACTGATGATCCTATGGAGAAATGCGGTGCTTATAAACTTTATAAACGAAGGAGAATGTAACCTGTATTGCAGTTGCTCGATAATGTCCTATGTCGCAGTAAATATATAATAGTGTGAAATTCCTTAGAGGAACATATTAAAAAAATTCCAATCCTTGACCTGCCAGTGACCAATTTACTGCAACATTTACACCTCCGTTATTTTTCAGTGTAACATTATTCTTTGATAGTGCACCTACTTGACCAAAAATCGACAAAAAAATCTTCCTGAAGCCATGATGGTAATTAACAAAACTCCAGAAAAATTTTTGGAAATATTGCTACGAATACAGGTTTCAACTACAATCACGAATGTTTTCATAAGCTATTGCGAATCTAAGTTAATTATTGCTAATTTGTTACAATTGTTTCAGCGTTGATTTACCTGATGCGCCAACATTCTAGGCGTTCAATCAACGGAACGTTTTTAAAATCTAAATCATGTCATAAAACAAATCGAGACTTTCTTTGATCATAATTATTTTTAGAGCTCTCACACTTGGTGTTATGAAGACGCAGAATCACTTAGCATATTATAATCGTCAAAAGCGAAAACGCTTTTTTGCAGACCTTTTTTATGATAGTTCTTAAATAAATGAACATGACTATAAATTAAAATAAATAAATGTTTACAAGGCAAGACAGTCATGAATGAATTGAATGAATTAATATAAATAGACATTTTGTTTCGTTTCCCGATCGAAGGTTATTTCGTTAGGGACAATTATTCGTGAATTTTTGTTGCATTACGTATTATAAAAATAATATACACCTTTTCTTCCTTGATTACCAAAAGTATTAGTTCTTTTAACTGTTCTCATAAGTAATAAAAAATCGAAAGTGACAGACTTTACATTGCTACTACTTCTTCACTAAAAACGACAACTGTTTACACACAGCAGTATAATACACACAGCACGATAAAGATCTTGTCTTGTGGTCGCAACGGAAACCACCCCGGTTACCTGTGTGTCAATTAGAAACGCATTTTATTTTATTTAGATACACCGAAAAGGAGATCCACCACCGGACTAGAAGACGTTGCACACACCGCTCTAATTCCACGTGAAATTTCTTTCATTTAGACGATTGTTTTTGCGTGAGCTGGAACACTATACACCTGCCAAAACGATTTATAAAAATGGGGTGCACGAAAATGTTAGACGTTTTTTATACTGTCTTTATTTTTTTCGGGACCTTTTCGCGTGGTCACGCTAAAACTTAGGACGTATTTTAATAATGAACAGTTAAGTTAATTACAGATCAGCCCTTGTATACGGATGAAGTGTGCAGATGGATACTGACACCTTCGTCGTCATAGATTTTTCTTTTTGTTTTGACAGTTAATTTTCATTATTAGTGGAACATAAAAAATATATACTTATCTTAATTTATTCAAATCCAATTTTTAAAAAAATGTATTTTTTATTAAATTTGATAAGTTTCAATCAATGTTACGACTTAAGTAAACAAAGTTAAAATTTATGGTTTTGAGGGGAAAAAAGTCGGTCATAAACAATTAATAGATTAGAGTAATTTGTGTATTAAATTGTAAGTATTATGAATTAGCTTTTTCTTAATAGGTATATAAAGGGTTTTCCAATAGGGCCTTTACAAGTTTTAATTCAATTTGTGAACGCACCCTTTCACTAATCATCGAACTGTCACTGTCAATTTATTCAGTAAACTTAACATTTTCGTCATGGTAAAGTACACGAACGAACAACGTCTGCAAATTATAAAAATTTACTACAAAAATTCGGAGTCGGTGACCGCTACTTTAAGAGCGTTAACTCCGATTTTCGGTCGTAATTCTCGCCCTAGTAGACAGGCAGTAACAAGTTTAGTGCAAAAATTTGAGTCTACGTATTCGTTGTGTAATGTTGCCGTGCCAGTGAGATAACGGGTTGGTTGAAGTGTCGAAAATATCGCTGCCGTTGAAACGTCCGTAGCAAATGATCCAAATCAGTCAATTCCACGGCGTTCTCAAGAGTTGGGCATCGCCCAGACCACTTTATGGCGAATTTTGCGTAAGGATCTTGGTTTACACCCATACAAGATCAAGCTGACTCAAGAATTGAAGCCGATGGACCATTTGAAGCGACGTACGTTCTCCGATTGGGCTCTGGAAAAGATGCGCGAAGATGATCAATTTCATCGCAAAATCATTTTCAGTGACGAAGCTCATTTTTGGCTCAATGGGTTCGTCAATAAGCAAAATATGCATTATTGGTCGGGTGAAAATCCACATGTGCTTCATGAAACACCACTTCATCCACGAAAAATAACTGTTTGGTGCGGTTTGCATGCCGGCGGCGTCATAGGGCCATATTTTTTCGTCGACGATAATGATAGTCACGTTACTGTGAATGGTAATCGTTATCGCGCCATGATTACCGATTATTTGTGGCCCGAATTGGAAGATATGGACTTGGACAATATGTGGTTTCAGCAGGACGGTGCCACAAGCCACACAGCACACGTTACAATCGATTTATTGAAGAGAAAGTTTGATGAGCGTGTTTTCTCAAGAAATGGACCAGTCGATTGGCCGCCTCGTTCGTGCGATTTAACGCCTCTAGACTTTTTTCTTTGGGGCTACGTCAAGTCATTGGTCTATGCCAAAAGCCGACATCGTTGGAAGAGCTCAGAGCCAACATTGAACGCGAAATAACAGCCGTTTCGGCCGAATTGTGTGGCCTAGTCATCGAAAATTGGGTCCAACGAATCGACCGCTGCAAACGTACTCGCGGTGGCCATATGAACGAAGTCGAGTTCCATTCACAAATGTTTTGATTGTACTTCAACCCGATAACAAAGTTTTTGAAATATCTCAAATGGTCTGCATTTTATTTTGAAAAAATGTTGTCAAGTCCTTATTGGAAAATCCTTTGCCTATTCAAATTTCTAAACTAACCTCTAATAGCTATAAAAGTATAATTATAATTTCGATATATTTAAAATAAGGAATACATAAAAATGTATATTCTACTTATTAAACAAACCAGAAAAATATTCGTATTTTAAAATTCGTACAGCTTGTTATTATAATAGAATTAAATATCCAACATCAGTAAAAAAAGTAAAATAAAAGTTATTGCCTTGATGTAAACAATTTTTGACCTAAAACGAGAAAGAAAATAACTATTTAATTGAATATAATATTAATTTGCTGTTTTGTGTATTGTTATCCAACTATTGTGTGAAAACAAAGAAATAAATTTCAACAGAATGCTCATTATGTGACGTGTTATACGCCCCGACGACTGTATAACGGTACTGCGACGCCAATAGTATATTTTAGTAAAATTGGTGTAGGAATTACAGCTATAAGAAAACAAAAATACATTAGGATGATAGAAATGAGTTAAATAAATTTATATTAATATTTATTAAGTAAAAAAAATGAAAATAACATAATAGATTACATATTTGTTATTTTCACTTCTTTTACTGAATAAATATTATAAGAGGGTAGCCGTTTATATTTCGGGAATAGCAAATAAAAAAGAAATTTTTATTATCGAAAATAGATTTATTGCTTTCAAAAATATTCGCCTTGAAAACTAATGCACTTTTGCATTCATTTAAACCAATCCGAAAAGCATTGCTGCCACTGTGAAGGCGGTATCTCCAAAATATGAGTTTTGAATTCTTCACGTGTAGGAACAAAAAGAAATCACAGGGTGCTAAATCAAGGCTGTACGGCGGATGGCTTATCAATTCCTTGTTTTGCGGTCAAATATTCGTTTGTTTGCACTGACCTATGAGAGGTCGCATTGTCATGGTGGAGAATGATCTGTCGTTTTCGGTTTATTTTCCCTATTTCTTCAAAAACTTTTGGCAAACAAATAGTTGTGTACCATTCGAAATTAACCGTTCTACAACTCTCTAAAGGCACGGTTGCAACGTGACTGGTTCTTCCGAAAAAACAGACGACCATTTGTTTTGATGCACTTCGAGGACGAACAACTTTTGTTGGTTTTGGCTAATCTTGGAATACCCATACATTCGACTGCTGTTTACTATCGAGCTCATACGTATCGATCCAAGATTCATCACCTGTGATGACTTTATAAATGTTCTTTGAAGCACCGCCATTGTATTTTTGTGTATTTCTTGACACTAATCGACGCGATTCCTTTTTTTAGCGGTTGTCAAATTATGTGGTACCTAGCGTGAACACAGCTTCTTAACGGCTAAATGTTCATACAGGATCTTATGCACGCTGGTATTACTAATACCTAGAGATTCCTCGATCTTACGGTATGTCACATGACGGTCTTGCATTATCAATTCAGACACTGCATTAATGTTTTCCGACATAACAGCATTTGTGGGACGATCTTCACGAAATTCATCGTCCAAAAAACGCCGTCCAAGTTTGAATTCACAATACCAACGATATACTGTAGTTTTCGATGGTGCTTCATCACCATATAAAGAATTCAGCTTGTCCATGTATTCTTGTTAAGATAATCCACGCCGAAAGTTATGAAAAATAATTGCACGAAAAAAAATCGTTCGACATCTGCAAGCGAATTGCTTAAAAGTGTAGATTTAGCAACATGGTGTAAAACTAGCAATAAATTAGCAGGAATAATATACGAGTTTTATTTAAGTCTAATAAAAATACTGATATCGTATTGCATATTCGTCTTTTTCGAAATGCGCGTTCCATTGCATAATCGAAATACCACAATATTTTCTAGCCTTAATCCAGAAGTGAATAGAGGATGCGATAACTGGTTATTTATATGTTTGAACATTTTATTAAAATTTTGATTTAGTAACACTTTATCTTTAAAAATCGATTTAACAAATTTTCATTTTTTAATTAACATAGGTAACAAAATTTTTATCCATTTTAATATTGGAAACTTTGTTTTTGAACAAAACGCTTATCGCAGTTAGCTAAATATATCATTAATACATGTCTCTATTTTTATTAATTCTAATATGTAAAAGTTTTGAACCTACCCTACTATCAACTGAAATAACTGAACTTAAATCGTGACATTATGTTGAAAGATAATGTAAATTATCTGTAATCCATATGGAAAATAAATGCATGAAATATTACAAAACAAGTAAACCAATTCATTATTAGTGACACCATTAGTGAAGGACGATCTATACTAATTGTTAAATCAATAATTCGAGTGTCTATTCTCATTGACTTACTATATCATAGAATATCGGAATAATTTACGATTAGTTGAAATCACGCCCGTTCCCTTCTATTTCAATATTGTAAAACTATTGAGATAGTAATTTCGTTTTTTTAAGTAAGTGAACAGCAATTCTTTTATAGTATATAAGTAAGTATTTTATTCAATTATGTATTGATTATTTTCGTCCAATACATTTTGGCATCTTTCAGGTAACAATATGATTCCGCGTTCTCAAAACTTCCGACGTTTACTTGCAAATAATTGAACCACTTCATTATTGGCATCCTCATATAAATTAAATGCTTTTCCATCCAAATAATTCTGTAAAAATCTAAAAAAATACTGATGGGTGCGGTAGCACATCCCATCCAAATTATAACAGCTTCTGGTGAGTCATTAAACTTGTATGCGGCTTCGCGTTATCATGGTGAGAAACTACAACACTTCTATTAATCAATTCTATCTGCTCCTGTTCATGGAATCACTCAATTTGTCGGACTGGTAGTAATACACTTCCGTATTCATTGTTGAATTGCCTTGGTAAAAGTTCAAAGAAAATAATTTCCTTGAAATGCCACCAAACGTAAACCATCGCTTTTTTTGATTAATATTGTCTTTATAAGTGCTTAGAGCTGACTCATTTTTTCTGCTCTAAGATCGTTTGCTTTCAATATTGTTGTAAACGATCCATTTTTCATCCTCAGTTACGATTCCCTTCCGAAATGAATCAGTATCTTCACGTTTTAGCAGCAATTCACAGTTGTTAATATAACGGAGGAAATCCTTTTCTTTGAAAATATATTGAAGCTAAATATCCAGTTTTAATGTGAAACTAAGTCGTATCACATGATAATGAACGGTGGGTATATACAAATTTAATCTCATAGCAATTTTTCGTATTGTTATTTCGTAATTTTTATTTTCTCCTATCATCTTTAGCTGGCCTTTCAGAAGAAAGTGCATCCTTGACATAGAAATTGCCAGAACAAAATTTTGCAACCTAATTTTGGCATTGGTGTTCTGTTAAGACGTCTTCTCCACATACGAGGATAGTTTGACAAGTAGTGGGACTGTCACATAGGTGGCGCTCTAATTGGTAAAACAAATGCACTGTAATTTAGGTTGGCTATTTATATGTCTACATTCCGATATTTAGATAAATCGGTTGATTAGTTTATTTTTGACAGCTGACTGAAGAAGAAACAATACGTCGTTTTGTTAAAATGGAAAAAGTAGAGTATCGTGCGGTGATTAAATACTTCGTAATTAAGGGTATGAAAGCTACCGAAATAAAAGATGAGTTACGGGAAACATTAGGTGAATCTGCTCCATCATCCGCCACAATAAGTAGATGGGTAAACGAATTTAAACGTGGTAGAACAAGCTGTGTTGATGAAGCGCGCTCTGGAGCACCCAAAATCGTGACTTCTAAGGAAATGATTATAGAAATCCACAATATTATTACGCAAGATTGACGACTCAAAGTGAGAGAGACAGCGGACATGGTAAACATTTCAACAGAACGCGTACACCACATTTTAACGAAAGAATTGGGCCTTTCCAAGCTTTCGGCAAGATGGGTATCGCGATTGCTTACGACTGATCAAAAGTTCACTTGTTTGCGCATTTCCAATGAGTGTTTATAAGCGGAATCCGGTTGATTTTTGTAGGCGATTTGTTACTTGCGATGAAACTTGGATACACTACAGTACACCCGAAACTAAACAACAGTCGAAACAATGATTAGAACGTGGTTCTGCACCTCCAAAGAAAACGAAAACCACTTTATCAGCAAACAAGGTGATGGCATCAATTTTTTGGGATTCAAAGAGCATTTTGCTCATTGATTACCTTCAGAAAGGTGCCACAATAAACGGACAATATTATGCAGAACTTCTACAAAAATTAAATGTTGAGATTCGTGCTAAACCGCCAGGAATGGCAAAGGAAAAGATTCTGTTTCACCAAGACACCGCTCCCTCGCATACCAACACAGTTGCGATGTCCAAAATCCACGAGTTGCATTTCCAATTAGTACCGCATGCGCCTTATTCGCCAGATCTAGCCCCTTCCAACTTACACCTTTTTCCAAAATTGAAAACGGCACTAGGTGGTAAGAAATTTTCGTCTAACGACGAGCTTATCATCTTCGTAGATGAGTATTTTGCAAGCCTTCCGGAATCGCAATTTAGAGATGGCATAAGGGCATTGGAGCACCGTTGGAATAAATGTATTGCTCTTTTAGGAGAATGTACTGAAAAATAAAAATTATTTTGTATTTAAAAAATTCGTTTTTCTTTTCCATTCTCACTACTTGTCAAACCATACTCGTACTTTATACAATTTTTTTCTTGCTTCTTACTTTTTCGGAAATATAAAAGTAATATTGCCGAAAGTGCTTCTTTTTATTTTCCGATTTTCAAGACCACGAAAATAACTACTTGAAGCATACCCTTGCTTAAGTATTCATGCTAGAGTTTTTTCCGTTGAATTTCACATATGGCCTCCGACAGTAATATAAGATTAAAACGAAAGATTTAGAACAATATCAATAAGAATACTTACATAATTAGACATAAGCTTAATAATTTTTCTTACGTTGGAATTTTTGATTTCCAAAAAAATAGAAGAATTAAAATACTTTTGTAAGGCGTATTTAGTTTAACGGTACCAATTTAAACAGACGATACATCTAACTTTTATCACGCTTTTTAGTTCGCTTGTCTAAGTTAGTCCATGATATTATTTATTGTAGAGGTGTCACAGTCGATTTAAAATAAACAGTTTAGAATTAGTATTATTGTATACTGACGAAAAATTCTTTCAAGTGAAATAAATCGAAAGAAATTTAAGATCAAATTAACAGATCTTAATTTATAAATTGGATAAGTTGAATAAGTTGGATTAATTCTACTTTGCCAGACAAAATTAATTCATTTTTTGTTCTTCATATACTTTGAAAGTTTCATACCTTAAAAATATATTCAAGAAATTGCAAATGTAAATTAATATGTTTATCGTGCTTATGGTAACAAATATGGGCAGCATTTTGGTGATAAGGACATTAAGATGTTTAAAGCGTTACTAAAAATATCAACCATAAGCAAAAAGAACAGACACCAGGTTACGGAATATTAAATACTAAGGCTGAGTCATCAGAAGCCATCAAAATTCTGTTGATGTAGGTTAATAAAATATTATTATTATCATCTACATAGGTTCGACATGTTGACTTTACCTGGGATCTGATTCTTGGTGTAAATAGCAATGAACCGAGAATATAATAACACTTTAAACGAAAAGTTTAAAAGTTATTGGTTCAATTTATGAAAATATTTCTTTGTTTCTTCTAAAGAATTATTAAAAAAAAGATACCTTGTGAACACAACCAAAATAATAATAAAAATTTTAATGCTATAATATGGTAACTTACTAGAAAGTAACGCACAGCATTTTTTGGGCTTCAAAAATTGCTGTGCGAAATTGCTAAATTTTTTCAACGTGCACATTCAATGAAAAATATTTAGCGTTATTAAAAATAATGTTTCTATTAGAAATCGAAACTGATCATAAAGCGAAGCTATTTGTAGAGAAACATGATGCTGAATTATTGAAGATTGCCAAATATCGAGGCTAGAATCGGCCTTACTTGGAGAAAATATAGCTGAACGAGATTTGTGTCAAGAACTAGAAAGCATACTGTATGGACTTGGAATCGTTAACGAGAGATTAATACTTAAAATCTGTACGTAAGGATAAAGAAACAAATCATAATTTGGAATTCATTTATTGTAAATTGGTATTTAGAACTATTAATAATTTTGCCTTGAAAGTTCGCTCGCTTATAAATCATATATTTTTCCAAATAATTAACGAGAGTTAAGAGAAGAAGATGAGTGTGATCTCATAGAAACTTCGCTAGTACAATTTTCCCGAAACACATGGAACGACACCCGAAAAGCCGTTTGGTGTGAAACATATATATATATATATATATATATATATATAGCAATTTCCCACATATTACTGTATATTAAATAGGCAATTTGCGTGTACTATCTTTGCATTTGTAAGTAAACTCTGGTCTTAAAAAAATCGATATTCAGATACGATGAATGAACGAATAAAGTTATTTAGATATAACTAAGAAATAATTATCCGAAATCCCAGCATTATTAATATTTTACGGTTGCAGGGAAATGTGAAAGTAGTCCCAAAAAGGACAAAACAATCCGTATCATGTTGCATGCACGCATCTTTAGACCAGCAATTATTAAACAATCAGGTTTCACCACCTGCAGTATCATCATGTTTAGTGACAGCATTGTACCTTTTTACTTCACATTTCCCAGCTTTCTTTATGAACGCGTCCGATTTACATTTTTAGAAACAGTTACATAAAATAAAGCCAATAACGGTTTAATTTAATATACTGATTAAATTTATTTAAACTATGTTTATGAAATGTTTATTTAAATAAATCAGGACTGAAACAAAAAAAGATACTTATCCAGCAATAATTAATTCTAAAGATTATACAATTATAGAAAGGAAGAGGCTACTTAAAATATGTATTGGTATTTTTTGATTCTCTCAAAGAATTTACACGAAACAATCTTACAGAAATAAATAAGTAATAGCAATATTTGCTGTCCAACGTGCTTGAAAGATTATTCCAGTACTTTTTGTGTGTCCACTGTTCTCTAATTATTCCCTAATAATAACTGTGAACCTGCACCGTTATCGGAAAATATCAAAATGCTCTGATGGTATGTAAACATTAATTTCACTTCACTTTAATTTAATTATGTTTGTTAAAGTACAAATACATATTCTTATAAAATTACTAGTTATGTATATGTACAGCTGGAAGACTAGAAATCTTACACCTCCCACAACGCTCTCCTTGCTTCATAGAACTATAAATGTACTTGTCTTTAAATGCAATGGAAGATCAAATGTTTTAAATCCAGGTTATTGAAAATATGAAATTGTGTAATAACCGTTATAACCTTGATAAAATAGAAATATCTGTTAATTATTGTTTCCTATCTGCTATTAATTTATAATCCTATCCAATTTATCAATTAAATGAAATGCTTCCATATACACATCGCGTTTTTCAATTATCTTTCATACTGGTAAAAAAATACCTCAATATACAAATGCGCAGTTATGCGTATGTTGACACTCCAAAAGCTGCATCTTTTCTATATGTGTAGTTGTCTAATAAATTCAGTTCTGTACTAATTTTCCATTTAGCGATGCATTTACAAAATACACTAAAAAGCAAAGTTATGAAACTCACTTATCTTTGTAGAAAACAGGGTAGGAAAAAATTCTGCTCGCGAGCACAATTTTATTTAATTCGTTCGTTTTAAAATTTGTGCTCGCGAGTTTTATCATTAA
The DNA here is from genome assembly GCA_031893035.1 of Dermolepida albohirtum. Taxonomy (NCBI): domain Eukaryota; kingdom Metazoa; phylum Arthropoda; class Insecta; order Coleoptera; family Scarabaeidae; genus Dermolepida; species Dermolepida albohirtum. The sequence goes on from JAVIWB010003080.1 coordinate 313,794, forward strand.
ACTCGCGAGCACAAACTCAACTCATGAGCAGAGTAGGAAAAAATTCGGCTCCTGAGCACAATTTTATTTAATTCGTTCGTTTTAAAATTTGTGCTCGCGAGTTTTATTATTTAACACGCGAGCACAAACTCAACTCGTAAGAATAGTTCTTTTTAATATAGAAAATATAACTCGCTCGAATTGAATTCGTTTACGAGCGAGTTTAATTCGAGAACACTCCGTACTCTAGGGTAGGAAAAAATGCTGCTCGCGAGCATAATTTTATTTAATTCGTTCGTTTTAAAATTTGTGCTCGCGAGTTTTATTATTTAACTCGCGAGCACAAACTCAACTCGTAAGAATAATTCTTTTTAATATAGAAAATATAACTCGCTCGAATTGAATTCGTTCACGAGCGAGTTTAATTCGAGCGCTCTCCGTACTCTGGTAGAAAACATAACTGTATTATTAGATAAGACATAAGGCAATCTCAAGCATTAAACCCAGTGCACCAAAGCTATGCTGCGAATTAAACTGCTGGTCCAATCTACCGTTTATTACAAAATCTCAAATAAATCTCAATCAGATTTATTTGAGATTCTCAAACAAATTTGATTGAGATTGTGAGTCTGTGAAACTACAACTAAACGATGTTTTCGCCAAAATGACATCCCGTGTCAAAAACGTGCCAAGAAAATTGATATATATATATATATATATATATATATGTATATTAATAAAAAAATCTTATTTGTTTTACAACTTGGCAATCTACGCTCAAAAAAAGGGGGAAGTTTTATGAAAGTTAAAGTTTCCTACTATTAACTACAGAAGAATAATTAAAAATTTTCTGCATTGGACCAAGACTCGAAATTAAAAAATATAATAAACAGTAAATTGTAGACATTTTTTCAAAACTTTATTACTTTTTTACGTTACCCACATTTTGCTATATTTTTATTTCGTCTTCTTTAAATATAATTTATCGTCACAATGTCAATAAATCTAATTACTAAATATATACTAATTACTGCCTCTGTGAATAGGATAAAATATGAAACTATTTGAAACAATGTTAATTTGCAAAATGCTTTCTTTGCAGGACAAGCTGGAGTAAATCAGTTGGGCGGTGTCTTTGTGAATGGTAGGCCATTACCCGATTGTGTTCGAAGACGTATCGTTGAATTAGCACTGCTCGGTGTACGTCCCTGTGACATTTCCAGGCAGCTACTGGTGTCTCATGGATGTGTGTCCAAGATCTTAACCCGTTTTTATGAAACTGGTTCCATTCGACCTGGTTCTATCGGAGGTTCCAAAACTAAAGTGAGTTACATACAATTATTCTGCAAAACTCTGTTATAGAATAAAAATAGTTCATGTACTATTACTAAAAACAATTGATTATATTTTTCTTTCTTCTAAACTTATTATTCTGTTTAGAAATAGAATTGAAACAGAATTTATATCTTATTTTTAAAATTTCTGTTCGAATTATATAAATTTTTACACGAATGATTCGCTAATGCCAAAGTATTAATGGATTTATAATTTTTTTCACTATGAATCTCAGTAAACATATAATATATGCGTATCTTAGCTATAATATGAAAATAAAAAGTAATCACAAGCAAATATTTTTAGATACTTAATGGATAAACTATAAATGCTTTCAATAAAATTAATATCATGGAAGCAATCATCTTGTTACCTATATAATAATAATAATAATAACACTTTACTCCAGCATGCTAATGCAACATTAAACAAGCCAAGAAAACATTGGTAATAAAATGATTGATTTGTTTTAAAACCCTTTATATACTTCATACTTTTCATATTTCATATTAAAAAATATATTTTTACGGATTTTCTTATGTAGTACTATTTTGTCGTGTAGAAGTTTCTACATGTCATGGGTGATTCAGTATGATGTACTTTCTCCAATAGCGATTTTTTGACAGATAAAGCGTGTGTGGTGTTAAACTTTCATGCTATTTTAGTTAAGTATTGTGTCACATTTTATTATGGACAGACTTAGCCCGGCTCAGGGTCTACAAATTATTCAGCTGTATTACGAAAATCAACGTTCCACGGGAAATGTGTTTCGTGCGCTTAGAGCGACTTATGGTCTTCTTAATCGGCCCACCGGGTGCACAATTCACTATACCATCGAAAAATTTGAAACGCAATTTTCATTAGATAAAATACAACTAAATAAATCATATCCAGCACGTAGTGAAGAAAATGTAGCGATGGTAGCTAAAAGTGTACACGATATCCGTAAAGAATGGATTCGACGTATGTAGATCTCAACAGCTTGGCTTGTCGTATGCCACAACTTGGCGCATTTTACGAATACATTTTAGTTTAAAAAAATATACAAAATTCAACTCTTTCAAGAATTGAAAGCGACCGACCTTTCGAATCGCCATCGATTCAGACTTTCGACTTTTCAGCGATGAGGCCCATTCCTGACTTAATGGCTGCGTCATTAAGCATAATTACCGTATTTGGAATGAAAAGAATCCCGAAGAAGTTCAAAAGCTGCCATTACATCTAGACAAAACAACGACTTGGTGTGGTTTATGGATAAGTGTAATCATCAGTCCATATTTCTTGTTGCGCCAGATTATTTGCTACCTAAAATTGAAGCCCGTGAACTCGACGATATTTGCTTCCAACAAGACGGCGCTACTTGCTACACAGCCCTTAAAAACATGGCTTTATTGCGAGAACAATCTGGTGAACATTTAATTTCACGTAAGGGACCTGTGCAATGGTCGCCTAGATTATGTGATATCACACCTCTAGACTTTTTCCTTTGGGACTACGTAAAATCCGAAATCTACATGGATAAGCCAACTACGAATGAGCAATTGGAAGCCAGCATTATTCACTATCAATATAGATCTATTTTACATAGACGTATTAAACGATTTGTCCTTATTGTTTTGTGCTAGTTTTGTAGGTGTCATTTAAGTATATACTATGTGACAGAATAATTGAATTACCCGGTAAAAAGTATATACTTTTAAACCAAATTTGTACCAATCTTTATCGTGTTGAGTATAATAAACGATTAAATTATTCCTTGAACAAATTTTAAAAAGAAAATGTATTAGTATATGTCACCGCACGTAAACGAATACATTCTGTTATTTACCCTAGCATGCCTCTAATAAGATCTTGTATGAACTCGTGTGAAAACTCATTCCAACCAATATATGTATATCATGAACTACTAGAACTTCATTGCAAAGTTAGGAAGCAGACCAATCCTGCATATATATATATATATATATATATATACGTGGGCAAGGTGAAAAGTTCTCGGCCTGACAATGAAAGATTGCGATTTAAATTTTAAAAATGATTTTATTTTTCTACATAATCTCCCTTGATTTCCACACTTGGTCCAGCGTTTTTCTAACATGAATATTCCTTCCCGGAAGTGAGAGACTGGAAGGTTGTCAAAATATTCTTCTACGGTCCTTTCAACTTCTTCATTGGATGTGAATCGCTTTTCAGAAACAAATTTGGGGATAGATGGAAGTCTGAGGGTGCCAAATCAGTAGAATAGGGAGGATGGCCGAGCAAATCGTATCCCAAATCCCGCAATTTTCCCATCGCCAACACACCCTTGTGTGCGACTGCGTTATCCTGATGAAAAATGATTTTTTCTTCTTCAAACCAGGCCTCCTCTCGCGAATTTTGGCATCCAGTTAGTAAAGAAGGTTAGAGTAATATACGCCTGTAATTGTTCTGCCTTTTTCAAGGTAATCAATTAACAAGATTCCTTTTGCATCCCAAAACACGCTGGCCATGACTTTTTCGGCAGATGCGATCGACTTCGCTTTCTTTGGTGCTGAACCACCGGCTTCCACCCACTGCTCCGTCTTCTGTTTCGTTTCTGGCGTGTAGTGGTGGACCCATGTCTTATCCATGGTGACAAATCGCCGCACAAAATCGGTCGGATTCTTGTTATATCGGTCCAAAGAATGCTCCGAACATCGTTTGCGCATTTGCTTTCGATCGACATTCAGCAAATGCGGCACCCATCTTGCGCAGAGCTTTCTCATCTCTAATTCTTTGTGCAAAATGTTTCGCACCCTTTCTTCCGATATCCCCACAGCCTCAGCTATATCACTCCTTTCACTCGCAATATCATGTTCTTTTTCTGATTTCTGGTGTGGTTGCGGTTGCGGAGGGACGTACGACCACGATTAAATTCAGTTGCCCACTTTTTAACGGTTGACATCGAAGGAGCAGAGTCCCCGTACACTTTTGTCAACTTCGGATGAATTTCCATAGGGGTTAAACCACCCAAAACAAAGAATTTTATAACAGCACGATATTCAAGTTTATCCATTTAAAAAAATAACACGCACGACGTCTACTACAAAAATTCTTGCAAACAAACTATTTGAGAGAACAAGTTGAAAGTTTTCATATGAACTACAGACACAAGCAGCCACGTAGGAAACATAAATTTCTGTTAATTGTAACGTCATCTCTGTGTCAAGGCGAGAACTTTTCACCTTGCCCACGTATGTATATACATATATGGTATATATATATGAAGGAAGGTTTAACGACCGTACTAATGATAATAAACAAAGAACTAGTAGGTAATTCGGTCTGTGAACTGAAAAACTTGATATTTTTTTTCTTTAGACTCTCTATATTTCGCCACTGCTTTGTGGCTTCTTCAGGAGAACCAAGAAAATTATCAAAACCACACACTAACTAGACATAACAATACACAACATATACAGTCACGATCGAAGAACATTATATGTTGTCTCATCTAACCTTGACATCTATTAAATCAATTTATCGCGACTCTAAACAATAATTATTGTTTATCATTATTATCCTTATGACCTATTTCCTACTTTCTGAGACTATTTAAATGCTCAAAGGTACATTTACGAAATTCTTGCTATTCCAGCAAGACAATACCTGTCCTCATGTTGCAGCTGCTACGATTCCTACAAAAGCCCAACATTAATAAAATTGTCGCCCATGGATCATATCTGAGAGGCGACAGGCTGCCTCCTCTAATGAACTTGGATTTCTACAGGAATCCATAGAACATCTCATTAGAAGAAGCATGCCCATGTCAATAGCAGAATGTATTCATTTACGTGGAGCGGCAACTTTCATTAATTAGATTAAAAGTATACACTTTTACGGGGCGATGCGTTCTTTTTTGTCACATAGTATATTATTAGGGTAATATTTATATATTTAGTTTTTTATTATAATGAAGTATTACTCTATATAACCCTTATCAATAGTTGTAATAAATAAATTAAATAAAATATATTGATCTGTCATGTTTTAGAGATTTCACATTTTTCTTAATGTAATGTTTATATTTGGGATGATCATTTGTTTTCTGTAGGGATAAGTTTAAGATGTAATTCCAACATTTATGATGAAAACTGCTAGCAAAATCTATTTATTGACGATGAATAAGCTGGTATATTGTATTGTTGTAATGAAGCAGAATTGTATAGAAACACCTATTTTACAAATATGATTGGTCGCTTTAAAATTGAACACCCGATAGTCAATTTTTTCATTTTATGAATAATTTAAAAATTGTTTACTTTAAAATCGAGTGAAAATTTGTTTTAATGTGCATTAATTAATAACTGCCAGCAGATCATATGGTAACAGATTGTAGTTTCAGAACATAAACTTTATTGGACACTCTGATCGCAAAATGTACATATGTATACCAATCCAAAGATATTTAATTCAGTCCTCGCGTTTTTCAAGTGTTATCGCTACATATGATTTCATAAACAAGATCAAGTAAAGTGATGAAATGTAAAACCTGAGTTGAGTATCTTTGATAAATTTGATTGATGAATAACAGTAAAAATGATATTTTGTTTTGAACTCAATTGTAAACTCTAATCAAATCTTCCAAGAATTTATGAAGAAAAGTATATTCTTGAATTTTTAAACACCGATTGTTACTAATTATGAATTTAACGACTATATTTTACGAATTTTAATACAGAAGCCCTACACATTATGATTATTAACATAAAAAGTAAAGAAAAAAATATTTACAATAAAACAGTAATCGTGTGAACTGTAACGTCTGGACATAGTAATTCAATGGTTATCTGTGGCGGAACACTCACACCTGTAATCACAGCAGAGCAAACTCATTATCAAGTATGCTCATGTATTGTACATGAACATGAATTAACGCACATATACAAACATAATAGCGTTCTACACCCATCCGGCTATGTATGTTTTGTTTACTTGATCTGGAGTGGTCAACTTATTAATACCATTACAAGATAATGGACCTGTTATGCTTTTACGTAAACGTGTTAATTACCTGCTACCTAACCTAACGTTCTTGATATTACTATTCAAAATTTTTGAAAGCGCTCAATGATCAGATAAAAAAATCATTATCGTGTTTTACTAAAGCTTCATTTAATATTAAATTTGGATAGGTATCGTTGCTGTATCCAAACAAACCATTAAACGTACTCAATAATTTTGTGATAAAATTTACACTTTCTATATTACTTATATCAGCGTGGAATAAGGAAAAGAAGCTTCGATAAATTATATTTCAATGCCATTCGACCTTACATGAAATCATTCAATCGTATTTTCCTAGATGTCATATTTAACGCGTACATGGAATATTTCTTTAAATTAAATATAATAATAAAATACCACAAAATCGATTAAACAAAGAAATTAAATACAAGCTACTAAGCTGTAGTCTAACTATACGTATTGGGTTGGCAACTAAGTACTTTCGATTTTGTAGTATAAAATAAAACACTTTTTTTTTAAACAAAGAATAGTTTTTAATCAATTATATATTTTCCATTTTGCTCAATGACTTTTTGCCATCTTTCTTTCAGCTGCATGATTCCGCGCTCATTAAAATTTCTGGTCCTTATCAGCAAAAAACTGAACCAGGTGCGAGTGAAGGTCATCGTCATTTGTGAAAGTTTTACCATTCAAAGAATTCTGCAAACTTCGAAATAAATGGTAATCAGATGGTGCTAGATCAGGGCTGTATGGGGGATGTGGCATCACTTCCCAGCCAAGCTCCAATAGTTTCCCACGAGTTGCCAAAGATGTGTGAGGCCTTGCATTATCTTGGTGGAAAACTACACCTTTCCTATTTGACAATTCTGGCCGTTTTTCTTTGATTGCTTCATCCAGTTTTATTAATTGTTGATAGTAAATAACAGAATTGATCGTTTGGTTCCTTGGAAGCAGCTCAAAAAACACAACACCTTTGTAATCCCACCAAACTGACAGCATGATCTTTTTTGGATGCAATCCAGCTTTCGATGTGGTTTGAGCTGGTTTATCGTGTTTGCTCCATGATCGTTTTCGAACTATGTTACTGTACAGGACCCATTTTTCATCACCAGCGATGATTCTTCTTTTCTTTCAATTCGTGAGATACCCAAATATCAAGCTTCTTAACTAGCCCAAGACATTTTAAATGTTTTTCAATTATTGTGTGCGATACATGAAGCCTCTCCGCAACTTCTCGAACAGTTATATGACGATCCTCTTCAATTATAACTTTGATTTGGTCATTATCAACTTCAGTAGGCCGACCAGAACGTTGCTCATCTTTGAGGGAAAAATCTCCAGAACGGAATTTTTTATACCAATTCTGACACGTGCGCTCTGTTAAGCAATTAGCACCATAAACTTCACATATCTTTTTGTGAGCCGAAGCAGCTTTCTTTCCTTTACGGAAATAAAATAGTAAAAAATGTCGAAAATGTTCGTTTCTGCTCTCCATTTAAAATTAACCCACAACTAATAGCTTTAATAAAAATCACGCACTACTTGCTTCTGAAGTTACGTCAATGTGATTAGTATCACGCGACAAACGGTAAAGTACAGCACTAACATACGTTATACAAAAAATAAAGCAACGCTCTCTATCAGTAAAAACCGAAAGTACTTAATTGCCAACCCAATATGTATATAGTCATAATGAAATATCTAAAAGCACTCTAAAAAAATAACAAGGCGAAAATGAGACTTGAAATAAAACAAATGAGTTAAAGCATTACTTGTTTATTTTTCAAAAGATTCTCCTTCAATTTCAACCTACCCGGGCCAACGATCCTGAAGTGCCATAATGCTATTTCTGTAATGATATTACTCAAGATTTTTAAAATATTGCACCGTTGCCATAAGTTCTTCATTCTACCGAAACTTGTTTTTAGCAACGGAAAGTTTAAATTTAGGGAATGAGTGGAAGTCACTTGGGCCTAGATCTGGCAAATAGGGGAAGTGTGCTACGACTTCAAATATAAATTAACCAAATTTTACGCGAACAATTTGATTGGCATGGCGCGTCGTATAATGAAAGAGACATTTTTATTTTTTATGGGATATTCCTTGCATTTTTCCAAAATTACTTTCTTCAATTTTTCGAGTAAATCAGCATAATAATTCGTTATCTGTTTGGCCTTTTGCAATATAGTTTATGAACATTTGTACTTCAATTCGGAAAAAATCGTAGTCCTTAACCTTACGCGCCGATGGAAATATCGTGGATTCCTTTAGGAGAGGGCTACAATAATGTCACTATGAGATTCCTATTTAGATTCAAAGACATAGTGGTGTAGCCAAGTGTCATCAACGATAGCAAATTATCTTAAAAAAAACAGTTTCATTCTTTTTTATGTTTTTGACCACAATTCAAGAGTTACGCTGATAACTTCGGCGTGTTTGAGTATGAAGTGTAAAGTGTTATTTATGCGTTCAGTCGATATGCTTACAATACTAATTATCTCCTCGATGTAAATTCGTCGACTATTCATAAGAATTTCACTAACGTTTTTAATTTTTCTGGAAGTGTTGCAGTTTTTGATGATCCTTTTCGCACTTTATTTTGTTGCTCGAATCACCACTTTTAAATTATATAATCCAGCAACTAATTGTGACTTTATCGTTATCAATCTAAATTTGCTGCACATCATCGTGTTCAGTTCTTTAAAAAATGAATTACATCACGGCTGTGTATTTAGTATTTTTCATGCCTACTGTTCTAACTTTCAAATAAAATATCAAAAACTAACCAAATTTCACCTGACACTATAAAAAATGATGTCAGAATTAGAATACGATGACAAGCTTATCCGACAGATGGTGCAAATTTCTCTTTCTGTAAAATCATCATGATTTGGTAGACTTTGTTGCGTTTAATATACGTATTTATAAGGAACCATAAAATTCTACCTGTTACTCAGTTATGATATATAATAATTTTAATTTGCAGTACAATTTGCAGCAGTCTTCAGAAATAATTCTTACTTCTTTTAATATGTATTAAGTTTGTCTTTTAATGAAAATCTACAATATTATCATCGCCTACTCGAAAATACTTTAGCGTACGCTATTTTACTTTATGTGAAAATAATGTATGTGCAATTGTTTGAAAAAGGTATCGTCAACGTGATCTATACGGGTTAATCATGTTTGTTTTGTAATTAGTGAACGTTTCCGTCCATAAAATATGCATGACACCTCGCATGTAAGGGGAATAAAACGATTAGTTTCGCGTTAATTTCTGGTTTTACTGTTTGTTCAGTTACATGTGTACCATCTAATTATTGATGTCTGTCTGTGACAACACATTTAGATGCACCTAGATGATAAAGTTTAAATGGCGTGGAATATTATTTAAAACGTATCCTCTTCGAAAACACATCTTTATCAATATGTTAATCATAATTTTGAAAATGTTTCTATTCGTGCAAATTTCAATTGAATAATGTGGGATAATTACCTTTAAATAAATTATCATAGTGATGGATTACGAAAGCAAAGCTTACTTGATTGCATTTTATGTGTGTTCTTTCCTTGAGCTAACTGCGAATACGAAACGATTTGTCTAAGACAAGTAAAATAACATAAAATTGTTAAAATAAAATAATTTTACGACTGCAAAAATTAACTCACCTTAAAATTTCCTAATTCGATTTTGTTCTTAATAAACCCATGCACCATCAACTTTATTACCATTAAAAGCGAAAGCATTTTTAAAAATCTAAAAAAAAAATTGAACAAGACATTTTTTATTGAATTGACAACTATGTTTGGCACTAACCAAATTTCATTTGAATTTATGCTTATAAAAACGAAAATCAGATCTTCTAAACAGATCTGCGCATTACCACTTTCAAATATACACTACTAATGTGAAGAGAAGAAGTGGAAATGTACAGATCCGCCTGAGAAAGTAGTATTGATATTGAACCGTGACCAAAGACGGACATTATTTCTTTTACAAACTATTTCACTAACATTTTATTTTGACTTTATAAGTACAAAGTCATAAAACAGAACACCAACCTTTGTGAAACTTCTTCTTTTAATCTACATTGCAAGAAAGTTAAAAAACAAAACGTGAATAGACGATTGTTCTATCAAAAGTAATGTTAGGCAACATTTCATTCAAGCAGAAATATCTCAAATTTTTAAAGCGACGCGCGCGTGAAAAAGCGCACGTCACTTTATAAATACATTATACTAAACACCGAATAAGCTTCAAAAACATTTCTGGCCTTGCTGAAACATCGTATCATGTTTCGTAAATGATATAACTACGTATTATACTACGTTTAAGTAGCTAGATAAGACGATTATAATAAACCCGTCAGCAAGAAATCGAAAAGATTAGAAAAACTGTACACACAAAATAAGCTACGAGGATAGTTTGACAAGTAGTGAGAATTGAAAAGAAAAACGAATTTTTTAAATACAAAATAATTTTATTTTTCAATATATTATCCTAAAAGAGCAATACATTTATTCCATCGGTGCTACAATGCCCTTATGCCATTTCTAAAATGCGATTCCGGAAAGCTTGCAAAATACTCATTTACGAAGATGATAAGCTCGTCGTTAGACGAAAATTTCTTTCCACCTAGTGCCATTTTCAATTTTGGAAAAAGGTGGAAGTCGGAAGGGGCTAGATCCGGCGAATAAAGCGCATGCGATACTAATTGTAAATGCAACTGGTGGATTTTGGGCATCACAACTGTGCTGGTATGCGAGAGAGCGTTGTCTTGGTGAAACAGAATCTTTTCTTTGCCATTCCTGGCCGTTTAACACGAATCTCAACATTTAATTTTTGTAGAAGTTCTGCATAATATTGTCCGTTTATTGTGGTACCTTTCTGAAGGTAATCAATGAGCAAAATGCCCTTTGAATCCCAAAAAATTAATACCATCAGCTTGTTTGCCGATAAAGTGGTTTTCGCTTTCTTTGGAGGTGCAGAACCACGTTCTAACCACTGTTTCGGCTGTTGTAGTTTCGGGTCTACTGTAGTGTATCCAAGTTTCATCGCAAGTAACAAATCGCCTACAAAAATCAACCGGATTCCGCTTATAAAGGTACAAACACTCATTGGAAATGCGCAAACGAGTGAACTTTTGATCAGTCGTAAGCAATCGCGGCACCCATTTTGCCGAAAGCTTGGAAAGGCCGAATTCTTTCGTTAGAAAGTGGTGTACGCGTTCTGTTGAAATGTTTACCATGTCTGCCCTCTCTCTCACTTTGAGTCGTCGACCTTGCGTAATAATATTATAGATTTTTATAATCATTTCCTTAGAAGTCACGAATTTGGGTGCTCCAGAGCGCGCTTCATCAACACAGCTTGTTCTACCACGTTTAAATTCATTTACCCATCTACTTATTGTAGCGAATGTTGGAGCAGATTCACCTAATGTTTCCCGTAACTCATCTTTTATTTTGGTAGCTTTCATACCTTTAATTACGAAGTATTTAATCACCGCACGATACTCTGCTTTTTCCATTTTAACAAAACGACGTGTTGCTTCTTTTTCAATTAGCTGTCAAAAAGAAACTAATCAACCGATTTATCTAAATATCGGAAAGCAAACATATAAATAGGCAACCTAAATTACAGTGCATTTGTTTTACCAATTGGTGCGCCACTTATGTGTCAGTCTCACTACTTGTCAAACTATCCTCGTATATGTATACGAGCATGACATATAAATAAACGGCTCCTAAAGGATACACTTGGATTTTTATGCATTAAATTTTCTATTGGCAATAATTAGCTGTATTCGAAGAGTAGTATGAAGTAATTTGAATGAGCATAGCCATTTTATAATCATAAAAATATGTTTTGTGGGCGTATCGATTCTTACGTACGAAAGCTATCCACATTTAATATTAACAATGTACAGTCTGAATTAGTTGTAACGAATAGACATTTGAGAAAGAGGTATACGTACATATTATACTAAAAGGGAAATGAACACCATTTACTTTCAAATTCACTAATGAGACGTAACGGGCTTGTCAGATCGAAAAAACTTGCCAGGCTGAAAGAAATTGTTAGATCGAGGCAAGCTTACTGAAGCCACTGAACACGAGGATTAGTCCAACCGAACAATACGTGAAGCTGATACGCCAACGGCTGTCTGAGCTGTTCAATGAACCGCCGTAGCTCTAAGTAATTCTTGAAATTTATACTTTTAGTTTATAGCAAATTATATTACAAAGTGCAAAAGCAAATTAATGTTACTTAAGACGAGTACATACATACAAACAACCCAGCTGATTTAATAAACTGAAAAAGTTCTTTACTTGAATATTAATCTAGAAAACAATTTAAAAGTCCTTCATGTTAGTAACGCAAATATTCAATCCACCAAAAATGTTAGATATTTCCTGTCGTTTTTATCGTGTTTCGTCATAGTAGACTTTTAGAGGCAATGGACCTCAACAGCGTTAAACTAGATGATCTGAATACATTACTGATTGCTTCTCTGACTATATCAAATCCGTCTACCTTGCATCCTCAAATTCAGTTTAGATATTCCTGACCTAGGTTATGACTGTCTAAATCTTAGTTTTATAAACCTGATGATGTATTAGGTGCGCAACTAAGTTCTCGCTGTTTTTTTGATGAAAATGTAACTTTATTGTGAAAAAATATTTACAAATGAATCAATCAAAATATTGCCCATCGCTAGCGACAACTTTTTCCCATCTTTCTGGTAGAGCTCGAATACCGTCACGGTAGAAGTGTTCGTCTTTTGAGGCTATCCATGAATCAAGCCATTTTGAGATGTCTTCATATGATCGGAACTGCTGATTAGCCAGACCATGTGCCATCGATCGGAAGAAGTAATAATCGGACGGCGCAATATCTGGGTAATATGGCGGGTGGGGAAGGACCTCCCATTTGAGCATTTCTAAGTAGGTTTTAACGGGTTTGGCAACGTGAGGCCGAGCGTTGTCATGCTGTAGAATCACTTTTTCGTGCCTTTTCTCGTATTGTGGCCTCTTTTCGTGCAGTGCTCGGCTCAATCGCATCGATTGAGTTCGATACCCTTCCTTTTTTGCCACTGGAGCAGTTGTTCACAGGCGAAAAAACGACGCTCAACGTCTCTTGGCTTCAAATCATAGGGAACCCAAGTTCCTTGTTTTTAAATCATTCCCAACGCATGCAATCGCTTGGAAATGGCTTGGCGGGTAACTTCTAATGCTAAGGCAAACTCTTTTTGCGTTTGGCATGGATCCTCATCGAGCAATGCCTCCAATTCAGCGTCTTCGAAGGTTTTTGGTCTTCCTTCACGCGAACGGTCGTCAACATCGAAATCACCGTCTTTGAAGCGACGGAACCAATCAGGGCACGTTGTTTCACTTAGAGTAGCATCTCCGTAGACTTTTTGGAGTTCTCGATGCGCTTCAGCCGCCCTTTTCTTCGAATCAAAGAAGAAAAGCAACACTTCCCGCAAATGACGATTATTTGGCACAAAATCAGACATTTTCACACAACCAAAAGTATATGACGCAAAAACAAAATCACTAATGTGTCAAAGCGATTTGTTTACCATATGTCTAAGCTTAGTTCATGACGTTTTGGTTATGTCACAATCGACTAGCACTTACTATTGGAGCCATCTCTTGAAACACAGCGAGAACTTAGTTGCGCACTTTATAGTTAACCTACACTTACATAGAAAATTAAAAAGATCGTAAGCAATGATCAGATACCATTCTTATTTAGAGATTAGACACGCATGAGCTCTTCATATGTCCAAACTGTTTTATTTGGCATGGTTTACTTTTTCCTGACGATTGGGAAATTTCGAGGATTACTTTCATATTGAAAACTGGGGATCCTCCTTATATTACTAATTACAGTCCTACAGCTACTCTATTAAATTTTACTAAAGTTTTTGAAACCTCTATGTACTAAACTGGAATATTAACCAACCGCGTATAATACGACTTGTTTTAACCAACTTCTTTCTAAATCGTTAGTTTCTAAGGGACAGGTGGACGCAATTTACAAGAATATTTCTAAGCATTTGTTTATGTAGATCGTTTCATTGCCACCTATAAGTTTTGTTTATAGAGCCTTCATTCCATTCATAAGATCTGGTATTTGATCTCATTAGCTTGATACATATTCAGGTATGGCTCAAGCTTCTAACCTCACTTTTACTATATAGGATAATCATTGGCGACTTACTATCAGTTGTTACCTCGAACAAATGACCATTTGTAACCGATTTCAAAATCTATCGCCACATTTCTGTCATTAATGACTTATAGCTTTACAAAATATTTAATAAAATTAATAATCGATGTATATTAAACAATTTGTCTTGACGCGTTTCTAAATGAAGAATACACACAGAGTTCTATACTGTTTCAATATACCCTGGCTTCTATTACATTAAACCACTGCGAGGGAATTACGGATTTGGAAGCACTTTTTGATTCTAAAGTGAATTTCATGGATCAGTAGTGCAGGAAGTGTGTTGTGATTTATAATTAGGAATGGTGTTTGATTTGCTAACAAATCTGCTCTTAAAACATTATAATCTTCGCTGGCTCAATGTCACCTGAAATATGTGTATAATTTGGTATACCTACTATTTATCACATCTTTGATCAAACGCAAAGAAGAATTTATCAAATTTCTTCACTACAAATTAAATCCACCCAAGAGGAATTGATAAATAACATTTACTAAACCCGTTTTATACACAGTCCTTGAGTTTTCGAAATATACTAATAGTATAAGAATTATTATAATCTGAGCTATAGCAAGACACACACAAGCATGTTCCACAGTTCGGCTTTATACATTTTATATACACCTTACATTTATATATAATGTATGTATATATACATACATGTATGTGCATTTTCATATATATACATGTAATTTACATATATCAGGGCTTTTCATTTTTTGTATGGGGATCTGGAAAACTACAACAAATACAGTGGAGAAAGAAGTGTAATTTTATGAACTTGACTTAGTGGTGCTGTTATAATTCAGCAAAAATACACAGTTTACTAGATATATACAGAAAAATTAATGGCTCCATTTTGTTTAAACTCTTATTAACCTAATCTGGTACGTAGACTTCCGCGGTCGTGGTCCGTACTATCTGCTTCTAGGCTTCCGGGTTGGAACCGCGTCATTGATATAACCGCCGACGTCGCACTGAAACTGAGTTTCTCAGTTTCAGTGCGCAGACAGTAGCAGTAGTTAAGCACTGAAGATGTCCCATACGAGTGGGTACGAAACGTCGGCAGTTATACCAGTGAGGCGGTTCCAGCCCGGAAGCCCAAAAGCAGATCTTATTAACCTATTTTATTATTAAATTTTGAGAAAAGTTAAAAAGGAAGTTCTAAAGTAGTCATATCCTCTATCAATTGGTGTTAACAAATTTTTTATCGGACTCACACTTTTCGGGTTATGATCTAAACTTTTTTTTTAAATAGCAGTCATAATTGACTATGACTTCATTAAAAAGATTTTATTATTCCCATTACAAAAATATACCACTTCATATGGTTACTATGTTAATAAATAAGTTACAGTCATTTTTAATAATTTCTTTCCCTTAAAGACATAGTCGGTTACAATAAAATAGTACACATGAATCTTGGGGTCGTGTTTGATTCCAGATTGGAGTTTACGGACAACATCACTGCGGTATGTGCTTCGACATCTCGAGCTCTGGGTTTCCTAGTGCTTTCCTGTCGGCACTTCAATAATATTGACGTTCTCAGGGCTATATATTATGCATTTGTTCCCACTAAGCTGGAGTATGCCTCGGTGGTCTGGTCTCGCTATATTTATCAGCGTCTCTTTCTGGAAAGATTCCAGAAAAGATCGCTGTCGTTTTGATGGTACATACCCACTGCAGGGAGTAGATTATGAAGGCCTACTGGAAAAGCATAACTTCCAATCCTTGTCTTGCCGAAGGGATGTTGCGAGTGACAAGTTTCTTATTAGCTTGGTTAATAGTGGAGTGGATGCCCCACCATTATTGACTCAAGTTTGTTGTAGTATCATCTCATCCCACTAGATCTTGTGACTCGTTTGTTGCTCCGGGAGCTAGGACTAATATTCTCCTAGCGACACCGCTAGCTCATATGTGCAAGAACGTTAACAGCATGTGTCCTGATCCCTTTTTTAAAAATAATCCCGTTAATCGGGTACTAGTTCGCTTCGGTTTCTATTTTTTCTTAATTCTGTAATTATATATTTAATTTTCTATGTATTAATTAGGTCTTATGTATGTTTTAGTTTGCTTATATATCTGAGAAAATAAGTTGAAAGATATATTAAATGACGAATTTGGAGACAGAATCTATTAAAATGGTTTCAAGATGATAGAGCCCCTCCAAATAACATTTTATCGGGTAGACATTTCTTGGATGTAGAATTTACAAACTCCTACATAGGAAGAAGATTTTTTCTTATAGAAACCAGTGATAAACAAACTATACAAAAGAATCTACAGTACGATAATAATCTGAAACAAGCGCTACAGTACCAAATTTCAAGAATTGATAGGCGACAAATACGTAAAGCAACAAATTCTATTTTAAAAAGATGCAATCTTTGCATGAACAATCATGGCGGTCATTTTGAACACTTTTAATTAGAAGTACTTTTTACTCATGCACTTATTTTGCGTAGATAATTTTGAATTTAGTTTGAGAAATGCGTTTTTGTTTGTAATTTTGTAATTTAATTTGTGGAAGTGTGATTGATTATTTTTACAATAAACTAAAGCACTTTGTGTTATGCTCAAATATAAATTTTTTCAAAAGCCAACTCTGTTGCCAATAACAAAAGAACTAAATTCCTATAACTCAGTTATTTAACATAATAAACATATGAAGTGGTAGATTTTTGTAACGGGAAAAACGGTGGCATTTAAAAAAACAAAATTTAGGTCAAAATTCAAAAAAGGTAAGTCCAATAAAAAATTTATTAACACCAATATAGGATGTAGCTATTTTAGAACTTTTCCTTTTCAACTTTTCTCTAAATTCAATAATAAGGTTATACGAGGTTTAAGAAAATGGAGCAAATTAATTTTTTGGGCAAATAGCTAGTAAGATGTAAACTTTTGCTGAAATGCAACAGCAGTACTGAGTCAAATTTATAACTACACTTTAAAACTATACTTTTTTTCCTATTTAACCAAATCTGTTGTAGTTGCCGAGATCGCTATAAAAATGAACAACTTACCCTGGGTGTTTACATATATACATACATTATATTGTATATACGCCTTTTACTTACTTACGATTTGTTAGAACAAATTTGTCGTTGAGATCATACACGTTATGTACAGCAACTCTTTATATTAGTAAACAACCTATAAAACCAAAAAAAGAAATGCGTCACACTTTTCCCTACAATCCTCTACACATACTACACACTTCATCTCTCTACATAACCCCTTTAAAGAATTATAAATATGTATATTATATCCTCCTAAAGAAAAGCGTTTTTTATTAACTAATTTTTTTCAATTCAATAAATAAATATTTAAAATCTAAGCTTATCATTATTGTTCTATTCTAAGTAGATATTGTTATGGATCTCAAGAATATATTCCCAGACAATTTCCTTTAAGTGTAACCGGATCTCAACGAGTGCCATCAAGTGTATCGTCGAACAACAGCTCAAATAGGGGTGGTTAAAGTATATCACGCGTGATACCTTGACATTAGCTCGATGTTTCTAGTGACACAACCCTCCTCCTATCGGTCGCTTCATCTTCAAAAATATCAACACCGCAACCGCCATGAACATGCTAGTCGATCTAATTATACTAGCTTTGGTATGTCTGAACTGTAACTGCGACAACAACAATGACGATAACTAGTCATAAAATGTACGTTTACACGAAGATATAAAAGACCCTTTCCGATATTTTGTCACCTGAAAGGAAACGAAAGCTTTTTTAATATATGCCATATACAGCATTGTGTACACAATTAATACATTTATTTAATAATAAATTTTTCAATTTACTTTAATAGACTGTAAATAAACATGTAATGAATTAAATTGAATATGTAATTTCATAGGCAAATAATCAACACAACTTTGAATCTAATATCTGAAAAAGGACTTATTAATAACATAAGCCAACCAATAAATATTTTTTAAAAACTTTTTTCAAAGATCAACTTGTTTCTTATGTATTCTGGTGTGCTGATTCCAAATTTTCAATCAGTTTTTTTTACCGCGTACCAATTTTTCGCAATCTTTATCTTTTTTTGGGTATGATAGTATTAAAATATATAGTTAAGATTTAAAGGTACATAATTTATTATAAGGGTATAATTGAAAAATTTAGCATTTTATTATTACAATAGTATGGTAAGTTTGAATATGAATAGTTTTTTACTTATTAATCGAAAGTTTTGTATTTCCTCAACCTCTTCGCGGTAAAAGTTCGAGTGTTGCTTTTCCTTTTATATGATGCTTCTGGAGTTGCTAGTAGAAGGGTCTAACAGTAATCTCCCATCATGTTAACATTCCAGCAACCCTGATTCCGTTTCTACATTTCCTTTATATCTTGGTGGAAACGCTCCCCTTGTTCCTCACGTAGACCTCCAAGATTGTCAGGGAAAAAATTTAAATGTGAGTGTAAAAAATGCACCTGCAGATTAGAAAGTATGTGCCTTCGTGATTTTCTTTGCATTAGTCACTCAGATACTCAAAAGTGCACTTTGAGCATTTACCACTAATAGGGTGTAGAGACCAAGGTATTATTATACGCTTACAATGCATAAATAACGTAAAGTAAACATGCGAGGAAACTTTACGTCCTGTGGTATTTCAAAGTTCGTTTTCGAATTTTTTCACGGTTGGCCTGTGTAATGTTATAAATGAAGATATTAGTTATATGAACTACAATAAAATCTCTCTGAGAGGACTTACGTATTATAATATATAACAGTCATATAAGAAATGAATAAAGGCAATTTTAAGATAAAAATAACTAAATAACAAGAAAAAATTATATATAAGTAGAACTTCATATCAGATTGTATTTAAAGTATCTTCAGTAGAATTCTTAGTTAGAGTATCAGATGTGTACGATTTCAATATCAATTTGGCAACAATGAAAAATATTAGTAATAAACATTTCCTGCTATTCCATCGCTACTGTTAATTACAGAAAATTAGTCAAAAATTTTCCACTTTGGACCAGGGCTAGGACTTATATCTACCGTTCTCTAGACGGTTGCTCTATCCAGTTAAGTTACCAAGCAGAAAATTTCGAGTCTATTAATGTTAAATTACGTGGGCAAGGTGAAAAGTTCTCGGCCTAACAGAGAGATGACGTTACAATTAATAGAAATTTATGTTTCCTGCGTGGCTGCATGTGTCTTTAGTTCATATAAAAACTTTCAACTTGTTCTCTCAAGTAGTTTGTTTGAAAGAATTTTTGTAGTAGACGTCGTGCGTGTTATTTTTTTAAATGGATAAACTTGAATATTGTGCTGTTATAAAATTCTTTGTTTTGGATGGTTTAACCCCTATGGAAATTCATCCGAAGTTGACAAAAGTGTACGGGGACTCTGCTCCTTCGATGTCAACCGTTAAAAAGTGGGCAGCTGAATTTAAACGTAGTCGTACGACTCTCGAAGATGATTCACATGAACTTATATGAGGATTTTTCCAGCAAGACAGTACCCCAGAGCATAAGGTTCAACAAAGACGAATAACTTTTTGATAATCGATTGGTGAATTTTCCTACTAGGCTTCAAAATTTCATAATTATAGATTACTTCTTTTTTCCGTACACGAAGAACACAATTTTTATAACGTGCCAAACATGCCAAACAAACGAGAAGTTTGGTGATAAAGTGTGTGTGTGTGTGTACATACCATACATCGAGGCTAAAGAGTAAAATCTCGAACATCTGTTAAACGTCCACTGGTGTAATTTAGCGAATGTATGACCGCATTTAAAGTGAGTTCTGCATTATAAATATTTTATGTTAATAAGCCGGTCAACAAGAAGTACTTAATAACTTACTATTTAATGTTCCGCTTTCGAATTTTAGTTCTCTACGAATAAGTTACCTTATTTCTTCTACTTTTTCATGATGTTCTACTGACTACGTTGCTTATCGTGAGAAAGAAGCATCACTATTAATATTATTATTAATTAACCGATTTATTATAGCGGACAAAGAAGATGAATTACAACGGTATCTAAAAATATGGGAGGAAGAACTAAGGAAGCGAAGAATGAAAATAAACCCAAGTAAAATAAAAGTGATGATCATTGGTGACAACAACAAGGTATTGAATATGGAATTAAATAAACAAATGCTCGAACAAGTGGATGTATTTAAATACTTAGGAGTGAATATCCAAAGAGAAGGGCGTATTGATGAAGAAATAAATGAAAGAATAAATAACGCGTCACCAATGTATCACTGCCTGAATAAAGCGTTCATCAGCAAAAAGGAAATCACCATGAAGACCAAAATGGCAGTGTATAAGACCATCCTTAGGCCAATCTTAACATACGGCAGTGAAAGCTGGACGCTAATACAAATAACGGAAAGTAAAATAAACGCAATAGATATGAAATATTTAAGAAGAGTCAAAGGCATCACAAAGCGGGACAGAGCAAGAAATGATAAGGTCAGAGAAGAACTGCAGGTCGATCCAATGAACATCGTAATAAAAAGAAACCAATTGAAATGGTTCAGACATTTGTGCAGAATGGGCGATGGCAGGCAAGTGAAGGCAAAAGTACAAAATAGAAGAGGAAGAGGGTGGACACAGAAAACGTGGAACGATGAGGTAGCGGCGACTCTCGAGGAAAGAAATGTGACATGGGGCGAAGCAAAAAAAAACTGCCGAAGACAAAAAAGAATGGAGAAAATTTGTACCTGTTTAAACTGAAGTGTAATACACCTTACACCTGCGGGTAGAAAGGTTTTGATAATATATATATATATATATATATATATATATTAATTAATCAATATATTGTACAGTCGAAATTGTAAACGAGCCGAATTCCATATTTCTTTTCCAAAGAAATTACTAAATCATAAGTTTTTCAACTTTCTTTTGCCAGCCAAATTTCGAATGAAAACATATGTATATCCATATTATTTTCGTAAAACACATTTAATTCTATGTCTTTCTTTTGTTCTAGCAAGTTGCTACGCCAACGGTTGTAAAGAAAATATTAAAATTCAAGCAGGAAAATCCCGGAATGTTCGCTTGGGAAATACGAGAGCAACTGATATCTCAACGGATATGTGAACCACATAACATTCCTTCTGTCAGTTCAGTAAATAGAATTCTAAGAAATAGTGGAGCCTGGCCAGATCCACCTGAACTATTGCATCATAGGGCATCTCATGCAGGTATTTAGTTTGTGAGCATTACAAAACTATTCGTTATAAATACAGGGATTATTTAATAATATTTCGACTATTCTAGCGTACGTAAATGAAGCGATAGAACAAAAATTATGAAAAATTATTAAAATAATAATTATATCATTCTTTTTTCATAGTCTGACATAATGGAAAATAATCTATAACAATTAATTTAATAACACCTTAACAAATTTCATTTGTCTTACAAGATCCTGACACATTAAATATTTTTGCTATAAATTATATTATTATACTGATCAATTAGAGAGATCGATTTGAACATCTATTACTAGATTACTGTTGTTACTAGTACTATAAGGTTTTCCAATAGGGATGATATGATTTTGAAGTGACATTTCGGCCATTTGTAATTGATCTGTCATTTGTTTTTCATTGTATTCGGTAGTGTTTACAATTTCATCATGGAGAGATATACGCAAGAACAACGTTTACAAATTATTCAGTTTTATTATCAAAATAATCGTTCTCCAATTGCAACTTTTCGTGCGCTTTTGCCATTTTATGGTCGTAATAATCGTCCAAGTGTGCTCGCTATTCGTCGAATTCTTAAAAATTTTGAGGTTACATTTCCTTTACATAATTTTCAAGTGCCAATAACACAAAGAACTGCTCGAAGTAATGCAAATATTACTGCCGTTCAGGCAAGTGTTACTGAAGACCGTAATTTGTCGATTCCAAGACGATCTCAACAATTGCGACTGTCTCAAACCATAACCTGGCGGATATTGAGAAAGGATTTGGGTTTGCATCCCTATAAAATTGTTCTCACTCAAGAACTAAAGCCATTGGACCACCGTAAACGTCGTGAATTTGCTGATTTTGCCTTGGAACAACTTGAAAACATTTTTAAGAAAATCATCTTCTCTGATGAGGCTCACTTTCATCTGGATGGTGTGGTAAATAAACAAAACTGTCGATTCTGGTGCGAAGAAAATCCACAAATTATTTATGAAAAACCATTACATTCACCTAAATTGACAGATTCATGTGGTTTTTGGTATGGTGGAATCATCGGTCCGTACTTCTTTCAAAATGAAGCTGGTAACACCGTTACTATCAATGGAGAGCGGTATAGATTGATGATAACCAACTTTTTATGGCCGACATTGGAAGAAGTTGATCTTGACAACATTTGGTTCCAACAAGACAGGGCTACGTGCCACACAGCAAATGCAGCAATAGAATTATTACGAGAAAAGTTTGGAGATTCGATTATTTCAAGAAATTGTGATATTGAATGGCTCCAAGAAGTTGTGATTTAACACCATTAGAGTATTTCTTGTGGGGTTATTTGAAGTCATTGGTCTATCGAAATAAATCAGACTCTCTTCAAGCTTTACAAGTCAATATTGAATGTGCCATTCATGACATACGACTAGATTTAGTGGAAAAAGAGCTCGAAAATTGGGTTCATCGAATTCGTTCCTGCAGAAGAAGTCGTGGAGGCCATTTGAACGACGTTTTATTTAGAACTTAATTGTATCGATTGTACTTCACATTAAATAAAAAACTTTTGAATTTTCTTAACAATCAGTGTATTTTTTTTTTAAAGAAATCATATCACTCTTATTGGAAAACCTGTTATATGTTATTTTTTCGATTTAAATAAGAAAATATTCATTATACTTTGAACACTTTATTTAATGTTTTTTAGACATTATTTTCAAAATGTTTATCCCTTTTTCTAATGGAGTTAGCCATTAATATATTTTTATTATTAATTTCTATTCCCTCAATATTTAATTCTTTGAATATTTGTAATAAATAAGGATATAGCTTTCAGTAATGCCCAAATTTATTATGTATTGTTCCACCGGACAAACACTTGGAAGGTATCAGCGACTACATCGCTCTTAAAATTGCTATAAATTTCATACTAGAACAAATAAGAAAAATCATCATTATTCGACGTATTGAATGCCAATATTCCACCGCTTCGGAAGAGCATAAATAACACGGTCGAAAAATTCTTTCGGACGTGATTGAAGCCATTCGTACATCGCGGTATTTATCTCTTCAACACTTCTGAAGTCTTGCCTCCCATTGCTTTTTTGAGAGATCCGAACACAAGAAAGTCACTAAGAGAAAAGTCAGGTGAATAAGGAGCTGTATAAAACATTCAAATTTCACATCCTGTGCAGTCTGAATTATCAAACGGACTACATGCGGTTGGACGTTGTCGTTTAGTCCTGATTGAAGAGCGAAGTTGATTTTTAAGTATTTCTGAATAAGAAGCATTGGTTACTGTCACTCTCCTATCCACGTAATTACTTCAAAATCACTCACTTTGCATTCCAGAAGAAAATGAACTTTACTTTTCCAACAGATGATTGGGTATGGAATTCTATTCGTTACGGCGATGAACTATAGCGCCATTCCTTACTTAACATTTTCGTTTCTAAATGATAATAGTGAATCCAGGTTTCATCACCTGCAACAATTTTTTCGTCACCTCCGACGTGGAAACGACGCAAAAGTTCTTAACAGGCATCGACGCGACGGTCTTCCGATTCGACAGCCAACTGACATGGCACCCACCTTGCAGACATTTTATTAAATTTCAGTACAACGTATACAATAGTCTGCGCCGAACCATAACTAATATTCAAAGTTGTGGCTACTTCCACTAATGCCATGTTCTCGTTCGACACTACGGTCTTAAAGCTTTCTCCACAGAAGTTTCACCGCTTTTAAACTTCTACACTACTCGCAGTGTAAAACACAAATTACCGTACAGTGCTGTCATTTTGCAATGAATTTCAATTGGTTTGACACCTTTACTGCTCAAAAAACAAGTTCTAATAAGAACTTGTTTAAATAAGTAGAAGTTCAACACGATCGTTTAGCTTTTTTAGAATAGTGGAGTGGTTTTAAATTTTTGATTTTTTTTATTTTATTATTTGGAAAGTGTAGCACTCCGAACTTTAACTTTTTATCATAGCCTGTTGAAATCGGTAATTTTCATAAAGACGAGCTCATTCACGAACTCAATTCTAGGGATGTAGCGGTCGACGACTTCAAATCAGTCAATCAATTACAACAATTTTTACGACCATGCTGCGTTTGGAAAATGCTAATACTTCTTCGAACTATCCAGATTTTGCAGCGGATATAGAAATTGAATTGGAGATAGTTCGAACTAGCGTGTTGATTCGTGAATCCGGGTAGGTGCTCATGAAATCGGTAATTTTAAACAATTGGGCACGCTTCGGGTGCGAATTCATCATACCATTAATCGAATTAATCTACTTGCTTCTGTCACTTTAACCTCAAAAGAAAGTATAAAACGTTCAGTCATTCTGGCTATGGTATTGGAACATTTAGATGAAGTCGATCGCACGAAAGCTGCAACGCGCCAAGTGATGAGTCGTTTCCACTTCCCGATCCCACATTCTCTGATTCGGGTTAATATTTTCAACTCCTACATGATCGCAACCAAGCCAGAAATGGCAACTTAAGTTTAATCGCAATCCTCATGTTCCAGTGCATAATTTTTTGGACCGTGTAGAAGAACTTCGTATAGAACATGGAGTCTCAGAGTCGCAATTAATCGGGTCTGCGATAGAATTATTTGAAACTAAGGCGTTGTTATGGCTTCGGTCATATCGCCATAGATTTCATAACTGGCAATCTTTGCGTGAGTTGCTGATTAAACATTTCGAACCACCTGATGATAAGGCGCGACTCTTCGAGGACATTCAAAGCCAAACTCAAGCTCTTAATGAAAGTTTCGTTGAGTACTATTCCAGTATGGCAGCCATGTTTAAGACTTATGGACAGTTGTCAGAGAACATGCAGTTGAGTTTGGGCGTGTATATTAGCCCCATTCTATACGACAAAATTACCGACTGTTCATGGTCTGGTGGAGTTAGGATAGGAGTGTCTCAAACTTGAACTGAAAATGCGCCGTGTAAACCGCTATAAACCAACTTCTCGAAGACGAGTTAATTACGTCGAGCCGGATTTGATATGTGTCCATATTCCAGAATCTAGTGTGCCAAAATATCGTAAGCGTACTGAAGTCTCTATTGGTGCAGTGAGTTTAACTCCGTTCGTTGTTTTAATTGCGACCAAGTTGGTCATTCTTTACGTGTTTATTCCGTTACAGGCTACTGTACACAGAGGTGTATATCGATAGTGGGCAGCCATTTTTTACTGACGCTGCTGCCTTCTTCTGTGTTTTAACATCACTCTGTAAACTGTCTGTCACTTTGTGAAACTCAAAGAACACTACTAAGTCAATCATATTACAATATTTATCTCCCATTTGTAGAAACTGTATTCTTCCCAAGCTCTCTCATGGAATAGGAAATTAATCTACTTGACAGAATCTACATTGGGATTCGTATATTCGTTGAACTTAAGTGCTCCGTTAGTAGGTCCAGTATCATTATAGCACACTTTTACCTAATCACTAGGTACCGCACAAATTTTGGCATTAGTTCCCCAAGAAACCGTTTTACTTTTCTGGTTATACTAGATGATAAAGTTGCGCACAAAGCTTGTTATTTTCTAACGTATTACATCTCACCAACTAAATAAGCCCATATGCCTTACATTTTGTAAAAAGTATAAGATATACCTAATAAACAATTTCCATTTTTTTTTATAATTATAACTATAGTAATACAAGGTATGTTCAGCAAATAGCTAAACATTTTTTAATTACGCGCCAACAGAGAGACTTAGTTATATGCGGTTGGCAAAATTATGTTCAACATCGCCTCCCGCATAACAACATGTTTATTAATATTGCAATAAGCGATTTTCGAAAGCAAAGACTCAAAGTAAAATTTTACGGAAGCTTTTCAACGTTTGAAGCAAACTTACGTAGACGATACTTGTTTGGAATGTTATGAATTGTTCACACGATTCAAAAGTGATCGTCAGTCAACTGAAGATGACCCTCGACCAAGAAGGCCTTGACAACAACTGAAGAGGCTTACAAAATCTGGTGAAATTGTTGGTTTATTATCGGAGGCCAATTTGAAGAAGAGGTTAACATCTCAGTAGGGTCATGCCAGGACATTTTAATCGAAAAACTGAACATGCATCTGGTTGCAGTAAAGTTTGTTTCCCGTTTGACGATTGAATAGCAGAAAGAAAGAAATTTGCTTTTTTGAACAAATCAGTGAAGATGATTTATTCAAACAAAAGATCATAACGGAAGACGAAGTCCAGGTTTATGTTTATGACACTAAGGTAAAAATTCAACCATCGCAGGGGTTTGGTAAAGGATTTCTCCGCCCAAAGAGATGATCACTGTTTTTTTTTCGATTTTAATGGAACTGTCAATTTTTGCTTCAAGGTCAAACAGTCAACCATTAACACTGTTAAGGGGTTTTACAACTATTACGTAAAAGAAATCGCAAGAGAACAAAGTTATAACAAGACAACTCATGGCTCCCTCACCATGACAGCGCGCCCGCTCACTCTACTTTTTCGATTAGTCGTTTTTGTGCCAAAATCGGATAACCATTCTTCCTCAGCTTCCCTAGTCACCAGACCTTGCAAATTAAAATCAGGACACTGGAAATTAGTCACAGACATTGAAGAACATTTCGAGAAAAACTTTCGAAACTGCTTCATAAAGTAAAAGCAGACTGGATAAAGTGAGTGAATAGGGGAAGGGAATTCTTTGAAAGGAACATAGACTAATAACCTAAGAGGTTAATAATAAAAATTAAAAAATTAAATTCGGTTATTTTCTGAATAGAGCTCGTATATAAAAAAGTAGTTCAATTTTACTCTTTGTTTATCATTACTTAACAAAGTAAAAATTATTATTATTATTATTAAATAGATTACTTAATTTTTAATTGTTCATTTACACCTTTCCATAATACCTTTCAATATTTAAGTATGAAATTTACTAGATATTGAACGTTTGGATTTAAAGTAAAACTATCAATTTATATTATTCTATTTATACTTACAATAAGGGACATATTTCGAAACTAAATGTGGCAAATTACTATATTTAAGAACTTCTGAAAAAAAAAATATGACACCATCCAGTTCCAGACGATGACCAGGAAGACCTTGCCGAAAGGTGATTAAAAAATTCTAATAGCACTTATTTTTATTTTGTATAGTTAATCATTAAATCAGAAAAAAATTTGAAGTCGATAATTTTTAATCCTAAAATTAAATTTTCAAAAACATTTTTTAAACCACAGAAATGAAGATGAATTTCAAAATTCTTTCAAAATTATTAATATCAAGTATTTTTAATAAAACACCGTAATTAAGTTAATAAATATTGCATGTACATATTTGATTTACATGAAAAAAATTAATGCATTTTTTTCTTTCAGAAAGTATAATACGTAGTGACATCTATGCAAAAATGCCTCAACCTCACACCAATCTATATTTTCCTGCTCTCCATGATAGTTATTCTAATTGTCGTTTAACAACGCTCCAACACCAACTACATGTAACTACAACGTCGCCTACTAATACATTTGATCCATCTAGTAGTAATTGGTCGAACTTGATTATACCTTGCAAATCGTTAAGTGCGGTATCGGATCATTATAATTGTTCCACCGATAATGAAATAGATATAGTAACGTCTGAAGAAGAGCATCTAAGAATAACAGAGAACGACAAACCGGAACTTAAAAAGAAGAATCCATACTCTATAGAAGAGCTATTAAAAAAACCGAGTAAACGACCGAAACCATTACAAACCTCTTCTCTTGGTATTCATCAACCGTTTGGTATTATTGTTAACAATTTAGACACCGAAAGCTATGGCGAAAAATGTAATGAAGATTGTATGACTGGTGATGAAGGAAAAATGTAAATAATACACTACATAATGTAATATATTGAACAGTATTTAAGTACATTATATTGTTTTGTTAAATATGCTGTGACTCCTAACTTATGAGGCCATAAACTACTAAAAATATTTACTAATTAAATCCTTGTGATTAAACAAAAGTAATTCTAATATTATCCTTAAGAACCGAACTTATTTCTTCTTAATAGTAACAACGTTATTGTATCCTTTTAACATCTCACAGTTTAAATCTTGCTCTTTTTATTTCTAGTGGTCTAATATTTAATAAATCACTATTTTTCTATATTCTAATGAATCGTTTTGCTATTCTTCTAGAAACACTAGATCATATTCATTAAAAGTAGTGTATTTTCATATTTTATAGTTTATCTATTTACACACGCAATAGCATTTCAATTGTACCACAATTTTTGTTATACAAATATTCCATACCCTCTTTGGCGAATTACCATGCTTGAATTTTAAAAAATCGTTTATTCTCCATTTCGTGAAGAATGTATAGTAAGATATATGCATAACTTCTCTAAAAACACATATGTATATATAAAGGGAACTACAAAAGTTTTGGAATAGAACTTGAATTTTCAAGGTCTCTCAAAATAATTTCCACCACATTCTCTGCACTTGTTCAGTCTTAAAAACTAGACGTAAAACCAAATTCTTCCACACTTCTTTTGAAAGCAAGACATTCGTTATTCCAGACGATAAGAAAAACTTCCTCCATTTCAGTCTGTTCTTCACATGATGAATAGCGTGGAATCGCATGGAGCGAAATTTGCGAAAACCCGGTTCTAACTAAATACTCTGTACAGATATTAAAATGTTGGGCCAAAAGATCGTCGTGGTGGAAAAACCCAGTACTCCAAAGACTCCTTCAACTTGCGACCGTCTTATGTTTTCAATACCATGCGCTTCACAACTTCTCTCAGAAGAGTGCTAACATTTTCTTTTTAATGGATCGAGATTTCTCTACAAAGAATCAGATTTTACGCTATGCTTTAATAAGCACCTAATAGTAATAAAGCAGATATCGTCACCTACCCAGGTATTATTAATATAAGATGTTCCAATTTTAAACTTCCCGAGCATCTCGAAACACCATGAAACGCGTCGTGCCATCTTCGCACGAGCTACGATAAGATAACAAATCACGCTCAACTGAAGATGTTTGTGCAAAATAGTCCGACTAGCCGGTACATGAAGGCCCAAATATTCTTTTATCTTGCGATAACTTACATGTCTATCGCAATCGAGCATCCTTCTAGTAGTATCGCTGTTCTCCTCGTTAATAGACGAGATGGGAATGTCTTGATTTCAGAACATTTTCCGACCCAAAATTTTCTCTCTGGAACTCTTCCTTTCACCTGAATACGGTCATACGATCATCTTCTAACATAAGACCCACTTTCTCTAAACATATGTCAATATTTAATCTACGAGAAAAATTGTTACATAAAATTGCTCAGTACTTTGTTTTCGACCAAAATAATATAGCGACTTGTTTACATTACAACAGTTTGGAAACAACTAGTACAGAGAGATTAAATTAAACAATCTGTTGCAAAACTTTTGTAGCGCATTTTGTATAAAATTCTACCAAAGATGACATATAAATTATCAATAATTAGAAAACATCCACCACTGGCTCATAAACTTTTCATACACTTTCTTAGTTTTTTAGTAATAATTTGAACATTCCAAACGAACATATTAATCATACTTTTGGTAATAAATTGTTTTTTTGTTGATTGTAGTAAAGAATATACTTATATGTTACACTCTAAAATACGTCAAGAATATTTATAAACTGTAATAGTAAACAAATGAAACGCGGTTTGCTATACTATCGGAATTTACATGAAAACCAAATGTTTCTTGCTTTATCGAGCTCGTTTGAACACCGAAATTTTTATGGGTCGCGAAAAAGTGAAGTGAAACTACCATATATAGATATTAACAGTCGGTATTTGTTTTCAATGAGTAAAATATTTAAAAAAGAGACATCTATTTTTAGATTGTGAAATACATATTTAGTTATTTAGCTTATCATAAATTTATCTAAGATATAATCTATTTAGAAATTCACTTAGTATATATTTATGAAGTTTTTGTTTCATATATGGCAAATCATATAATAAAAATTTCAGTGTAACAACAAATTATCATACATTAAGCAGATGTACTTCTTGTATTTCGTATCTCTAATTAATTTATCATATATGTATACGTATTGCTAGCTTCTGTTAACTTTTACAAATATACTTTTCTATAAATATTCCTTCGAATGCATAATTTAAACTGTGAGTTGGTGCTTCTTCTATGAATGTAAAC
Source organism: Dermolepida albohirtum (assembly GCA_031893035.1). Lineage (NCBI taxonomy): Eukaryota > Metazoa > Arthropoda > Insecta > Coleoptera > Scarabaeidae > Dermolepida > Dermolepida albohirtum. The sequence goes on from JAVIWB010003080.1 coordinate 344,698, forward strand.
TGTTTTAAACTGTCGGAATACAATACCAAATATATTTTTAAGTAAATGAAATTTATAACTTTTACATTACATGTTTTTTGAAAATTATTTTACATATCGTATAACTTATACTGTAATGTTACAAATAAGATCAAACATCTATACAATACATTTTTTGAGTAAATATTCTGCAGGCATAGTGATGTTTGGCTTCGAATTCTTTCCTTGACTCTGTCACCTCTTTATGTCTATTCCAGTTCTCCACTTCTGCTCCTCTTAAATCTTTCTTCTCTTCCTCTAACCATCTCATTCTGGGCCGCCTTCTACTCGTCTTTCTTTGTCCTTCCATTAAAATTTCCTTAATCTATCTGTCACTACTACTATACATCCTAGCGATATATCCCAAACATTTTGCTGGGCCGCATATCTTCTTACTACCGAGTATTTTTTAATTATTAGCACATTTCTTGTTCATGTTTTACAATCATATATAACGGTGGACCTTATTACTGTTTAGCGTACTCTTACCTACGCAGGCCATTTATTACTACCTTCAAATTAAATTTAAATGAAACGATTTATACAAGTAACACAGTTGTATCAGGAAAGACCTAGAATATAGTTACAAAACGAAATGACATTGAAAATATAATTAATCATCTCAATTTATGTAAATATAAAAAACTATTTGGGAAAAATTTTAGCCTACCTAAATATGAGAATAAATCCATAAATTTTGCGATACACCTCTATTAATATGTCAAAAATTGTAATAAATGTGTTCGAAGTAATCGATTACAGTACACCGTTGAAGCTAATATTTCCACTTCTTAAATGAATCCAAGCAGGCCTCTGAAAACTGTCTCTCAGAAAAGTCATAATTTCTGAATGAATTTTTTCTTCAGTGGAAAATCATTTACTCCGTATATATTTTTTTCAAGAAGATCGAGAAGTTACACAAAGCTAAATCTGATGAATACAGTAAATGTTCTAACACTTTAATACCCATATCGTTCAAAAAAATTAGGTGCTAATTTTTCTGCATTAACATAATGAAGTATTAAGACGTATCTTTGCAGATCTTTAAATATTCGTGAAAGGCTCTTAGTTCCACATAACTTTTTCGTTAAGTATATTTTCTTGACAATCGTTAGAGTTACATCATCTGCATGAATCCAGATTCAACTTGATATATTGAAATATCATAAATTGTATACTTGTTTCATCGCCTGTCGCTATTTTAAAAATAATTCGGTATCCTTTTTCATCGGGAAACCTTAGAGCAGTGGTCGCCAACCTTTTTAATGAGTTGACCTACTTCGATAGTTTTGGAATAGATAGTGAGCTATCTGTCTGTAAGAGACGTAAGCCAACCGAAATGAAATAATGCACAGTTGTATTCCACACACATTTATTTCGTTTATTAACATAAAATAATAAAAATAAACTAATATTATTTTACTGCTCATAAAAAATAAGAATTTGGGCAATTTAGGGAATGTAAATTTTTTATATTTTAAAAATGTATTGCGAGGTACGAGCTACCAGAATTTCCCTTGCGAGCTATAGGTAGCTCGCGATCGACGGGTTGGCGACCGCTGCCTTAGAGCTTTACAAAAAATTCGAGCGCATTAATTTTTATGATCGCCATTCAACGAATGTAGTACTCAACAGCTAACAACTAATTTCATGTGAATTTCATCCTGTAAAATTCTATAGTGTCCAATATATGATACATACATCGTACAGTGAGTATTAGTGATCAAGGCATTCTTCTTCCTTTAAACCCATTTTAAAGTCATACTAAATCATCGCATGATAATGTTCCCTTAAGAATCAATAGTAGCTATTTAAAGAACTTATTACCCACGACTGAAAAGAGGGACTTACTTTTTGCAGTATCTTTTTTGGATTAAAAGTGTACAAAAATTCTTGCATTTAAAAGCAATTACATCAAATATTATTTCAGTACACCTAAGTACACTCATCTATTCAATAAATATTAAACTATCCACAAAAGATTTCTGGACCATCATTTATTTCTATGCCTCTAATTCGTCTCTATGCTTTACAATAAGGAACTATAAACATCATTGAAGAGTTTTTTTTACTTAGTTCTCTTGCCTTATATCCGGTTTTTCTTAAAATTGTCTATGTTTTCAGAATGAATTTTCTTTTAAGTATTCAATTCTACTTCTGCGGCTTGAATGCTTTATCATAATCGAATGTTCGCATTTGATGATTATCAACATTCACATGACATTTGTATGCACTTTTAATTTGTCATAAGGTTATCAGTACTACATGTACATATATATTTGTATTATTGTCATAAAATAATCTGATAATTATGAAATAATAAATACTTTCGGCAACTTTAAAGTTTTCTAGAATTTGCTTTTATTTGTATCTATTATATATGAATTGCAATAATTAAATATATTTATCAATAATTATAAATACCAATATAATAATGCTAGAATTAATTAAAAATCATGTATTGAATATTTCCAATTTTATATTTCTCGAAGAGAGGCGCGTTCCTCAAAGGTCCAATAAGATATTTACATTGTCTTTGGCCGATTATAGTTGACATTCCTCAGAAAGTCATTATAGGGCCCACAATTATATATTGCTTGTGTTAGTAATTTTTTTCTCGTAGGGGGAAACTCTCTCTAAGGTCCACTGTTCCAATCAAATCTACCATAGCTCTATAAACAAAACTTGGTCTTCTCCTGAACTGATTATAACTAACAATCGTGAAAGAAATATAATTTAATCCTCAATTATTTACTATATATATATATATATATATATGTGTGTGTGTGTGTGTGTGTGTGTATATATATATATATGTATGTGTGTGTGTATGTATGTATGTATGTATGTATGTATGTATGTATGTATGTATGTATGTATGTATGTATGTATGTATATATATATATATATATATATATATATATATAAAATGGGTGTCCCAAAATTAACACAAGATTTGCATTTGTCGCCATTTGTGCAGTAAAGTGTTGGCAACCCTGGAGCGTTACACGATAGAACAACGTGTCTTCATTATTGAACAATATTTCAAAAATAATGAAAGCTTGGCGGCCGCAGTTCGAAAATTTCATACAAAATATGGTCGGAATAGTGTTTTAACATCGTCAGCTATGAAGAGATTAATTGAAAAATTCAGAGAGACTGGATCCGTTGGAGACACACTGGTCGTCCAAAAACAAGCCGCTTAAATGTCAATATCGAAGCAGTGCGTGATAGTGTTTGTGACAATCCAGGAACCTCAATTCGGCGTCGTGGACAAAAATTGCAAATTTCAAGAAGCTCTCTACAACGTATACTCCCTCCATGCTTACAAAATTCAATTAACACAACAACTGAAGCCTAATGACCATGCGCAGCGAAAAGAGTTCGTTGAATGGACTATTGAACATCAACAAACGGATGCTGATTTTTGAAGTAAAATTATCCTAAGCGATGAAGCACATTTTCACCTCGATGGCTTTGTTAATCGCCAATAGTGCCGCTTTTGAGAACCCACATATGATTGTCGAAAAACAAATGCATCCACAACGTGTCACTGTTTGGTGTGGATTTTGGGCTGGAGACATAATTGGACCATATTTTTTGAAAATGATGCTGGTCAAGCAGTGACTGTTACTGGTGCTCGATATCGCGACATGATAACACAGTTCTTTCTGCCGAAATTGGATGATATTGATGGGGCCAATATGTAGTTTCAAAAAGACGGTACCACATGCCATATAGTCCGTGAAACAATTCAATTACTGCATGAAACATTTCCAGGTTGTCTACTCTCTCGTTTCGATGATCAGAATTGGCCCCCTAGATCGTTTGATTTAACACCATTAGATTTCTTTTTATGGGGTTATTTGAAACCACAGGTCTATGTCAACAAGCCCACAACCACCCGTGCATTAAAGGAGGAGATTCAACGCTGCATAAACGAAATTCAGCCACATTTATGCATAATGGTCATGGAAAATTTCGACAAACGAATGCGTATGTGCATACAAAACCGTGGAGGCCATTTGCCCGATGTGTTATTCCATAAATAACCCTATCCTATGTACTTTATGATTCAATAAAAAAATAACAATCAAAAGACTAAAAACTATGTTTTCTATTTAATTCAAATCTTGCGTTAATTTTTGGACACCTTTATATATACATATATATACGTTATTAACACAGCGAAGGGCATAACTATGGATTTTGTAAATATTTGTCAAGTTAATAAAAAAATTAAAATAAGAACATCAAAATTAGTGGTGAGGAGTCAATACTTAAAGTTACTTTTCAATGCACAGGCTATTCCAAAATATCGTGGCATATAAATGTTATACATTTCTAAAGAAATACCATGTACTTTTTTACACTTTGGAGTTCCCAATAACACGATATCATCAAACTATAATACTTGAGGTGTCTAAAGTATTTACCTTGAGATTTACATGCAGGCGAAAATCCTAATTTATTAAAATTTTATCTCTCGGTATTCCCAAAATATTGCTTGAAACTTTAATATGATTGTTTATGTAAAAATCTTCACAAAGTCGAAATGTTAAGTACAACAATTTCTTTTAATCTTTCTTTTCTTGTGGAGAATGAAAAAGGTTTTTTTGTAATAAGAGAATTGATTGCAAATATTATGTTTAAATTTTATTACAGGGTGCAAAGGTTTATGCCATTTACTATAATAAAAGTGTCATTAAATAATTGTTGTCAATAATAGTTGAATTAAATGAAAGAGAAAGAAGATAAATACAAACGATGATTGGATTTGGTAATAGTAGATGAATTCATCAAGAAGTTTGTTACATTTCTATTACTATAAATCCCAAGCGGCAGCCAATTACAAGTTCTCTTGTTGCCAAAACTTTACAAGGGTACAACATAAAGGGCAGCACTTGCAATTTGCAAGAAATTTGGAATTACAAAATCTATAAAGGAAAATCTTCATTTATCTGCAAACGAACTGGCCTAAAGGCATGACATTAGTCGTTATTTAGTAGGAAGAATTCTTAACAAAGAAAAATACCACCGTTATAAAATTAAGCTTATTTATGATGGTTTCGACAGAAGACAACAGTTTTGTGAAACAATTATGAATATTTGTAATCGTGATAACAATTTTATAAATAATATTTTCGAATATGACAACCTTTTGCATGCGAAGAACAGTATTATTCATAGACCTAACTGTTGCTATTGTGAACAGAGTATCCCTCAGTGAAGGATTACTCCACATACACTACACCCTAGAAAGCCTAATGTTTGGGCTGCTATTTATAAAAACAGAATAATAGAGCCATTTTTATAGAATAAACTCTAAATGGTGAAAGATATTTAGAACTTTTAAATAATGAAGTAAAATATCCAACTTTCACGAAACATCTGGTTTCACCTCTTTCCAATCCAACGCAGAATGTGTATCTTAACCGATCTGAAAATCTACATAATGTACCTAAAAGAATTGATGAAAAAATACGAAACATTTTACCAGATAATAGTGAAGATTACAAGAGAATTTACAGACAGACTGGATTACTATGAGTAAGTAGGTGGAGTCCACTTTAAAAATCTCATAAATTAAAATTTTTCTTTCTCCAGGTTATTTTGCTTTTCTTATCAATTAAAAAATAAAAAATGCATTAGACCTAAAGTGTTATAGTTTGATGAAATCGTTTTATCGAGGAGAATCTCAATACTGTAAAAAAATGGTCTATTTATAAAACTTTAGTACATCGCAAATTTTTTGGGATAGCCTGTATATTTAATAGTAACTTCGAAAATTAACGATATATATATATATATATATATATATATATATAGAGAGAGAGAGAGAGAGAGAGAGAGAGTACGTAAGTAGCTTCTATAGTCACTGGACATCACACGATTTAGTATCTAGTTGACTAATAAGGTAAATTCAACAGTTTAAGGCTAGATTGTATACACGTACTCCTCTCTGCATTCAGTCTAACTTACACAAATAGTATAATCAATTTATACTATGCATTAAGAGTTTAATAATTGTTAACGTTTTTCAATCTACATTTATATATTGAACGATAACTAAAGGAATATGTTAAAATCAATTTATTAATATGTTAATATGTTATAAATTCTTCCAGTAAGGAACAAATTATTCAACTCCATACGTAGCATGCAACTGTCTGTTAAAAGGGAATGAATATCGATTTGGCCATAATTAACGCTCACTTGCTGTATATCTTCGAGAATATAAATATAAACATAGCAAGTGATAAGATAATTAAACGATATGTGATTGTAAAACTAAATATTCGAATTTTGTATGAATTTTTCGACAAAAAACAATTAAATAAACAATTTAAAAGAGTAAATTAAGCAATTTATTTGAAAAAGTTTGTAATTTAAACATATATAAAAAACATGTACATATGTATATTTTTATAAAATGTAATACATATGTATTATTGAGTTTTGACAATTAAAACTATTTACTTCATTTAGACAGGTATCTACAGATATGGTACCTATATCCATCCAAATATATATATATATATATATATATATATATATATATATATGCCTTTATTATGCTAAATACAGCAATTTTACGTTATAAATAAAACTTAGTTTTTACGATCGAAACCGGGAATACATTTAAAGTCCTACATTTTCAAATCCGATTTAGTTAGTATTTAAAGATATACCGGAATTTATTGCTTTAATTTATTCTTTACTTCTTTGTATCCATTTTACACAAGTTTGCGTAGATTTAGAGTAGATATGTAAATACCTATGTATTTTGTAAGTACCTTCTTAATCAATAATATTGTGATAAATTACTTATAAATTAGGTTAAGTAAAATTTAAATAGCTATTGTCCATTATTTTTGTGTATGTTAGGTGCCGTTGTAGTTAGTGGATGTATTTAATTATTTAAGTCATACTTTTCAATTAATTCGTTTTTAAAAAAATGTATTAGTGATGTTTCTCATAACATTACATTTTCCACAAACTATACATATAAGACCTAGACATACATAGATATTTACGTACGTATTATGTACATACATAAATATAAGCGTTCCGCAAGTCAAATTTAACTGTAAAATAAATTAGTTAATTTATTCAATATTTATATGATGTAATTAAAAGTAGGTTAGATTTAATAATATTAACTTCTGTACAAACTGATGTAATATATGACAGGTTGTGTAGTAATAAAATTTAGCATTAATCTTTTCTTTATTTATCCCCACAACAAAAACCCAATTAAAGAAGAAAATATTATATTTAATAACGCCGACTATTCTAAAATAATCACCTAACCGTGTTTTTATTTTCGATAAAATTGTTAAATTTTTTGGCCGCCGTTTAATTCGTTACTTTTAAATACCGTTAATAAACTACTTATTGATAGCAATATGTGAAATAAAACTGTACTTATGTACATATTGTTACGCTTCGCATATACACTACCGGTCATATTTATTTTCCCAACCTTAGTTTTAGCCAAAGTTATTAAACTATCAAATGTGTACTGAAAATTTATTTATTGTACCAATACAATAGTGTAAAATAAACATAAAATAGTTACATTTTCCTCATATAAAACCTTTATCATTAATTATTATTAAATTTTGCTCTCATCAATGTGCCCACCTTTATTTTTGATAATTGCGGCACATAACCGCGGCATCCTTTCAATTAATTTTTGCAGTGTATCTTCTGTAATTTGTGCCCAAGTTTCTTGAAGTTGTTCCCATAGTACAGTGGCGGATGATAGAGCACGTTCTCGAACCTTCCGGTCCAATTCTTCCCAAATCAGGACTTTGATCTGGCCATACCATTATAGAGATTTGCCCTTGCTCTTCTAGTTGACGCAAGTAATCACCACACAATCTAGAAGTGTGTTTCGGATCGTTGTCCTGTTGAAATACAAAGTTTTCGCCAAGAATCCTTAGTCCTGAAGGAACAGCGTTATTTTCTAAAAATTCCTTGTAGCCTTCTTTTCTTAGGATTCCTTCAATTTTGACGAGATCGCCTACAGATCTTCCTCCAAAACACCCCCAAATCTTTACTGAACCTCCTCCATGTTTTACGGTAGGCGCAATACATTCTGGCAGTACTCCTTCTCCTGCGGGTCTTCTTACAAATATTCGCCTTTTACTACCGAAAAGTTCAAACTTCGATTCGTCTGTTCACAACACATTATTCCACTGATCAATCGTCCAATTCTTATGTTCTTTAGCCTAATTTCTTTGCGCAGGCGCACACAGAGTACGAATAATTATAGTAAATAAACAAACACTTATTCATTTTAATCCTATTTTAATCAATTTTTCTAACAATTTCTTAACACAAACGGTGAATGGTGCAATGTTTTGAGAATAAACATTACCAGATTGGCCTATCTTATTAATAGACGACGTTGTTAACGATCATAAACAAAAACGTTCCTATAAGAATAATAAATATAATATTGCATATACATATGCAGGGTTGTCATTTTCCCCCAGTGCATAGGTCAGTATCGGTTATAGTGAATCTACGAACCAACAATCAGATGTCTGAGAAATTAATATTAACAATCGGCGATGCACAGAATGAAAAATAAATAATTTTAAAATTTTGGAAACACTTACCTTGTTTATAGTTGTTACTATGTAGTGCGAAGTAAATAACTTTGGTATGCATTTGTGTCGGTCAACAATGTTCATTGTGATGAAAGAATGTTCTTATATCATGACAAAAACCGTTCGACATTTACTAATGTAAGACACGCGTAATTAAAATAATCTTCAGAAATAAATAAAGGACCTATAGAAGCACCATCACAAATTTGCCTTAATCTAGTAAAATCAAAATCTATGTATGTTTATATTTTCGAAATTTTTATAAAACACTCATATTTTCTTATGTCACTTATAATACATAGTTACTGCTGGGCGAATCGAATCCAAAAACAAAAGGAAAATCGAGTTATCAATCGATTCTCCTGGAATGATCGAATCCGAATCCAGGATCGTTTCACAGCTCGGTCGCAGAGAACCGATCCAAATCGGTTTTCACGCTGAATTCGAATCCCGAGGTACATACATACTGCATTGAAACTATGATTGCTCGAGGTATATATAGCGCGTTGTATTCGGCGGAACTTATGTATTTATATAATATACATACTTATGAATGACCTATTTGATTTTTGGTCAAAACGGTGTTTTACGCATTAACAGATGTTTTAAAAGTAATTTCTATGGATTGGAAGGTTTACAATTTATTGCGGATATCGAAAATAAAAAACTAAAATGAATTGGTAGCAGATATACTAAATACTAATTTAGAATACGGATAATATTTTAACAAATATTTTTCTTTATGATCACCTATAATAGGGATATACGAGGGCCATTCAAATATAAATGAGAAATAAGTTTTACTATCTACATAAAACAACGAGTGGTACCTAGTAAATAAAATTGTACGTTAAAATGAACAATAACCGTACTTTATAGAAGTGGTACGCAGTTTCATTTATTTCATTGCAATCATTGCCTTACAGTACTTTCAAAAACATAAAGACAACCAATAAAAATATATATATATAATTTCCATGTATTCATTCGTAAAAAGAACACAAAAAAGATCCATTTTCTAAAAATGAAATAAATGAATTCAAATATATCCATAGATACAATAAAGACAGTGTGTACAAAAACTAATGTAACTTGCTAATATATCGATTTCCCATAGATGTACAAAATAGTTTTTAACAAGTTTTTTAAATATATCAAGTCATCTGTGCAAGTCAATCCTGTAGATATTTCCAGTTTTCTTTAATTTATTTAATTAAAAATACAACCGTGAAGATCGCATGGAGCTAACTGTAGTTGCTACTGTGGCTTGAAAGTAAAATCTTACAAAAATATTTATGGCAAGAAAATCGAGTAAACACTTTTTCTATCCATTCTCATTAGGTTTTGCAATTAATAAGAATTTCGATCGTCTTTAGTTACGTTACTTTTTGTACACACTGAAAACAAAACTGTATTATTGAAAAACCAAAGAAAATTATCTTAGATTCTAAAAACGAGATTCATGTCAAGAACAAGCATCCAAATTCGTATTTAGGAAAATTAACGCACAAAATTATAACGCAAAACTGCCCTTATCTCATTTCGTGACCACGATGCCATCGCAAGCACTTTACACTCTCACTGCTAATGAATAACTGAGGTAACTGAGCCCATCGAAATGGCACGGCGCCTGCTATGCACGTATAAACATGTCTCAACATGCAGCAACAAGCAGCAGTTGCGTCATATTGCAAAACTTTCCTAGTACCCTTTGTATGATTTCTGATTTTTCTTTCGGGATATTCCCCCGCTTGTTCAATCAAATTTAAACCCAGAGACTGATTCTATTCGAAGATCTATTCGTCTCCTAACAATAATTTTTATATGTTCCTAAAAAATATTTTTCCAGGATATGTATGTATATTCATCGATCCATAGTCTGTCCAATAACTAAATTATCTACCCCAGACCATCATTGATGCGCCTATATACTTTACAGTCGTTACGATTGCCAATATAATTATTAATACCACCGATGAGGTTTTTTCGCGTGGTTGTCTTTCGTATAACCAGCTTTTCTTAAAATACTCCTTGTGTTTTCTAAATGCACTTTTTTTCAACGGATTCATTCAAACTCATTCAACATGTCACAGTTCTTTGATAGCGCTCATTTAGAGCCTTTGGACAACCACTTCTCAAAGCTGTCAAGAGTTCCGAATATTTAAATCTTTTTATTACACTACACTATGGGACGTTCTTTTCCGATAAATTTGGATATTTAACCTAACTCACGCATATCACTAAACGTGTTTACTTTTACAACTTATCTCTCTAAATAATCCAATGTTTATTCTTCACAAGTGCTTGATACTATGAAAAAAATTTATTTAATTCATTGCGAATTTATGTCTTATAATTGAGAAATATTTCATAGAATAAAGTCTAGGAAACCTTTTGTAACATTCGTTGTTAGAATACTTACCAAATATGCTTGTAGTTTTATATAACAACAGCTTTCAATGTTTCTTGCTTACGCTAGCGTGATGAAAAAAAGAACAATGACGTAGTAAATTTATATATTTTTAAACCAAATGTTTACATATATAAATGTATGTTTACTTTGTTGAAAACAATACATAATTAAATTTTCATTGAAAAAGTTGTACCTTTTATAGTGAACATTTAATAATGTTGCCGCTCCACATAATCGAATATATTCTACTATTCGCCCTGGGCATGCTTCTAATAACAACCTATTGTTGAAAATTAGTTAAAATTCTGAGTTCGAAGACAACCAAATTTTCGCCAGCTAAGCAATTTTGATAAGCGTCGTATAGTTGGATTACATGGATATTTGGATATTGGATGGATATTACATTTAGTGACATCACTAGGTAGATGAAAAGAAATATTGCTATAGATTTTCGATGTTGGAGAGATTGGTCTCAAGGAGGTAGGTAACATCATAGAAGAGACTCCGAACAATATAGAGGAACCACCGCACGGGATCGGCATAGTACCTAAAGGTCTGTGGGTAATGTCATTTGTCAGAGATACGCCGTAAAATAACAATGCGTTCCATATATCGCCATATGCGTTTGTTGGGTTGATTTCCTATCCTCAGAGACTAATATTGCTGGCATCGTTCTCTTAGATTAGAGTGATAATACAAATGAATAAACATTTGTACAAAATTTGGTTCAAAAATATATCCATTTATTGGGTAATTTATTTTTTATCACATAGTATATGTATATAATAATAATGTACAAAAACTTTCGCACTGTCTGTATATACATACACATATTTTAGCGGTTAAATTCACTTTATCGATAATACATTAATACATAAATGTGGAATATTTTATTATAACGTTAAATGTAATCATCTCAACTTCTATAGCAAATATTTATTCGTACTTACTTTATTTTTAAATAATATGGGAAGATATGAAACATCTGCTATCTAAACAGCAAATTATCGGCGCAACTACTTTTTATTACGTAAAGCGGGGAAGCCCCGGAGTTAACAAAGCAATATCGTTATATTACGCTGTATTTATGAACATGGAAAAGAAACGAAAGGAAGTGATTGGGTGGACCGGCATTTAATCGTTAAATTAGCATTCTAAGGTCAGCATTATTGTTATTGATAGAACATGTGCAACTGTAAAAAATGCATTAAATAAATTCAGATACGAAAGTACAATACATGTGTATGTTGTTGTAACTCTCATTAAACAGTGAATTCAATATATTATACAAGTATCTTAATCAGTATACAATTGCATGTATTAATACTGAGCCACAGAGGATGAAGTTAAGCAGTACTAGAAGATAGTATAACAAAGAATTTCTGTTTTAAATATTAATCTATCAATCTTTTTTGTTATCAAGTGTAGTGTTCAATCTTTAATTAATATAATAAATATTATTATTATTATTAAATATATAACATCTTTTACTCTACAATCCTGCCATAAAGTGATTAAATATAAAATAAAGGGGATTATAATAGAATTCAATTCCTATTAAAAGAAATAAGAAGTAAATTATTTCATCATTTCAAGGAGTTCTCGTATGATCAAAGAAAATGTTACGGAGTTTACCTAAAACTAAACTGCTCTGGTGTCAGAAATAAATACAATAAGAATTCCACCGACTGTCAGGAATACGACAAGATACTATTATGTATTTTGCAGTCCTATTAGCAAAAAGGTTGATAATGTAAAGTATAAATTCTACACAATATTTTTAGGTCCACCCATAATTTTATAACGAATAAAGTGTTGCTATTGACGACGGCGGTCAAGTAATATACAGAACAGTCGACTATATTGTTTCTGTTGCAAACAATATTGCTTGTAATATAATATTTTAGGAATAAATGTGAAATACTTTTATTGGGTTGACAAGTACTTTCGGTTTTTACTGATAGAGAGCGTTGCTTTATTTTTTGTAAAACGTATGTTAGTGCTGTACTTTATCGTTTGTCGCGTGATACTAGTCACATTGACGTAACTTCAGAAGCAAGTAGTGCGTGATTTTTATTAAAGCTATTAGTTGTGGGTTAATTTTAAATGGAGTGCAGAAACGAACATTTTCGACCTAATTTACTATTTTATTTCCGTAAAGGAAAGAAAGCTGCTGCGGCTCACAAGAAGATATGTGAAGTTTATAGTGCTAATTGCTTAACAGAGCGCACGTGTCAGAATTGGTATAAAAAATTCCGTTCTGGAGATTTTTCCCTCAAAGATGAGCAACGTTCTGTTCGGCCTACTGAAGTTGATGATGACCAAATCAAAGTCATAATTGAAGAGGATCGTTATATAACTATTCGAGAGGTTGCGGAGAGGCTACATGTATCGCACACAACAATTGAAAAACATTTAAAATGTTTTGGGCTAGTTAAGAAGCTTGATATTTGAGTACCTCACGAATTGAAAGAAATTCATTTAACACAAAGAATCAACTTTTGCGATATGCACCTTAGACGAAATGAAACCGACCCTTTCCTAAAAAGAATCATCACTGGTGATGAAAAATGGGTCCTGTACAGTAACATAGTTCGAAAACGATCATGGAGCAAACACGATAAACCAGCTCAAACCACATCGAAACGGACCTTTTTAGCAAGCAAGCAAGGTCGTGTATTTTATTGTATGCTGTGCGATATCATTTTTCATCATCCCCAGTTTTTAATGGACAATACCTGTGCGTAAAAATGAAAAACCGTTCTAAATTCGCACGACACATGTAAATTCTCAATATTGTTTATAAATCAGGAAGAAGATATAAAAGCTTTTGACACTTAATAAATGAAAGTTACATCTGGGAACAAGCACAAAAATATTTTAAAACAAATTCAATTCTGTAACGACCGATGTGCAACAAAGAAAATAAAAGTAAATAAGTTTTAACGAACGAACAACACGCAAAAGTCCATTAATGTATACCAGAAGTAAACAAACGAAAACGAACTGTTATAAAATAGAGAGGAGTATTAAAAATGATGCATCATTTAACAACATATGCCAAATGTTCCGAATCATTGTCATTTTAGAAATAAAAAGTTCTCTGCAAGTCATATTTTCCGGGTTTCAAAGAGATATTCTTTTTAAATATTCAGGTATTGAATTTTATTCATTACGCTGACTATAAAAGATAGCCTACTTCATTAGCTGTCATGTAGTCGAAAACCATTATTTAGTCACTACGATAAGTGTATTAAGTGAATCACTGTATGTATATCGTTGACTAAATTATTCGTATTATTAGTCTAACCCCTCCCGAATTGCTATAAAAGTTTCGAAATAGTTACTGAATGTGATAATAATTGTGCCCGTTAGAGTCCACGTATATAAATAAAACGTAACCTACAATATTGATAAGTACTTTGTCTACCAATATTATAGAACACCACAACATTTCAAAACAATTTTATTTATTCAGCACAATTTTCTTTTAGACTTACATATCTAGCAGAGTTTCCACTGAACAATTATAAGCCTTTTAAAAAAGTTCTTTTGTTTCGGCCTGCAAACCACTCTTCAAAGGCAAATTTTTGACAAATAGCTTTGCCTAAAATATTATCGTATATCGAGATTAATAACAGATAACGATTCGTTAATTCAATTCTTGGACAAACGCAACTAGTAGAAAATGACTAACTTAAATTATGTTTTCAAAATCCATCTTATGGTTACTTTATTCTTCTGAATAAAAGAATGTATTTCTTGTTTTTCATTATAAGTAGCTTAAAGAAAATAATTTAGTTTTTTTGGTCAGTTGAAATATAATCATAATAATATTTATCGTATTTGTAAATTTTTACAAAAACAAGTCAGGCATTAATCTACAGCAATAATAGAACAAGGTAAATTGAAAGAAAATAAAACGAACATATTACTAATAATAACGAACGAATTATTTATACAAAATGTTACAAGTTTAAATAGTCATTTAAAGAATATGGTTCAAGATTAACTAGGAAATAATGTAATCTATGCTTCAGCAAACTAATAGGCTGTGTGGATTTAATAAATATTGGAAGTTTATTGTACATTAGCAAACTAGAGTTATGCAGGCCTTTTTCTGTAAGAGTGAGTCTGTGGATGGGATACGAATAATTTATATTGCTTTAACGTGTGTTATACCGATGTGAATTCTCGGAATTTTGAAAATATTGTTTGTTTTTTATGAGAAACATTACACACCATGCACAGTCAGGATATTATTTTTCCTAAATATAGTTCGACAACTTTGATTAAAATTAAGACCAAGAATCAATCTAATCATTCGTTTTTGGGCTATAAATATCCTATTTATGTCGCTTCTACGGCCCCATAGCACGATGCTATACTTCTTCAATCTGGCATAAAAAAGGGCATAACAAATGCTCATTAGAGTGGCGGAATCTACAATCACTATTCAATTTTAATTATATACTTTTTATCTAACAATATTATCGACAAGATGTTTTTGATTAAACAATTACTTATCACAAGTACAAAATAACAAAAAATGAAAACTTACACTTATCTTTTATATTATATTCCGTTAGTAACTAAATCACTGTACGACTTTTAGTAAAAGGAACACAAAAACTGTAGTAGAGCGCTTTATTCAATAACGAAGCTGAATGTTGAATTATATATCAATCTTGTTTTTAATTAGATGGTTAATACATATTGTGTCACCGTTCGTACGTACCCTACAAAAAGTACATAGGGAGCTGTTCCTAGAACAATTCTTTGATGTGATTATATACAAAAAGAGGAACGCTTGTTGTTGAAATAATAAAGATTTACGGACCCTCCTTTTTTGATAGAAACACGATTATTGGAGTAACATACCTTAGAATGCTGCAAAACTGGCTTATTCTTCAAATTAGTGAAAGATTCTGAAGATTTTGTTATTTAGCAGGACGGAACTCAATCCTATTGTCACCTGAATGTTCGACGTTTCCTAAATGAATCTCTACCTAAGCAATGCTTAGGTCGCAAGAGGAACGAAGACCTAGCATTTCTCTTCTGGCCACCTAGATCTCCTGATCTCACACCTAGCGACATTTCACCACAAATTTGAATGACCTAAGAAACCATACCATAACTACAGTGAGTGACACAATGCATTCTTTACCGTATGTAATATAATATATATATATATATATATATATATATATATATATATAATTAAGTGTAATTTCAAAAATTCAAATACAACACATACTTCAGAAAATATAGCTTATTGAAATCTTGTCCACCCTTTTAAATTTTCCTGTATTTAAGTACATATCAATAAACAATCGTCTTTCAATATGTTTACTCGCTATGGTTATAGCACAAAATTTCTCTAAGTAGATGTATCTACTTTAAAATATATGCAAATATATTTTTCTTCAATATAAACAATATAGGACTATCAGAAAAGTATCCCAAGTGAAAGATCGACAAAACAGTTCCTTGGGAAACAATCTTCCAACTTTACAATAGATCTACAGACTAGAAACATAAAATCAATTAAGAAACAGTGGCATAATGGCATTGTAGGCTCAACAATTATAGATATGTAAAATGTGTCAAGCAGAAAAGGAAACTGTGATCCACGTACAAAGCTAATATGGTTGATACAAATGCGAGACAAATATACTAAGGCACAATAATATGTAGAAAAAAACAAG
This sequence comes from Dermolepida albohirtum, assembly GCA_031893035.1. NCBI lineage: Eukaryota > Metazoa > Arthropoda > Insecta > Coleoptera > Scarabaeidae > Dermolepida > Dermolepida albohirtum. Next base: position 361,458 of record JAVIWB010003080.1, read on the forward strand.
GTTTTTGATAGACCTTAGTTTAATGCGCTTGGGTGTAATAAATAAACGAGGTCCACAATAGTTTTGGTAATAATCTACATTTACTTTAAGTATAACCAGAAAAGTAACAATTAGTAAATATAACCAATATAAATTATTTTATGTACCAATTTTCAAAAAAAAATTTCTAAAAAATATTCTGTTCTAATGAAATATATATTTTTAAAAGTTTATATTTTAAAACATCTGCCTCATAACTTAAAAAATTCTTTATGAATTGAGAAAATAAAATTTATTTAATTATAACTTTACAATATAATTGCAATTGCAATTTTTGACATGCAACAAAATGTTATTTTATTATCAGCACAATTTTAAAATCATAAAATAATTTTCGTGTAATAGTAATAGCATAAATTCTATGTAAAATCCGCAGAATGACGCACATTTACTACATACGAGGATGATTAGATAACTAGGTGACCTAACAAAGACGCAAGTTTTTTCGGACAAAAAAATTTTAAACAATCTGCCTTCGTTTTAGGCCGATTAATACCAATCCTTGAAATAGCTATTTACACCAGCAATTACCGCAAGTATTTTTTAAATTTTTGAAATAGATAATAATCACAGGGAGTCAAATTTGGCGTATAGAGCGTATAAAGCGCTTATTCAAATTCCAATTTAAACTTGGTAAAATCATACGAAACATTCACTTTGACGTGCTGTCAAACACAGACCAATTCACAGATCGCTTTGTTAGGCCACGTAGTTATCAAACCATCCTCGTAGTGGGTAAATAAAATAAACACTGTAATGAAGGAAAAACTATTTATTCAAAACAATACTGCAAAACTTATTTCAACATCTTATTGTCTTCTTACATCCTTTCAGAACCTGCAAAAGAAATATTTTGTTAGGATAATTATTTAAATAATGTTATTTGCATTGTAAATTTTCAGAACTGTAGATTTTAAATATTTATGACAATTTGAGTTCATCTTTTAAATTTTCATTTATTCTATATAAAATATTCCAGCTTTGCGAACACCAAAAGCATGATAGACTCAATTTAAAATCTTCAGGTAAAATTTCAATGTCATCTAAAAGTCTATTCCTATTTGCTAAACTTCATACACACATACAACTCAAATTTTTTTAATTCCTTTCTCGAATAAAATACTACACTTATGATTAGGGATATAAGCAAAAATTATTTCAGATGAGCAATCTTCAATATTTTGCAATAAGGTAATCATTTTTCATGAACGCCCAAATTTATAAAATATTTTATATTGCCGAAAATATCAAATATGTATTATGAAATATCAAAAATATATTACAAATTATTTTGAAACTTGTAAAAATTCTTGCTTATCAAAAGCATTAACCTTTTAATGATCAATATATGCTAAAATATTGTATACTAATATTAACAAATACACAGATTGTGAAAATTTTCAGTTTTATTTTTTTATTATTGCACATAACAATTGTTTCGGCGCTCAATGATAATAAGGTGAGAAAGTTTGGAAATAACATTCTTCGGAGATATTAAACTTTTAATTAGACAAAGAAATTTAGTAATAGTGAATCATTTACTTCTTCACTAATTTATTAAGTTATTTGATGTTTTAAGTTTATTAATTTCTAAATGTTTTTTCCTTTTACTTTCTGTATACATTATTTTATATTCATTTTTTGGCATATGAAGAGTTATTATTAACTAAATGACCAACGAAAGTAGAATCCATTTTTTATTCATATATTGGTTGCTATATTCTAATATATGTTTGTCCAACATAAACATCTGCGCGTCTACCATATATTAATTTATGAGCCCCTTCTTTTTTGTTCTTATAGATAGTTATTTTTAAAATACACTTATTTACAGAAGTCTACATAAATACATTTTTAACTGGCAATATTTTTACTGATAAAATAAAAACTTAGGAATAGAAATAAATACTTTTATTTTCTTAAGAAAAAAGTAATAAAAAGAAGTAAATAAAGTTTTGAAATCCTAGTACATGATTAATAAGACGTTGGCTTCCTTTAGTAGCTATGACAACCCTCATTCTTTTTGGCATGGAATCTACTAGTGTAGGGTTCAATTCAATGCAATTCTTCACATTATGCGTCCTTGAGTTCGTTTTTGTTATTAATATATTTATTCAGTATTCTCCGTGAAAGTTCTTCCCATATATACTCTATCGGTTTCATGTCTGGAGACTGGGGTGGTAATCTCAGCTGTTATGGTACATTATAGAGTAATCATTCTCGCACATCACGGGTAGTGTTCTCGGGATAGTTATCTTGTTGAAAGATGGACAAATTCGTAAACCCTTATTTTTGCGTACTTTCTTTCAAATTTGTTTATATAATGTTAAAGTAATCAAAATATCATCGTGAACTCAATAAAGTTTCCAAGTTTCTCGCCACAGTTTCCGACACGCGTCCCCAGACGATCACATTACCTCCACCATAATCATATTCAACAGCTTCGACAATTTAGTTTTTCCAACTACGTATTTGGTTTTCTCCATACTCTAATGCTGAACTTACTTTCGTCACTGAATATTACTTTTTACCAAAATACACTCTTTATTTTAAAAAAACTTAAATAATTAACAATAGTTGTCCTAGAATCCGGTGCCCCGTCTGTGGCACTACACCGGATACCAAAATTCACTCCCATATTTTTCATGTTTAGCAAATTCCAATCTTTTCTTTCATTTTTATGGTTGATATAAGTTTTTTTTACGAACTATGCAGCTACTGTATCTATACCTCTTTATGAGTAATATTCAAGTTAGAAAACTTTCTTATTTTTTCAACACTTCCGCAATAGTTTTAGGAGCACTTGATCTAGGATCAACTTTCACTTTACGTACTATAACAGTCTCTTCTGCTTTATTAAAAATTATTGGGTGTCCAGAACGACACTTTGAACAGAAAAAGCCACGTTATATTTTTTTTGTAATTGTTTGTATTGTTGCATGACACTTTCGAAGAAAATTACCAATTTCACAGCAGGATTTTACATCTGATTTATGCTTAGTTATTAATTTTTTTATATCTATTGACAATTCTTTTCTTTACCCTAATATTTTAGTTTTTTATTATGTTTCTATATTTAATACTCTAATACAAGTACAACTGTTGCATTGAATAACGACTATGTAAATGAATGATTTTCTGGTATTTTTATTATGTTATTTAGCATTGTGTAACGAAAAAAATCTTATTTCAATACGTTTTCTTTGTAGTTTTTTTTGTCGAGCAAGTGTTGCCTATACCTAGTGAACGCGGGAAAACATTGCTTTTAATTTACATTATGAATTAAAATTCCTTTTCTTTCAAATAAATGGGGTATATATAGACTTTTGTAAGTAAATGTACTTCCCTACTCTCTTATCTTACTGTCATTTAAGTCATAAGTTTATTACATATTGTATAAAGTAGGATACCCTTAAACTTTTACAATATACGTTAAAACTTGTTTGTTTTAATCATCTGAAGAAACTATTGTTATGAACAACAATTAACAGGTAAAACAAACGAAAATATTAGCAATCTGTGTATTTATTAATATTAATTTTCGCTGCGAATTTTCACTTACTTAATATTATGCAGTCAGTCATAAAAGTGTCCGTCCACCCCGTGAATGTTGAATAGCATTATATATGAATATCCAGCTACGAAAAGGATATTTACTTCCATTCAAAAATGTTAAAAAAAAACTAAATATCCCTAATAACAATGTGAAAACTATTATTATTTGCAACTACAAAAGAATTTGCTAAATATTTTAAAATCAAATGTCACAAAAGCTTTCATAGATTTCATTTTTAGAAGATATTTCTCTAATGTCATAAATTTAGAACGAAATCGGTAAATCATCTTCATAGTATAGATATTTGTGAAAAATAAACATTTGATGCTTCTACAAAGATGAGTTAAATTAATGAGATAAATAATTCATTACAATTAAAATTTTTTGTCTAATCAAAAAAGTTCTCCGAAGAATGTTATTTTCACACTGTCTCAGCTTATTGTCATTGAGGGGCGAAGCAATTATGTGTAATAATTAAAAAATAAAATAACAGAAAATTTTAACAATCTATTAATATTAACAAATACATGTTAATATTAGTATATAATATTTTTTCATATTGCCCAGGTCATTAACAGGTAAATGCTTTTGATGAGCAAGAATTTTTATAAATTTTAAAATAATTTGTAATATAGTTTTGATATTTTGTTATATAACTATATGTTACATTCAATAATATGAATTATATAAAATTTAATGTGTTGTTCGCATTTCATAATATTTAATATTCACGCGATGTACGAACACTTTCATTACTTACTATATATTAAATAGGGCTAAGTGTATCAAAAAATATATTACCTTCCAGTTGAATAAAATAATATATTTAATTTCAAATTAATTATTCGAAACACAGCAGATACATGCTATCTGCTTCTGGGTTTCCGGGCTGGAACCGCGTCACTAGTATATCTGCCGACGTTTCGTACCCATTTGTATGGGACATCTTCAGGGCTGAACTACTGCACTGAAACTGGTCTCAGTCTCAGTTTCAGTGCAGTAGTTCAGCCCTGAAGATGTCCCATACAAATGGCTACGAAACGTCGGCAGATATACTAGTGACGCGGTTCCAGCCCGGAAACCCAGAAGCAGATAGCATGGACCACGACCGCGGAAGTCTACGTACCAAATTACACCAGATACATCTTTGTGAAAGTACTAAAATTATATAAATGTTGGATTCAATTCCAATTGATAATTGTACATAATTCTAACAGAAATAAATATTTTAACAAAATTTTACCTTACATTGTTAGCGTTTGCAGGCATTACTAGGGTTATTAGGATTCATTTGGTTTCCATGATTATCCATTGTACTTTTATAAGCGGCGCTGTTTGGATTGCCTTGATTCGCATGATGATCTCTAGCCTGTTGATCCATTACGGCTTTAAGAAAATATTGTAAAAATTATATATAACATATATCACATAATATACGTAGCCATAATTAATTAAAATAAAATCAACTTACATTCTTGGCCACCTTGGTAAGCAGCATTATTAGGATTCAATTGGTTGGAATGGTTATCCAGTGCATACTTATGTGCAGCACTATTAGGATTAAGTTGGTTAGCATGATGGTCTTGCCTATCCATTGTATTCTTGAATTCGTTCACAAATTGCGAAGTATTACAACACAAATTCTAATAACTCGTAACCTCCAGTGTGTTGTATATATATGTGTGTGTATGTAAAGGCCCGCCTCTTTCCCACTACAATCACGAATTAATCTCGCACAATCTATGCACTGTATGTTGTAAAAAATAATATTCTAAACTTACAGTGTAGAATAAAACAGTAAGTAAAAAGTATTTATAGAATTTGTATTTTTAAAAACCTACATCAATTATTGAAATAATACCATTTGTCAAATAAGAACAGACGCACCCACACACACATATGGATATATATATATATATATATATATATATATATATATACATACAGGTGTCTCACGGTGACCATCCATTAGAATATTTCGGACACTACTTCGATTTGAATTTTGAAAATTCGAGCAACTTGTTAGTGGTTTGAAAAACCTACTAAAAATACCAAGTTTGTAAAGAGAGTCAATGGCACTCTTGTGCAGTTCCGGTTATAGTGGCAGTTGGCGTTTTCTACCTTAGTTTAAATAGAACACCTTGTATATTATTAAAATTGACTTCTACGTAAAATTTTAGGGGAACTTTTATAGTTTTCCTATTCCTAAAATTAATTATTTTCGAAATATTGAATTTTTTTTAAAAATTTTAAAAAAATGGTTTAGAACCACCATGTGTATTTACAAGAAAGACGAAGCAACAATATTAACAGATCAGATTGCTAGATCTCTAAGTTTTCCACCTACACTTTCAAGGTGGCTTAATTGCATACAAGGTGGTGAAAATTTAATGCCAAGTTTAATTAACTTTAAACAATCGTAAGTTGGTTTCCCCAAATGGAAGACCCTGCATATTTTTCCTTACACATATTTTTATTTTCTTTCAAATAATACAGTTATGGTTTACTATACTTACGTCTTCCAGTTTTTAAATTATGTACTGTTTTTGTGCAATCAATTAAAGTCACTTAATTTATTGCGAGGATACAAACAGCTTTTTACGCCCCTCTACACACTAGTGTAGAAGTTATACAACAGTGCCCATAATTCCTACCTGAAAAATATGCTTGGCTTCTTCTCAGACTGAACTAACCACTACCGCAAAGACTTAGGAAGTATTCTCTCAATACAAGATCTTATAAATGGGCAGCATAGCATTTGAATCCCTAGAAGTGCGTTCCAAAACTGAAACACGTGGATTTCAAGAAAATACGTCCTTTCGTATGTATAGGAGCCAAATTCGGATGCACCAATTTCTTTACAGCAGGAAAAGAAAGAAACCATATATTAATCAAGGAAAGATACCCCAGAGTATCAATAACAATTAGATATTTTATTATTAAAATAAAGAAAATTTAATATTATAACTTGACAACTATGGAAATATTTGCAATTCTTTATCCTCTACTACTGGAAACTCAGTATGTATGAAAATAAGTTTATATAATATAAGTATGTATGTTATTTACCATCTACAACAATGTTATCAGTGTCAAATTTTATTACTTGCAGGCTTGATACTTTATTGAACCGCTATGGTCACTTGATTTTACGGTTACCTCCTTATCATCCCCAACTAATTCCAATTGAAAACATATGGGAAGAACTGAATTGCGTTCCCATTTCACATAGTTAAAAAAATTTAAATAAAATTTTAAGGAACGCAGATTTATAGTTACATTTCGGTTCAGAAACCCTATAAACTATTTTAGGAAACACGAAAAATAAAGTGGAGGTAAATCAGAAATCCTAAATTTTCTGTTTCTGTCTAAGTTTTACCGTGGATCCAGGTGCAATAATGTGATTAATAATCTGCTGCTGATAACGCCTTAGTTGTCGAAATATGTATACAAAGTACGGGCATCGATGTGGTAAGCGTAGTAGGAAAAGTTCTTTCTTATCAGAGATATATCCTAGAACAACACGCATTCAATACATCACCGGATTTGTTCATTCGGAAGACAGCGTGCTCTTAGATTAGAATGGTGTAATGTACGAACATTGGGATAAGAAGTGACACAATATTGTTTTTCAGTAGAATCTTGTTTTTGTTTGTGAGCCCACAATGGTCGTAAACGAGTCCAAAGGTGAAGACGAAATAGGCAGTTTTTGAATTTTTCCCTTGGCCTACAATTCCAAAAGAGGATCGGACGAACCACCAACTTGTTTAAGGTGACGGATAAATGAGAGCTCAACAGTAGCTTTTCTCCATACATTTTGACCCACATAAATTGATTTTGAACAGAAAAGAGTACGACTCAACCAAAACTGTTCTAGCTCATAAATGTATTTTTTTCGTAAACTCTAAATGCCTTTGTCAATTTATCTTAGACAAATGGTTTACGAAGACCAAATTTGATTATTGTACCCGTCATGTTTTAGAACAGATTTAATACTAAGGTTCGTCTTTTTGTAAACTTTATTGAATATACGTACATATTTTTGGCACACTAACTTTGAGATTAACTGTTTCATTTAATATTACAAAAGCCACAACAATATGCACGTGACAATCGCAATGGAACTGGAAGATGTTTTTTGTCCAAAAATCCAGTTTTCTTAAAATTTAGTCCATAATATGTAGGCGACATGCCATTATATGGTATCCATAGTATTTATACCAACAGTTAGAGTTGGAAAGAGTGCAGAAATGTTTCCTGAAATATTTAAGTGAAAAATGTGAAAGAAATAAACTAGCTCTATGTTCTTACAAAATTTATTAAATAATACAATTAACTCGCCAGCTCTTCTAACTCTAGTTGATTTTGCTGTTCGTTTTCATATCTGGTACGAGATCAACAAACACGTTTTTGGTTCCTTGAGCTAGACCTAATATTTTGAAAACGGCACCTATTTCTCACGTAATGACGAATGTGAATAGATTAAACCCTAATATATTTACCTGAAGTGTGAAATATTTTCAGTTAACTGGAATATAGATTCCTTAGTTAATTAGTTTCGATTATTTTATAGAGAGATTTTATTGATTTTGTCTATTAAAAGCAAAAAATATTGTTATTGCTATTATTATATGTTTAAATAAATGAAATCCTTGATATTGACTTATTTTATTAGTTTCAAACTTTCTGTATGATTTTTTTTTGATTAAATTTAAATTAAAGTCAATAAACTAGTTTTATTATTTTAATTTAATAAATTATTTGTAACATATAATTTTAAGTTAAAATACGATGTGCATTTCATGCACTTTCACGTTACATTAAAAATTTTTGTTGTGTCTGTATGTAGCAAATGCAAGATGTTCAAATACTTTTTTCAGTCACTGTATCGATTGTTTTCCTTTCCATTCCACTAATATTACAGTCAACTTACACAAGCATGTACGAAACTACATTAAATTAAAAGCATATAGCCAGGGTATTCCCCTTGTTACAAACATATGTATTACTCAAAGTACGTGAGCTGAACGAATTCGACCCACGCCCAGAAATGATAACAACCTTCTAGTTTTCATCATTTACTTCATTATATATACAAATATTTGAAATTATCGCTTAAAACAAATAAAATACTATATTTAATAAGATAAAAGAAATGTTATAGCAATTTCTGAAATTTCTTAATTTAATCTACATATGTACATATATACAGAGAATCACAAAAGTGTTCATACAACCCGTGAATGTTTCTTTTATGATAAAACATATTTACTTCCATTTAAAAACGTTAAATATCTTTAATAACAATATGAAAACTTTTATTATTTACAAATACAACATCGAATGTCAGAAACGTTTACGTACGTAGTAAATCTTCTTCATAATATAACCTATTCGTGAAAATTAAACGTTTGATACTTTTATTAAGATGAGTTGGTAATAGGCGCTTAACAACACTACATAAAGAGAAAAAAACACGCTTTTTCGAAAAATTTGGATATTTGGTCTAAAGGACCAGGCATGTATTTACTTTACAGCTCATCGTTGTAAAAGCATCAAATGCTTATTTTTCACAAATACGTCATATTGTGAAGAGGATTTACTAAATTCGTTCAAAATTTATGAAGTGTACGAAGTGACATTCGATATTAGAATATTTATCAAATTCTTTTGTAGTTGTTAATAACAACAGTTTTCATATTGCTGTTAGATATTTTTAGAGTTTTTTAACATTATAAAATGAAAGTAAATAAGCTTTGTCATAGCCGGATGTTCACATTGATAATATTCAACATGCGCGAGGTGCGTGATGACTTTTGTGACTCTGTGTAAACTAAACTGCTATAGGAATATAAATGAAAATACACATAGCGTAAAAAGTCACTACACACATAATTTATTGCGTGTTTTCATCTCAATTATTTAGAGACAGTATTTGTTTGTCCAATTTTCATGTTCCAAGCTACTCTTCTTGTTCCAGTATTCGGGGTTAACAAGTATCAACTGTTTGATGCATGAATTTCTTTTATTTTGTATAAACTTTTCAACAAACCGTAAATAAAACTGCACATGCAAAAGACCATAAGAAATAAACAATATTGAAGCATTATAAACTACATTAAATTTGGCTAAGCATATCTATTCGTCCACGAGACATTACCTTAAATCCAATATAAAAAATAAACTGTATTAACTAAAACCAATATTTTGTAGTATAGACATGAGCTTTGATGACTACCTGGCTCTGCACATTTTAAATGAAACGCTTTTTCAAATCCTTTCTGTTTTTAATTGGTTTTTCCTGCAGACGACGGTTTGTATCTGTCCAAGATGCTGCATGGGGTTTACGTGTGGAACATTATATATGATCCATTCCTCGACGATCCGAGCTGTGTGCTTCTGGTTATTATCTTGTTGCAAAATGACGTCTTTTTCAATACCAAGGTTTCGATCACCTACTTGTAGGTATTCTCTTTAAATATACAGATACACTCATCGATCCATTATCCCATCAATTATATGGTAATTGCTTACGCCAGTCGCCGACATCGCCCCATATTTTCTCCTTCAAATTCTTTATTCTTTCCCCTCCATGCATGCCACAGTCTAGTTATGTCAAAAATTCAGAACTTGCACTGAAATATGACTTTTCCAAAATGTTTCTGGCTTCGAAATATATTCATTTGCAAATTTTAGTCTTGACTCGATTTACTTTGCTATGACTGCTCACACCGGCTGTGTATATTATTTCCTTAATTGTATCAGCACTAAGACTAATGCGCCGATAACTTCTTGTAACTTGTCGTAATTGTCGGGCAAAAGTATGAGGATTTTTCTGAACGACAAATACAATTTTAATTTCTTTATAATCCATTAATATCTTCTGTCTCCGTTGGCGTGCCTTATCAATGACACTAAAAGTAGTTTTATACTTTTTTATTATATACTGCACTATTGTTCGTGGTTTAACTGTTATTGTAGCAATTTTTCGTTGTGAATTTCGCTTACTAAGGAGACTAACAACAATGTCTCTCAAAGCAAGTGTAGTGTTTACATGTCTCTTTTTAAAGACTACGTAATACGACAGAAAACATCACGGTACTATGGGCAGCTAGCTAACTCACAAAAAGCTTCCCTAATTTCACATATTTCAGCTGGTAGACGTACACTTATGCATACTCAAAATTGAATGTACGCACATGTATATGTTCCATAAAGGCAATAAAAGAAAAAGTAACAAATAACATCTTTGTAAAGCAGTTTTAATATACTTTATCACCTTGCACGGTGGATGTCTTCTAAGTTTTGCATGGTGGGACATAGAGGGCGCCACTAATCAAATGTCAGCACTAAAAATTAACCTCTATCTTTAGTTAACCTATATTCAAATTTTGAGTGCGATACGTTTAATGTTGTAGCTAGAACGAACTGTTAAAAAATGGAATTAAACCGAGAATAATTTTTTATAATTTTAGAAAATTAGAATGCCTCGCCAAGTTGGTTTCTGTGTTCGGCAATGAAGTACCACATTAATCAACAATTCCTCGTTGGTATGGAGAATTCAAACGTGAACGGATTAGTCCTAGCGACGATAGGTTCACCAAAAACGACAATCACGCAGGAAAATGTCTATGCTGTGCGCAAGATCATCAACGAAGATCGACATGAGACATATTGCGAGACTGAAGCATTATTCAGGATTTCAAAGATCTCGATTCAGAAAATTTTGCATGAAGAATTGTGTGTAAAAAAATTAGTTTTCCGTTGAAAACCGCATCTGTTGGCAGAAGAACAGAAAGAAGCTAGGGTGAATTGGTGTCAAAAACTCTAGATCGCTTCAACGCCGGAAACTCTAAAAACATTTACAACAATGTAAGTGGTTAATCTTGGATTTACTCATACGAGCCAGAAAATAATACCAGTCGTGTGTTTGGGTGTTCCAAAGGGAAGAAAAACCGACAAAAGTCTGATTCTCGAAGTGTCTCCAAAAAGATGTTCACGACATTTGTATCGAAAGCAGGCCATGTAGCAACAATTCCTCTACAAGATCAAAGAACTGTTACTGCCGATTGGTATACATCCATTTGTTTGCCGCAAGTCATCTCTGATCTTCGAAAAACCAATCCCGAACGACGAATCATCCTCCACCAAGATAATGCAAGCTCGCACACAGCACGCAAGACAAATGGATTTTTAACACAGCAAAACGTCGAATTATTGAATTATCTTCCGTGCAATCCTGACCTAAGTTCTAACGATTTCTTTACCTTTCCGAAAATCAAGAACGGACTGCGTGGTCAAAAGTCCCAGTTGACAGAAGAAACAGTCGATGCCCTCAAAAACGCAATCTTGACTATATCAACAAACAAGTGGAACATCTGCTTCGGGAGTTGGTTCGAGCGCATGCAAAAGTGCGTTAATCTTCCAGGAGAATATTTCGAAAAACAATGAAGTCTTTAGAAGTTATCTAGTGTTTTATTCCAGTTTTATATGTAAAACTGCTATCCTCGATGTAGGCTGTAACAGTGAAGATACTACAGCCATGCTGCAAGAAGCATATAACAGAATAAACGAATGGGCTAGAATGTGGAGACTTCGTATCAATGAGAACAAGTCAGTACATATTGACTTTGCTTATAAGAAGAATGTACAGATATCGGTAACAATAAACAATACCAACATCACATACAGCACCACAGCGAAATACCTGGGAATGAACTTGGATATCCGATTACAATGGAAAGAACATATAAAAAAGAAAAGGAGGGAACTCGACTTCAAATATAAAAAAATGGTTGCTCGGGCGGAAATCACAGCTTTCTGTGCATAATAAATTCTTACTATACAATCAAGTTCTAAAACTTCTCTGGACATACGGAATCCAGGTCTGGGGGTGTGCAGCCAAAAGCAATATAGACAAAATTCAAGTATTCCAAAACAAGGTACTGCGATGTATTGTGGACGCTCCATGGTATTATCGCAATGATCATCTTCACAGAGATCTAAAAATACCAACTGTTAGAGAAGTAATCAAGAGGTTTGCAGAAAAATACGAGGAAAGGCTTCACAACCATGTAAATACCGAAATATTGCAGCTTCTAGATAACATCGATTTGAACAGAAGACTTAAGAGGATCAAACCATTGGAACTGTGTGGTGCGTAATGACAGTGAAAAAGCAGAGCATAGTGACTTTGTGTATAACGCGTTAACAAAAGCGTTAAACTAAATGAACTGAGATGTTCCACCGGAGACTTCTTGGACGAGCACCTTGTTTTTAAGATTAGAGAGCAAAATTGTAGGTTAGTGTATAACGACTAGTAACAATTTATTTAAATTAAAAAAGAAATATGCAAAACGTATAAGACAACCCACGTATAACATAAATACTGGCATACAAACACTTTATAGAAATACGAGTGTTCGTCCGCCGCCATTAAAACTAATTCTCCAAACATTTTTCTAGAATTTTTAGTATTCTATCTGAAATATAATTTAATTTTACTGTAACTGTATAAATGTACCATGTGGTATGTAATGTACAAGATCTAAGCAATGAATCAACAAAAACGAAGGGAGACCCCTTTACCCGAAAGAAAAATAATTATTAATTTATCTAAGGGATTTGGGCAAAGAACATTATATCTAGCATAGGAAAAACTTTGTCAACAATAGATTATATTTTAAAAACACTAAAAATGGTAAAAGTTTAAGAAAAATTAAGAATAATTCAATTATATCCGGCCCTAGAAATATTAATCGTAAAAATACTATTTTTGGGGAAACTGTGCAAAATTTTTACCAATACTATGCAGAAGCTAATAAGATCAATGCCTTCCAGACTTCAAAGAATTATAGATTTCAAGGGTTACCCAACAAAACGTTGTCTTAACTCCTTAGAAAATTATATTTACTATACACTTTTTTTTATTCAATTTTTTTATATGATCAAACTTTTGATGTAATGTCTGCTTGTGTTGTTATAATTAACAAATAAACTTTCCTATGTATATTGTATGTGAATATATAGCATTCATTTCTATCAACTTCTAATAAATTTCTCTACAACGATAAAAACTGAATGAACGATTTTATAAGCAGCTCTAATTTATGATTATTTCAATATTATTTATTTCGTATGGTTCGTTATATGTGCTATTCTATTTATGCTTTGTTAAACAATTTATGTAAATAAAATAAATTTACGCATCAAACGGTTTATGAAATTAACCTTGAAGACCATACTGTAACTGTATTTATAAGTTATGTAATGAAATATGTACAATAATAAAAAGATTTTTCTTCTGCTATTTACAGGTAAATGTAGCCTACAAATAGTTTTAGAGATAATTATATAATATATAATAGATGTGTGTATTCTATATAAACATTTCCTGTTTTCAGTAACGCTTTTGTATATATACATAAAATATATCTTCTACCAGCCACATAAAATTATAAATCAAATGGGAGAAGCTATTAGCATATATAGCCATTACAGTATCCAAGACATACATAAAAACTGAATAACTATTGATACCAGTTATCAGTAGCGACAATTACCTAACAAACCGCGATATTTTCGACGTTATTCTGCAACTCTGGCCGTGCTCTTTATATTTATCTAGATAGAAGTAGAAATTTTAGGTATTTACAGAGTCGAATCCTTGAATAAATTAAATACAATTAAAGCGTTATTCTCGTGATTTGTGAAACAGGGTATCCCCAGAAGGAAGAGTACAAATTCTAAGAAAACATGCGTACATATATTGTATTATACCTTACATATGTATGATATATTATTATATTGTATACACGAGTGGATAATCTTTTTTTTTTTAGTATGAATACTAGATATTACGAAAATAGTTGTTGAATTACGAGATGTTAGATAGGGTATTCCCTGAAAATATGTTTACATTGTACACATGTGCGTTAACATATTGTAAGCGCCTATCTATACCAAATAAAATTACACACATTCCGACTAGAGAATTTCGATACCTAAAAATAATAAATAAACGTGTAAAATGTATTAAGTTAAATATGTAGTTACAATCATATCCGTAGGTCATTAATTATTTAATAGAGGTACTTAAAAAATAAATAAATGTGTATTATATGAATTTTATAACAATAATAATTTGCTTAAATTAAATACAATATAACAAGAAAGGATATATACATATGTACAAGATTCATTTCGTAATCACAGGATAATTAAAACTAATATTTCTTTGTCTTAAACATTGTTAGTATTTTCAATCACGTCTATTACAGCTGAAGTTAATCTACATACATATTTGTTACTGAATATTACTCAATGAACAACTGAATGAATACATTCATTAGTTTCTTGAGAAATATCTTTTGAGTTATTTGAGCTGTTTCCATCGCTTGTGGAATTTAAATAAACCGACGTTTCGGCAATTACTCTTCTATCGTCTTCAGGGTAGTTCTGATAAGGATTTCCGTTTCTTGCCAAACTCATCACTATAGCTGGTAATTCGTTTAGCTTGTATGCGTCTCCCTAATGTTTTATTCGCATGAAAATATCCTGTTTGAGGTTTGAACCCGGGTCGATATTCCAAATGTTTATAGTCCACACAGCTATCCGGGGATATTTTGCCATTTTTCCATTAACTTAGTTTTGAAATTTTAATTTTTCATATTATATTTGCAAATTCTGATTTTGATTTCTAACGACAAATTTCTCAATGATATTAATGTTTGGAGATTTGGAGGTCTATCCACGATTTAAGAGAAGTTGTAAAGGGTTTTCCAATAGGGACTTGATAACTTTTAATTCAATTTGTGAACGCACCCTTTCACTAATCATCGAACCGTCACTGTCAATTTATTCAGTAAACTTAACATTTTCATCATGGTAAAGTACATGAACGAACAACGTCTGCAAATTATAAAAATTTACTACAGAAATTCGGAGTCGGTGACCGCTACTTTAAGAGCGTTAACTCCGATTTTCGGTCGTAATTCTCGCCCTAGTAGACAGGCAGTAACAAGTTTAGTGCAAAAATTTGAGTCTACATATTCGTTGTATGATGTTGTCGTGCCAGTGAGACAACGGGTTGGTCGAAGTGTCGAAAATATCGCTGCCGTTGAAACGTCCGTAGCAAATGATCCAAATCAGTCAATTCCACGGCGTTCTCAAGAGTTGGGCATCGCCCAGACCACTTTATGGCGAATTTTGCGTAAGGATCTTGGTTTACACCCATACAAGATCAAGCTGACTCAAGAATTGAAGCCGATGGACCATTTGAAGCGACGTGCGTTCTCCGATTGGGCTCTGGAAAAGATGCGCCAAGATGATCAATTTCATCGCAAAATCATTTTCAGTGACGAAGCTCATTTGTGGCTCAATGGGTTCGTCAATAAGCAAAATATGCGTTATTGGTCGGGTGAAAATCCACATGTGCTTCGTGAAACACCACTTCATCCACAAAAAATAACTGTTTGGTGCGGTTTGCATGCCGGCGGCGTCATAAGGCCATATTTTTTCGTCCACGATAATGATCGTCACGTTACTGTGAATGGTAATCGTTATCGCGCCATGATTACCGATTATTTTTGGCCCGAATTGGAAAATATGGACTTGGACAACATGTGGTTTCAGCAGGACGGTGCCACAAGCCACACAGCACACGTTACAATCGATTTATTGAAGAATAAGTTTGATGAGCGTGTTATCTCAAGAAATGGACCAGTCGATTGGCCGCCTCGTTCGTGCAATTTAACGCCTCTAAACTTTCTTCTTTGGGGCTACGTCAACTCATTGGTCTATGCCAACAAGCCGACGTTGGAAGAGCACAGAGCCAACATTGAACGCGAAATAGCAGCCGTTTCGGCCGAATTGTGTTGCCTAGTCATCGAAAATTGGGTCCAACGAATCGACCGCTGCAAACGTGCCCGCAGTGGCCATATGAACGAAGTCGAGTTCCATTCATAAATGTTTTGATTGTACTTCAACCCGATAATAAAGTTTTTGAAATATCTTAAATGGTCTGCATTTTATTTTGAAAACAATTTGTCAAGTCCTTATTGGAAAACCCTTTATAAAAACAATTCTTAGCTAGCTTTGTAAGCTTTATGATTTGGGACGTTTTCTTAATAAAGAAATGAAATGTTTCCCGATGCTGAAACGATTTGCTCTCTCTTTTAAATAAATCTTTAAAATATCGATATAAAGGCCACAAACCCGTTGTAAAATGTTCTACCTTAATATTGTATTTGACCGTTAATTGTCCTTTAGGCTTTTATTGCATTTCCACCAAATTATTTTTCTGTTATCTTATCAATGTTTTCAGAATCCATAGAATATTCGATAGAATATCAGTGTCATCAGTGTCATAATATTTCACGTTGCTTGTAAATTTTTTTTCAATGCTTTTATTGTGTTTCCGTCAAAATATTTTTCTGTTATCTCATCATTGTTTTCAGAATTCATAGAATACCAGTGTAAACTCGTGCTTTCTCGTAATGCAATATAATCCTTTCGCTTGAACGATTTTCACAGCCACTTTGGAGAACTAGGGGCAAACAAACTACAGTATACGGTTCTGCAATAACAGAATGATATTCCTTCAGCTCTACAGTGGAAGTACATCCGTTAGTCCCAAAAAATATGGACCATCCTTTTGTTTCAACCATTTTCTCCCCTAACAATTCTTATTAGAGCTGACTCATTTTTCAAATTCTGCACTGCCGATTCTTGTTTATCTCAGAACCATTGCAGTATACCCGAGCTTCATCGCTTGTAATGATGTTGAAATGACGTATTAGCAAAGCGATCTAGTGTTTTCTCACGGACTTCTTGTTGAACTGAAGTCAAATTAAGGGGAATACAACATAAGCAAAATTTACTTACGAGTATCATCAACTAGATTTCAGACTTATTACAATTCTATCAAAACGAACAATTTATACAACGCTATTGTGACACCACGGCTCGAAATGCCTGAGCCGATATTTAATGAATTTGACAAAATACAATCGGAAATTGAATTACTTTCACAAAATGGTGAAAATAACATTCAGCTGACACATGACGAGATACAAAAAGAATACGATGAACGCGAGACTTTTGAATGTTCATATTTCAATTAAGTTAGTTTAGTAACAAATACGATCGCTAAATTTGAACAAAATTTGTTAGTGTGTGACGTCGCGTCACAGCGGTCTGTTACCGAATTATTCTGGTGCATTTGACAGACGATCGAGTTTCAGGATCCATTTTCGGCATACTACCACTAGTTCGTTAAATACTATTCAGAAATTGTATTATCTTAGATCTAATCTTAAAAAATAATCGGCAAAACTAATACAAGCTATCGATGTTTCGATTTCTACTAATAATGTGGCGTAGTCTTTATTAAAGAAGCGTTATAAGAATAAAAAATTAATTTTGCATAATTATGTGAAGTTATTATTTGAAGCACCAGTGTTGGTAAAAGTCATATTGATTTAAGAAAATTATTTGACAATTTTAATAAAAATATTCGTTCGTTAAATGTTCTAGGCCAAATTTACGCGTTAATAATTATAATATTATTAATTAATAAATTCAATAATCGTACAAAACGTAATATAATGAATATATTTTTAAAAGAAAAATGCGAGTTATTTGAAAAATTATAAATAACAAAAGCTGAAACCGGTTTTAATTAAAATATAAATAGGTTTTCAAAAAGTAGAGGCCAATCTACTTCGCCTTATTTAGTGACACAAAATATTAGTTTTACATATTTTCTCTGTAAGAAAGATCGCTCAATATTTAAATGTAATCAATTCTTAGAATTCCACGTAAATTTAGTTAAGAATTAAATTAAAACTCGAAAACTGTGTTTAAATTGTTTTAATCCTAATCGCAATGTTAAAAAATGTGAAAAATCTAGTTGCCATAAATGTGGTAAAAAACATAGTACATTGCTTTATAAAGAGGTACAAGAAGTGGCAAATGTGAAAGTAAGAGACACATAAACTGATGAAACTGTAGTGGCACATCTATAAATAAAAAGCCTAATAAGTTTTTACATTACTATCGAACTATTTTAATTAGTTATTGTAAAGGATGATTTGAAAATAGATATTCTGCGCCTATATTTTTGGACCTTTTGACCCTTTTGACTGCCGACTAGTAAATCAACGATTGTTCCGCGCAATCCTAGAGTGATTATAATTTTTTCGCAGTACGTTTCTAATGGTTTCAGCATCAACTGTTTTATGAAGACAGTTTTCAACTTCTGCTCCTATTTTAAGTACACTTGTCTAAGTTGTTATTTTATTTTTTTAATATAAATAAATTAATTTTTCTCGGTTTATTTAGTAGGGCTTATTTATAATATGATTGCTTGTTCTGCAATCACTTCTAATTTTTAGGTATGGTGTGATAATTTTGTCCATTTTAATTATCGCGAATAATTAATTCACTAATCTCATTGCATGTTTAGGGCATTTTTTAGGTTTAATGATCAAAGTATAAATTCGTGTATTTTACTGATGTCAAATGTGAAAGTCGTATTCTAAACTATCACTAGTTTGATCACTAAACCTGGAAATGGAAATTCATTTGCTGTACGATTTTTATTGTGAGCATACATATATTCTAAAAATGTATCATTTACATTATACATTTAGAGAAAAAAGAATTCATGCCGTGACAAATGTAAACATAATGGTCATTTGCTTTTTTTAGCATTCATGTTTGGGTTTATAATATAGTACAAACTAGTAAACTTAATCAATTGCAAGATAATATATACTTGCTATAACTTAGTGCCAACATAAATAGAAGCAAAAAAGAAAATTCTAGAGCGGCACCTAAATTTTCTGGGAAAAGTATTTATACTCTATGAAAAAGGAAATTGCCCGAATGAACTGGGAAACTCGCTCCCTTTCTACTATATACAATGAGTTGGTATGGTAGATGCTTAATAGTGTTTGTTAGCACATCACGTGTGATAGTAATATTCTACTTCGGTAAATATAACTGAAACCAAAAAAGAAACGAGCATTAGTAGAGAGAAAAATAATTATTAAGTGACATAATGAAAAGAAATCTTTACGACAAATTGGTGCAATAGTCGGTGAGAGCCATGCTACAGAGCAATAATATACCATTAATAAATATAAAAAGCTCAACATTGTTGAAAACAGAAGACGATCTGGCCAGCCACATATACTAAATGATCGTGAAGATTGGTTGATATTACAGAAAATTAAGGAAAATTCTTTCCAAACATCCAGTAATTTGCGTAGTATACTATACAAAAGGGTTGGAAAGTTAGTGTCTGCAAAAACAATTCACAACAGGTTACATGAAGTCGATTTAAAAGCGAGAACAGCACGGAGAAAACCTTTCAATAATAGTGTAAATAGACAAAAAAATAGCATTCGCCGGAGAGTTTCAACATAAGGTCAGACAGTTTTTACACCGCGTTGTCTTTTCAGACGAAAGTAAACGAATTGGTGCGACGACAACAAGGAATTGTATTAAAAAAGACAATCTGAAAAGTACTGTATTGAGGTGGAAGCATCACATTAGACAAACATGTATAACAATTTAAAAGAAAATTTAAAGTGCAGCTAAATTGAATCTTTCGGGCCAAGACTACTTTCATCAAGACAATAACCCATAACATAAATCCTATCTTGATCGTGAGTAGCTGTTATATAATACACCCCATCAACTGGAAACACCTCCACAATATTCAGATGTAAACCATATTCAGATGTAAACCCGATAGAACACCTGTGGCAGAAATTGAAGTTACGGATCAAACAACATAAAATTTCTAATAAAAATTATTTAAAAAAGATTCTACCTGAAGAATGGCAAACACTAAGCCCGAATGCATGAAGTAATCTAGTTGATTCAATACTTAGACGGTTACAAGAAATTATTAGGGCTGATAGTTATCCCACAATATATATTATATATATATATATATATATATATATATATATATATATATATATATATATATATATATTTGTATACTATGTACATAGCTGTAGAAACGATCCTGCTGTACGAGGGTAGTCTGACAAGTAGTGAGAATGGAAAAGAAAAACGAATTTTTTAAATACAAAATAATTTTTATTTTTCAATATATTCTCCTAAAAGAGCAATACATTTATTTCAACGGTGCTCCAATGCCCTTATGCCATCTCTAAAATGCGATTCCAGATGGCTTGCAAAATACTCATTTACGCTCGTCGTTAGACGAAAATTTCTTTCCACCTAGTGCCGTTTTCAATTTTGGAAAAAGGTGGAAGTTGGAAGGGGCTAGATCCGGCGAATACGGCGCATGCGGTACTAATTGGAAATGCTGGTATGCGAGGAAGCGTTGTCTTGGTGAAACAGAACCTTTTTCTTTGCCATTCCTGGCCGTTTAGCACGAATCTCAACATTTAATTTTTGTAGAAGTTCTGCATTATATTGTCCGTTTATTGTGGCACCTTTCTGAAGGTAATCAATGAGCAAAATGCCCTTTGAATCCCAAAAAAATTGATGCCATCACCTTGTTTGCCGATAAAATGGTTTTCGCTTTCTTTGGAGGTGCAGAACCACGTTCAAACCATTGTTTCGACTGTTGTTTAGTTTCGGGTGTACTGTAGTGTATCCAAGTTTCATCGCAAGTAACAAATCGCCTACAAAAATCATCCGGATTCCGCTTATAGAGGTCCAAACACTCATTGGAAATGCGCAAACGAGTGAACTTTTGATCAATCGTAAGCAATCGCGGTACCCATCTTGCTGAAAGCTTGGAAAGGCCCAATTCTTTCGTTAAAATGTGGTGTATGCATTCTGTTGAAATGTTTACCATGTCTGCTATCTCTCTCACTTTGAGTCGTCGATCTTGCGTAATAATATTATGGATTTTTATAATCATTTCCTTAGAAGTCACGATTTTGGATGCTCCAGAGCGTGCTTCATCAACACAGCTTGTTCTACCAGGTTTAAATTCATTTCCCGATCTACTTATTGTGTCGGATGGTACTTAAATAGGCAACCTAAATTACAATGCATTTGTTTTACCAATTAGAGCGCCACCTATGTGTCATTCTCACTACTTGTCAAACTATCCTCGTATATACAAAGCTTTCATGATACTTTATTATTTTATTTCTCAATCAATCTGAGTGTTTTCTTTTTGTAAATGATTAGGATCTCATATAATTAATCCTCAAAATATTTACTACTTTCATTTCAACTATATGTATAATATATATATATATGTACTACATACGTATAATATCTACCCTATATAGTTCAAATGAGAGTAGTAAATATTTTGAGGATTAATCATATGAGATCCTAATACAGCAGGATCGTTTCTAAGACGTGTGCCTATTAGAAATATACATATATATATATATATATAGAAACAATCCACAAATTTATTGTATATTATGTATTAAAATGCCCACTATAAAATCAACTGAAAAATATGGTTAGACTAAAAATATTTATACAGTGACAAATTTACATATAATGGCCAAGTATTTTTTTTGTTAAGTATTAATTTGTGTATTTATAATATAGTATAGACTGGTAAATTTAATAGGCTGCAATATAATGTATAATATCTTATGAAAATAATTACAATTCAAAAAAAAAATAAATGAACTTCTAAAATAATACATAATTTTGTGGGAAAAAAGTATCCATACAGCTATATACATATATATATATATATATATATATATATATATATATATATATTGAATTTTATAATTACTGCAAATACAAATTTCCTTTTCCTTTTTGGAAATCTCCTAGGAACAACATCTTTTTAGTTATTCTTTTGCAAATATTTCGTCTCAAAATATAAAATATTACTTATTGTATTTATATTTATCTATATATTATTAATTATAAGTAATCAACAACGAAAGTATAACACTAGTACAATGACATATTTTTCCTTGCAATATATTTATTTTATTAGTAGTTAACAATATTAAAAAGATCTAATTTACATACGATGTATACCAGTGAAGTACCTATATATCTAGCTACATGTGTACATACAGTTAAGTCAAGTTTCACCAAAAAATTAGAAAAATCGGGCTTCCCCGATAACTGTTAAAAGTATAAATTTTAGCCGTCGGTAACTTCGTTGTGACTTTGTGCTTATCTGGGCAGACGTACGGTGTATTACAACTTTGTGTCAGCCATTTACAACACAATGGACAAACAAGACAAGTATAGCCGTGATAATCACAGCAACCAAAAAAATCCAAATAATGAAGCTTATTGGAAAAGCAGAGGATTTACTGATAGACCAGGAGGTTGGCAAAGTAAGTAATATTTAATTAATTAAATATTTATACTTGTATGTATACATGTGTTATGTATTATTTCATTATATACTACAATTTTCTAGGCCAATATTATATAACTTTGTATATTTTGGGAAGTAATTTGGTTTATTTTTTAATTGTAAAAATAACAAAAAAAATATGTTCTTTATTAATTTGTTCACATAACCTATATAATATACGCCTACATAATGCACACATATACACAAACTTATGTGCGTATGTAGCTACATATACAATTAATTAATAATGAAACTGCAATGGGAAATCCAAATATTAATAAAATTCTTCACCTACATATAAGTCCATCATAATCCATATATATTTTATTTATTTTGTTATAAACAGGTACATACTCAATATTGTAAACATAAACTGTAAGGGACAAACATTTAAAAAAATAAGCAGGAACGAAGTTCAATTAAATTATTTTTAGATTTTAATCGTCTATGTGAATAATATATTCTTCTATTTATAACGTACAACACGAAAGAAATCTTTGCATTATATAAACTCTTTTTAAGAAACACATATTCTAAACTTTTTAAGCACATTTTAAACGGCCATATGTATACATTCGATAAGAAATTATATGTTGTCGATATCGAAAAAAATATTTCATTAAATAAGAAAAAAGAAAAGCTTGGGTTTTTGTTTTTATTATGTGCAAACTAGGAAGATTTTGCATTATATAGCTAATATTAATAAAAAAAATTATAAACGAAATCTATTTGTAATTATTTAAATGTTGAAATTAATGAACGTATAATATAATTAAATAATACAGTAAAATTCACTTATAATGGACTTCAGGGTACCAAGCCAAATAGTCAATTACAACCGAGTGTTCATCTCATCAGAATAATTACAGTAAAACAAATATACATATATCATTACAATAGTTTTATTTAAAAAGAGTAACACAATACACAATTCTCTTCTGGTTCTCGTTCATCTTCCACGTTTCTCTTTTCCTAGGTTTGTTCCAAAAGATCCTTATCTAGGTTGTCAGGTAATACTTCTGTCACTACTTCACTTTCATCAATCCTCATATTCATCAAACTTTACAAATTTTACTGTTGATATGAGCCATTTCGCTTAAGGGTATATCATTTCCTGGGTCTTGCTTCAGAATTATTTATCAATAGGCCAGCATGGCGGAAACAGCTTCTAATTGTTTGTGAATTAACACATTCCCTTGCCACACCTATCAAATTCACAGCATCTAAAAGAGTTACAGCTATTATGGCAGCAGTTTTTTCTTGATGTTCCATAATTTGTATCAGCTTTGGTCTTCTTGTTTCAAACACCAAATGACTCCATAGTCTATAAGTTGCAAAACTGATGTAGCATTAGATGGAAATAAATGTAACTTAATGATTTGAAGTTTAGTATGAGGAGTGGGACAGTTATCAACTAACGAGAGTATTTAGCGTTTTTTGGCAATAAGCTCTCTGTTTCGTCAAATAATAAAGATTTGTGAAGTAATCCATGCTTTATTACATGCTCGGTAATCTACAGGTAGTGTGTTTACATTCTTGAAACGTCTAGGGTTTCGAAAACTTCTTAGAAAAAGCATGGCAGTGTATACCAATAGAATTACTGTTTGTGCGTTTGAATTTAAATTATTATAAATAATACAATAGATTTACCAATAATAGGTACTTTACGTCTTTCAGTACCAAAAGCATTAATGCAAAGCCTAGTAATTATTCTATCATTTTACCTCCACTACATGTTTCATCTATTATTCTATAAGTTTCATCAGGCATCTTTTCATAGTTTATAGCCCGTTTCGTCAGTATTAAAAATGTTATCTGTTACATTTCTCTCTACTGAAGCTGACCCACCACAGTCTTTTCCAAAAACAATATTGCGTATTCTTTTAATTTGTCGAGTCAACCTGAAATACATTTAAAATCATCGTTAAACCTTTTGCAGAATTCCTCGACGTGCTTTTGTAACATTGGATCAGTAACTGGTAAATTATTCGTTCTTTTCCGCAGAAATCATTTAAGCAGACACTTCGATACCTGGGGATGCGATGATGATCGCATTTTCGTCTTTTTATAATTAATTTTCCAAGTATTTTTAATTTTCTCGCAATTCGTACATATATTCAAAACAGTAGACTTTTTTTTAACTTAACATTTAACACAAATATCTGCTTGGACGTTCCTGTCGCTTATTATCGGAAGCTTTATATGCATGGTATATATTGTACATGCTCTTTACTTTTTTTAGGACATTTTTACCACTAGAGCAGTAGTGGTTAACACTTTGACGTACACGAGAAAAGTGATTATTAGTTCACATTCTGTAGTTAATTTTGTACGTACATATATGTATCTATATCGAGAAAGCACGGAATCGCTCCGCCTAAAATGGATAAATTACTAATGAATATTGGTTTATTATAGGCGAGTCTATTATAAACGAGTTAATTTTATCCGAAGGATTTTTTTTTGGTAAGGGAACTCTAAAGATGGTATGTTATATCTGAGTTTCCATTATACGCGAGTACATTACAAATGGATTTCACTGTATTGATAAATAAAATATGTGTATATACAGTGAACTCTGTCTAAGTTGGTCACCTACGGTGCACCGAAAAACGTCCAATTTAGACAGGTGGCCAACTTATAGACAAAAGGTGCGTGGATCAAAAATTAAAGCCAAATATACAGATACGTGTTTATTTACAAAAATAATTTTAAAAAAGGTTGAAAACCAATTATTTTTTATTTAACATAAATATATTTAAACAAAATTAGACTATTTGTTTGAAAAATAATCATCAATCTTTGTTTGGCGACATTTAAGTATTTCTTGCAACCTTCTATTTGATTATATACGTCAAATAAACCGTCGGGTAGAAGCATACGCTATACGCTGTTTTGCATGAAACACTGCTTCTTTGTGAGTAGGAGGCTCCAGAGTCTCTAAATATTTTCTTGTTCATTATCATCATCTGATCCTTCTGAATCTGAGATTTCTAGTCTCCCAAATTTCTTGGAGCACATCATCAGGTGTTAAACCCTGTGTTGTTCATGAATAGTAAGATTATTTTTAAAATGAAGCATTTCAGAAGCAGGTGCTATTTCCTTATTTAATATAGGTGGAAGCTTCTGGATCTTATTTATAAGCAGATTTGAAGGTATATTATCTTCTTCATCAAATGCTTCAAAGCCTGGAACGTCTAAAACAATTTTTAATTGTGTCTATAGACACGCTTTTCCATGCATTATCTATCCACCTAATGGCATCCAATATGTTAATCCATTTGTTAAATTCTCTTACAGAATTGCAAAGTTCAGCGTTTGCAACAAGATACTCCAACATTTTTGTTCTATAAGCCACTTTTATATTTTGTATAATTCCTTGATCCAAATGTTGTACCTCGGAAGATAAATTTATTAGTAGAAATTTAACCTTTACGTTAGACAAATTTAGACTTGTTTGATGTGATGTAGCATTGTCTATCAAAAGAATTATTTAGCGATTTTGGTGATTCATTTCTTTATTTATTAGTTGCAACCAATCGTCAAAAATAACACTTGCCATCCATGCTTTTTTATTAGAATACCAATTTACTGGTAAATTTCTGAGATCAACCCCATTTATTTTAAATATTCTAGGGCTTGCAGCGTTTCCAATAACTAAAGGCTTCAATTTTTCACCCACTTCACTACAACACAGTAGTGTAGTCTTTCTTTCGCCATTTTTCCAACTTTGCAAAGATCACCTTTTCTCACCAATCTTTTAGTTGTAATTTCTCGATAAAAAAGTCCTGTCTCATCTACATTAAATTGGTTACGTGGCTCATAGTTTCTTAAAACGTCTTTTAGTTTCATTTTCCAGTCTGAGACTGCCGTCAAGTCGATGTCAGCTGACTCGCCACACAAAGTGCGAAATGTGATGTTATTTCTTTGTACAAATGATTGTAGCCACCCATTACTAGCATGAAAATGTTCTATTTTCAATTTTGTCGCTACTTCTTGTGCCTTAGTTTGCAACATCGGACCGAAAACAGGAATTTCCATTGTTCGACATTTTGAGTAAAAATCAAATACTGTTTTATTGATTTCCTCATTTTCAGTTTTTCGCATTTTGCGTTTTCGTCCATCATTGCAGTTGTCACTCCACAATTTTGTTAGATTCTCTTTATTCTTCGCAATTTTTCCAATTGTTGACTTAGAAACACCAAATTTTGCGCACAATACTCGTTGACTTTCACCTTGATCCAACAAATCTAACAATTCTTTCTTCTTGCTTATGGCCAGTTCATTTACCTTACGTTTTGTAGTCATTATTTTCGAACGAGTAAATAAATGATCACGGAGATGTAATCGTACCGAAAGCAGTGATATAACTGAAAATAGTTCTGTAATTTGAATTTAAAAGATGAAAACACAATCATAAAGAGCGGAGATTCCCCAACTAGAGACTTATGACACCGCACGCAATCTCTGTTTGAAGTTAGGGAATCCCCTTGTCCTAACAGATTTCAGTGCAGGCGACCTCTTAGAATTTTCTTCCCATTCTCTAAGGGTAAACGAAACAATTAAAGTACCTAGTATGTACTAAGGAGTAATAAATCAATTTAAATGGGTATGTGTAAGTGTGAACAAAATAACACAGTTGGACTTTCTTAATTTCTGGAAATTTCAATCTGTAACAACTATTTGCATTTGTACGTACGTACAATTGTTGTTAACTTTCACAGGTTTTTTTTTTTCAAGATAACTACTTTAAAAGTGTGCAACTTATAAGATAGACAGGGAGACAACATACACGGATTAAACGTAATGCAAAACTATAGCAATCTGGCGGTTTCCATAAAAAATGACTAACATACACAGAGTTTCAACTTATAAAGGTGAACAACTGGACTGATTTCACTGTACATAGTGTACGTAGTAAATACATACACTCCGCGCAACATGAATAGGACCAACTGCATATATGACATTTGTAGTTGGTATAAACATGGTAGCGCGCTGGAATTGTTATTTTCGAAAATAAGAGGGTTGATAAAAAGATGTATGTAGGTACCAAATATAATTTTTGTAAAAGTCAGTGCAAATGTACGTTACTAATGACAATAAGTAGAGTAATTAAACGCCACTTGAATACGACCAATCTACAAAATAAAAGATTCGTTTGCAATAACAAAATACTTTATTGTTCAATAATGAGTACTTTTGCCATTATTTCTTATAACCTCAAATAGTCGGGATGGAATGGAATTATACAGGGTTCTCAAGTAGTCAACGGGAAGTTCCGCCCAACTTCGTTTCAGCGTCTGCTCTAGTTCGTCAGCGCAACTGAATTGGGTAGCATTCGAGTACAATTTACGCGACAACCATCCCCAAACATTTTCTATGATGTTCAGGTCGGGGGAGAGCGATAGCCAATCGAGAACCTCCATGCCTTGTTCTTGAAACCAGCGTAGAACAATGCGCGCGGTGTGAATACTGGCATTATCCTGTTGGAAAATAAATGGCCCACCTGCCATAACGTTGGAAAATTTGTCTTTCACCTGTTGCAGCAGCTGGACGTACTTTTCCGAATTCTGTCTGTCCTTCACTATTACTAAATCAACAGGTCCGTTATAGGAAACAGCTCCCCATACCATGACTGAACCAACATCGGCTCGCCTTCGTGACTGAATCACTTCATCTTTACGTAAATCGTGGAAATAATAAGAAAACCCATCCGGGCCATTCTCTTGTCCACCCCATTTTTGCTTGAGCAAACTGAAGACGCGCAGTGCGCTGAAATTCCCTTAAAGGAGGCCGTCGGTTAATTTTCAAACGTTTTAAATGCGGACAGGTCTTCAGTAACTTCTGTACAGTTCTTACCGATGCATTCGTTCCAACGTTATTCGCGATTTGTCTTGCCGTTAATGCCGAATTCGATGCTTCGCGTAATATGGCTCGACGTTCTCTCTTAGTTGTAACGGATGTTGTTCGCTCTTTAAAACGTTTTCCATATTTCTCGGGATCCCTAATAAAATTGTTCACAACCTGGTGTGATCGACTTATTTTCTTTGCAGTAGCCCTTGAGGAATACCCTTCTTGATGGAACGCTTTAATTTTTCCAATTTCTTCCATACTTAAGCACTTCTGTCGTCCCATCGTTGCACAATACCCTTAATTACAGATGTTTGTTTATCCGGATACACGTTGTAACTCGACACTCATCCGGTAGCTTACTATTAAATACTGGTCGTATCCAACCGGCGCGGTGCATTTTATATGTATGTGGTACTTACGTCACCCAATGCATAACGTTAGGCACTATTGCGCAATAATGCGTATTATTTGCCATATCATACCATTACAAACTTGCATTGTATTTTTAGTAAATGAATTGTTTTTCAAACCACCGAAAGCTTGCAACAAGTCGGGTGGTCCTATTCATGTTGCGCGGAGTGTACAGTAACTACATATATTGAAATTGACAAAAGACAAATTGTAAAGGAAGCGAAAATTATATACAATATTCAGAAAATGTATTTACACACCATTGTAATATAAATGAAATGAAACTCCATTTAATATAGAAAAATGTCTTAGAAGCATAAATTATAAATTCTACGCCGCAGAAAAAAATTATAGAGGAGAAAGCGTTTATTCAATAATGTACCGATATATCAATCTATAATTAGGAGAATTCAATACGATTGTCGATTCCTAACGAAACTTAGTTTTTTTAAGTGATTTGAATCGATTCTCTCGCTGCAAAATAAATATGACAAGTAAAAAAGAGCAAGTACAGTTGAAGAGAGATAATTAGAGATAAAGTTACATAATGAAAGAAAATGTCTGACAAATTGATCACATATTAAAAGAGACAGTTTCAACAACAAAATATATTATAACAAGTTTAAAAATGCAGGTTAGTTTAATAATTTATTATACTCAGGAATTAGAGATAAAAATTGTATAATCAGGGAAACTGGGAAAAGTCCTTTCAATAGTACGCCTAAATTAGCAGTGACCCTTTATAATATTACTGGAAAGTATGTACGTCCTGATGCGATAAGAAATGTTCTTAGAAAACATGGATATCTGGGCAGCATTGTCGAAAACACTTTACGATTGAAATTTGCAGAAAAATAGATTAACCAACTTGTAAAACTGGAAAATTATTTTTTCTGACAAAAGTGAATTTATGCTTACTTTCTCCGATAGTAAGAAATGGGTATACAGGAAGCAAGGAGAAGCTCTAAACCCTCACAATTTGCATGTGTATTATAATTTACAAGCCAGAGTGAAAGGTGGCAGCGACAGTGTTATGATGTGGGGTGTTTTTTAACAAATGGCATAGGTAACATATATTTTATTTAAGATACGATGTTCAGATATGGATATTTGAACATTTTAAGAGAAAATTTGACCCAAAATGCGGAAAAATGTAGGGGGTTATTTTCAGTTCCAGCATGATAATGAGCCGAAGTATACGTCGAAGATCGTGAAGGAAGCTATCATATGCCACATACGCTGCAAACATCAAGTCCCATAGAGAATTGGTGGAAAATATTGAATCAGTGGTTCATTTACTCGAAATAAAGAATAATTGACAACTAAAAGCCGTCATAAATACTAATGGTTGTCCCACAAAATATTAACTATAATATAATTTTTACTTTCTTGGCCTTAGGATAGAAGTGTACAAATACTTTTTCGTTTATAATTATAGACATATCTGCATAGAAAATTATTTTACATTGCATAGTATAGTATGTGATTGGCTTTCGACGGCGTAAGCCTGGCATGGACTTTGTTTCTGTGTGGGTTTTGCCATGATTCCAGTTGCGATACTATTTTATTATTATCTTTATTTATTAATTTTATTTTATTTATTTATATTATATTTTATTATTTATTAACCATAAATGATTAAGGATGAATGTTTTATTCTGATGTACATACAATATAACGTTTAACGATTAATAAATGCACAATGCTCACCACACGTCACAAAGAAAATAAACGCGGCAGAGACAATATTATGTATTACTACATGCAATCATGCGCACGAAAATAGCAGTATCTTAAATTTGCTGAAATATCAATTTATATGTTGAGTAAAAGAAATTCAAGTTTATTGAACTCTTTATTTCAACATGTTACATAACGATAACAATAAATAAATAGTATAGTGTGTGATTTCTTTATACCGTAGAGAAAATAAAACTGTTTATAGTCTAGAACAAACAAAATAATAATGCATTAAAGTAACAGCCATGCTAAAATACTAACCAAATGTTATTTTTACTTAGATTGAAACACTTAATATTTTGTTGCTTGACCTTTATTGTTTATCACCTCTTGACACCTGTGAGGAAACGAGTTCACCAGTTGCCCACATGTCTTTGCTAAAATTGATTGCCATTCGGCTTGACATATTCTTCACAGAATCTCCACAATTCTCCCTTAGCAGCAGATACAGTCTTTCTCAACTCCACCCATAAATTTTCAATGGGGTTTTAGTCTAGTGATTATGCCGGCTAACCCAAATTTTATCTTCTTGGTGTACTGTGGTTGAAATTCTGTCAATGGTGGTCTTCGTACGTTTTGTTGGTATGCATTGGAATTAAATAAAACTATTTTTGATTCATCAGACTACAGTACATTATGCCACTTTTTTTCTTCCCACTGTACGTGTTCATGAGCAAACGACAATCTACTTTGTATTTGCCTTTTATTTATTAATGGTACCTTCCTAGGCCTTCTTGCACGCAACTTTCCCTGAATCAATCTTCGCCCAATAGTAGAGGTGCTTATACAAAGGTGTAACTCACTTTTAATTGCAGTTGAACTTATGAACGGTGTCTTCTTTGCACAAGTTATAATGTTTCTGTCTTCTCTAGGGCTGTTTTTTTTCTTTTTCCATCACGATTTTCTTTCACTTTCCCCAGTTGTTTCGCAG
Organism: Dermolepida albohirtum; assembly: GCA_031893035.1. Classification (NCBI taxonomy): domain Eukaryota; kingdom Metazoa; phylum Arthropoda; class Insecta; order Coleoptera; family Scarabaeidae; genus Dermolepida; species Dermolepida albohirtum. Next base: position 393,336 of record JAVIWB010003080.1, read on the forward strand.
AACATGAGAGCGTATTTTGTATAAACTTGTAGCTTTTGCCTCTAGCAAGTAGATCGAGTATAATTGCTATTTTTTCCGACGAACAATGTCTTGTTCGGCCCATACTACAACAGAAATGGATGATTAAAAAATTGTTGAATTATTCTGCAACAGACCGACAGTAGTACAGCTATTAGTACCTATTAGGTACCATTATTATATAAAAGGCAAATACAAAGTAGATTGCCGTTTGATCATGAACACGTACAATGGGACGAAAAAAAGTGGCATAATGTACTGTAGTGATGCATCAAAAATAGTTTTATTTAATTTCATGTATAGGCAAATAACAGCGCATGAGAACCATATATATTCAAGGATTTTAAATAATTTCGATATAGTTGCGTGAGAATTGTAAGTTGTAAATGTTATTTATAAGTATTAATTCAGGACTGCTATTTTCGTGCATATGACTGGTACGAGGGAGCGTTTTTATATTCGCGGAATGAGCATTTGTAGAGGGGTATAAACATGGGGGCGCAGCTGTGCAGCGTCATGATTAGTATAAATAAGTAGAGTTTAATTGTTACTAGACAGTTAGTCTTTGAGCTATCGTTCAACCAAGTAACACAATCAAGAGTGAAAAGTGAAATATGGAAAAAATCGAATATCGTGCCGTTATAAAGTTCCTTACCAGGCAAGGAAAATCAGTCGCGACCATAATGAATGAGATATCATTGGTTTACGGCGCTCTAGTTGTCAGGAAAAACCATGGTGTACAAGTGGCATAGTTTATTTAAACAAGGAAGGGAATCCCTTGGAGACGACACGAGGCCGGGCAGGAGCATTGAGGTGACCACGCCAGCACTTATCCAAAAAGTTGAACAAATTGTACTCGAAGATGCTCGACTAAAGAAGAAACCACTCGCAGAAATGGTTGGAGTATCCGATACAACAATTTTTAAAATCCTACACGATCATCTCGGCATGTCTAAGGTCAGTGCAAGATGGGTGCCGAGAATGCTCACGCCGCCGCAAAAACAACAGCGCGTAGAGTGTTCGCGTGCATTTTTGGACTTCTGTAATGAAGACAAGGATGGTGTATTGAGTGGAATTGTTACTGGAGACGAAACTTGGGTTCATCATTATGAACCTGAGTCCAAACAAGACTCCATGCAGTGGCATAAAAAGTGCACAGCACCTCCCAAGAAATTTAAAGTGTCACAATCAGCTGGGAAACTCATGGCAACGGTATTTTGGGACTCGGAAGGAATATTGTTGATTGATTATAAAAATAAAGGTGTTTCTATAACCGGGGAATATTACGCTTCAATATTAGAGCGACTAAAAGAAGCCATTAAAGAGAAAAGACGGGGAAAATTGACAAAAGGTGTTCTGCTTTTTCACGACAACGCGTGTGTCTACAAGAGCCGCGTTGCTTTAGGAATACCCTGCATAAGGTGGGCTTCGAATTTTTGAATTTCACCCATACTTACAGCCCAGACCTGGCCCATCGTTGCACAATACCCTTCCGAAAATGAAAAAAGAGTTTGCGGGGTAAAAAATTTACTGCCGATGATGAAGTCAAGGAGGCAGTTTACGTATTTTGCAGATCCAAAGAGAAATCATTTTTTTATGAGGGTATAAATAAATTAATTGAAAGATGTGAAAAATGCGTATTATTTGCATGAATATATTACAAAAAGCAAAATAATTTGGTAAATTTGTTTTTCAAACCCGAAAGCTTGCAACCCCATTCCGCTAATATAAAAACGCGGAGTGTATGACTGGTACATTGAATTGTGAGTATTATACGTATTACAAGTAACTGGTGGAAAACGGAATGCCCCTCTGCTTAAAAGAAATATATTTCCAAATAATTGTTTTCAAACGTTTTTAATAAGAAAACCTAAATATGCTAAATGTATACACCTATTATTTAGCTGTTCGTTGTTATAAAAACGGATTTTACGCACTATACACAATAGTTTTTTATAAGAGCTAATTCAAAACCAATCACGTAATATACTAAAATATTTAAATTTTATTATCTTTTTTTTTTCATTGTTTTATAATTATATGTTATACTGTACGTGATTTGTTTTTATTTCAGGCGGATTAACAATTTGCAAGGATTGCGCAAATTATGAGCCGTCCGTATCGTAGTAAATAATAGGTAACAGGTTATACGTAATAATTGGAACTTTCGTTTATATCCCGTAAAATATTTGTGCAACACAAAAAAGTTGTGAATCACTTTTCTGGAAAACATTATCAATCTCAACTAACTCAGCTATACATCTGCAGCATCTGGTATGTCTCCAATAGCATTTCAACTAACGATAGACCACGCGCTGAAAAAAAATTTTTATATAAAAACAATCGTTACACATCTGGTGATGTAACACTTGCATAGCTAAAACAATCTTTAAGTTATATAAGGGATCTGGATAACCACCATGACTAACATTATAAGTGTATGCCTTAATCTGATAAAGTCTGATTTTTCATTTAAGGCACTACGTAACTCTTCTATAAATAAACGATTTTTTTCATCATTTAAGGCGTTCTATGAAGGTACATCAATAATTGCAACAGCTCCACTGATGACAATGGTGAACTTTCTAATTTGCTTATTGTCTCAAATATTCCTTTCTAATTGTAATAAAAATTGTAAATCTGTAAATATTTAAGCATCTTCAAATTTTCTTTACTTTTTGTAATAGCTCCATCTTGTTTCAGATTAAACTATAAAATTAAATTCTTTATTTGTTGAAAATGTTTATAATAATAAAACGCTGCCTATACCAGATTCTCCAATGTGTAGGAAATGGCTGACATTCGAGGGATGCTGGGACACTCTGTCAAATTAACGAATTCGTTTAGGAGATTTAAGAAAAACAGTTTGAACAATTAATCATTTACTTCTGGGTAACAGTTTCTGATGGATTCTACATCAAGGTGTAAAGCAGGAAGTTTACATTAAATTATTACACTTATTTTCAAGAGAGCGACCCATACATGGTTTTAAGACTATCGGTTATTAACATTAACACTTGATTTATTAAGAGTTATAAGTTGATCAATGTATTACAGAAAAAACTTTTATTTAGCTCTACGCTCAAAATTTCTTCGCTAGTACATTTTTCTAATTTACGACCAGCTAATAACAATGACTAGTGTTCGCAGTGCAACAATAGAACAGAACTTTTTGACAGCCTGTTGTCTCTTCTGTACATAACCACAGCTTTTTACTATCTGATTTAATATTATTTTCAATTATCATGCACATTTTTAAATAAATAAAGGAAATGATAAATTACAAACAGTAAACACCAAAATTAAATCAAAAATAACGTCATTATAAGCATTTACGCCACTTTTTGCATATAGGGAGAACAAAGATTTATCACCGGCCATACATATTATTTTTGCCCCATCGTACTTATACTCTCGAAATTCTTCTATTAACATCCCACATTACATTTTCTACTAATTATAGCACTATCACAACCTTCTCACGTCATTACGCTATATACGAAAGCAGAAATATAACAAATAACACAACTGTTCTCACCGAGTAAACGCGATGTACTAAATTCACTCTGTGAATTAATTAGGTACACAAGTCCCCGACTTCTGGTGACTATTG